>JAHNZQ020003148.1:686403-901429 GCA_019155205.2 Gracilaria vermiculophylla
TCGTCGAGCCTTCCTTGTTTCAACATCTTCAACGATTTTGGGCAATAGGAGTGCACGATACCTCCGTTTTAAATGCCGCGATAACTCCCATGTCCATCGGTTGATGAAATGATGTGCAGTTCGGAGAGAGGGTAAGTATCTGTACTTGCCCTCTTATGTCTGCCAAATCAGTAGCATGTGGGCCGCAATTATCCATGAGGAGGACACATGGGCGAGATGTAAACTTTCGTACAAATGGGAGTAAGATGCTAAGAAATCACTTCCAAAACGTTGTAGTATCCGGCCATGCGTTCTTTTGACTTAAGTAAGGAACTGGAGGTGACCCCAGGCGGAAGCAACGAGGATTCTTGGCGGTACCGATAATAGCCATTGGGGCTTTTGCAGATCCGTCCGCGTTGGTACAAACATAGGTCGTAATTCTGTCCTTGGCTTTCATTGCTTTGGTGCCTCGAACAGACTTGCGGGATTCGTGAAAAGCTAAATATGTTCTTCGTGGGAGACGTTTGTAGAACAATCCTGTCTCGTCAACGTTAAAGATACAGTCAATGTCATACTGCTTCAGGTTTTCACGTAACAAACTCATTTCTGCAGCAACGTTTTCTGCCGATACGCTCCCAGCTTCTCCAGACAATGAAACGGATCGAAACGCAAACCGCTTGACAAACTTTGATACCCATCCATTGGAAGCCCGAAATTGTTCCAACTTACTTTTGAGTTGCTCAGAGTCAGATGTTAGTAGTAGCCGATTGCGAGCCATAAGTGCTTTCTGCTGGATAACACTTTTGGTGACTGGTAATTTTGCAGATCTGGCAACCTGCAAAAACTTGAGAACATTCTTCTCTATTGCCTCACATGGTGGTGAGCGTATAGTTTTGAAGTGCAGAGATAATGGATTGAATTGTTCATGCTGAAGAAGATGAAATGTGGCGCGTTTAATGTTGGTAACAGTGCGTTGGGATATGGAGAACTGACGCATAACGGTTGATGCATTACATCCTGGTGAAAGCATTTGAGCAATTTGAATTTGCTGATCGATGGTGAGTCTGGTTCTCTTTTTGATGGGCTGAGATGATGGCGATATCATTGCGGATGCTGCCTCTTGTCGGGGAGAGCGGATGGCACCGCTTGGAGATCTTCAGATCGTTTCGCGATCGTATTTGCCCTGTTTGTGAGCAGTGCTCCTACATCTCCCGCCAAGGTGTGCCGCGTTAGCAAGGGTGGCACTATTTAGAGGACGGCACTGCTCAAAGTGGCATTATTGCGAGGCCCCCCCCTGTAATCAGTAAAGGCGTAAGTCCAGGAAAAATCTAAACTTTTTTGTCATGGTGCATTTGCGGTTCTGTGTTAGAAAACAGATGATATGGCTCATCTGTCCTGCGTACAAAACGATGCGAAAGAGAGGCACGAAGTCTAGAACTGATTGGCATTCTCGACAGCTTCAAGCGCAGTAAGAATCGAGGTCGAATTCCTAAGACGTGAAGCTCTCACGATGGATAGTGTTGCTTGGTTTTCAATTCTTACTAATGCCTCACGGCTAATGCGAGGAAAGAACGAGCGTTGGAGAGGTTCCGCCCTTCGTAAACGCTGCAACGCAGCCTTGTTCGGTCTCTCAACTACAGTATTGTCACCTCAATCCAATAGTGCTTCGTTTTGTCAAGTTCACAATCTGAATCATGTTAGGGATGAGAAAGTTACCTATGCGTGGACTGGGTTGGACTTGCCACCCTGTCCCCCGGCCAATGGTGGTGTCCCGGCATTTTGACAACAACTTATCATTGAAATAACCCGCACCCCGCGCTATGAAGATAATTGATAATTCATTGCAGAATAGCGTGTCTCGTCATGATGCGGTCTCAACACGCTGTGAGTAAAGAAAAAAAACTATATTCAGAATATGCTTAATTCAGCAACTGCTTCCAACTGCGGCGAGAAAGCGAAACAGGAGTGGAACAGTTGACAAAAACAGGAAAAATAAGCCTGCAACGACAAAGCAGGCTGCATACTGCACATGACACGGTGAAAGCAAAAGGCAACATCCCGATGCAGTTTGCGAGCGGATATAGAGCTCCCCAAGAATCATCTTATCTCGACGCTGTCGTGATCGAGAGCATGATCAAGGGACGCATATCCCTCGAGGATTCGCTTCGGGTCACATACCCTCATAACATTGCACAAAAATCTGTGACCTCGTCATCTTGCGCGTCAAAAGGAGAGGGCACACCCTTGGTCAAATCATATCTTATTGCCCGTGACCTTCTCCTCTTCGCCTGCTCGGACATGCCGTTTCGACGAAGTCCGCGCAACGCAAACGGTTTAAAGATATTGGACATCCAACAGTCAGTTGTTTCCACGTTTAGAGTCTCGGTGAGTGATCTCAAAAGGCCCATCGTACGCAGTATCATGAACAGATCCGGGTTGAACTTCTTGATCGGAACTTGTCTCAGCGGACTTTGGTTCGAAAATGGATTGATCTCGATTTCTGGCGGCAAAGGCGCCGTATCAAGCATTCCATTAGCGTAATGCGGAATCATCCTCATAAACTCCTCGTCAATGTCTTCGAAGCGGATGTCCAGCTCGATTCCGAGGTCGGAAAAGGTTTTCAAGATGTAGAGGTTGTTCTTGGAATTGAGGGCGAGGTAGAAGGCACAAAGCTTCTTCCGAAGATCATCGGGAATCTCCTTGGCCTGGCCAAAATCAATGAGTGCCACTTTTCCATCCCTCATGACAATCACTGGGGACGAGCAGGTCAGGTCCAGACGGGCATAGTTAGTGAGATGTTTCGCATGGTGACGCATGGGCAACATTGTGGGCGACACTTACAGTTACCAAGATGAGCTTTCCAGGACATCGTCGACGGATGCAGAGGTAACGAGAGGCAGAAGACAAGACGACAGCGGTTAGCATGCGGTACTCGGAATTTGGGAAAAGTGACGCAAGACATGGGCACACACGTACGATCACAGTGTGCAAGGCCGTCACAAAGTAGCATCTGGCCAAATGCTCTACCAACGGCCTTTAGCACATGGTTCGGTTTGACTCCCCAGTGATTGAGCGCGAGAGAGTTGTCCGCTCGCACTCCGTCGACATACGTCATGGTCAAGGCTCGACGCGAGACAAGTCCCGGCAAAACCTTGGGAATGACGACGTCAAAAATGCCGGCGGCTCGAAGATTTGTTCTGATGACGGTCATCATCTCGGCCTCCCGGAGGAAGTCAAACTCGGCAGGAATCTGGGCTTCAAACTCTGCGACGACGGAGTGCATGTCGAAGAAGGACATGTCATGCTTTTGAAGGTACGTGGCGAGGCGCTTGAGATTGAGCAAGTCCATGTCGCAAAGATGTTGCTGGTCGGCATACTGGACCTTGAGAACGATCGGGGTACCGTTGGGCATCTGGCCGCGATGCACCTGAGCAATTGTGGCGGATGCGAGCGGCACTGGGTCGAGACTGGCGAAGATTTGACTGGGTTTGTTGACGTTGTAGGCATGGCGCACTGTGCGCTGAATTTGCGAAAATGGAACGGGGGGCACGCGGTCCTGCAGACGGCGAAGAGAGTCGCACCACGCCATCGGGACGATATCGCTTCGAGCGCCAAGAAATTGACCTGCGTGGCGGCGACGTCAGCACGACTGCGTGCGCTCGTGGGCGGCAGGCGACACATTAGTGTGCGGAGCGGCGGGCAACGTACCATCTTTGAGATAAAAGCCGCGCAGGTCGACGCACAGGTTGTAGACCTACGGAGGGCGATAGGGAGCGGCGGGGGTGAGTGAGTGGCGGTCGGGGGCGCAGGTTGGAACGTGTGGTGGGGGGGGGGGGAGGAGACGCACCTTTTGGGCGCCCCACTCATGGCGGCTGTTCCACGCCTTGGCGCGGTGCTCGGGGGAGGCGTTCTGCACGGCGAGCGACAGCTGGGTCTTCTTGTAGGCGACGTAGATGGGCAGCACCCTCCGCCAGAAGCGCAAGCTGCGGGCGTGCGCCGGGGCGACGGCGCGGCAGAGGAGGGCGTAGGCGGCGGCAAGGCAGAGAGGCGGGAGCAGGGGGGCCAGCAGCGCGACGACGGGCAGGCGCGCCGCCGACGCGACGATGAGCAGCTGCAGGACATTCCAGCGGCGGCGCCCCAGCAGCGCCTGCGCGACGGCCAGCGCGGGCGCGCCCAGCAGCGCGGTGGGCAGGCGCGCGGCGGCGGGCGGCGCGGCGGCGCGCAGCAGCGCGCGCACGCAGACGGGCGGCAGCGCCGCGCAGCGCGGCGCGGCGCGGGCGCGCAGCGCGAAGGCGGCCATGGGGCGCGGCGGTGACGGAGTCGCGCGGGAGCGCGAGCGCGGCGTGCGGCTGTGGGGGCGGCGGCGCGTGCGCTTGGGCGTTGGCGCGTGCGACAGCGCGCACGCGTGGCACGCGCCGCGCCGCCGCGCTGGGGGCAGCTTGGGAATGGCACGCGCCATTGATTGGCGCCGTGGAAATGGGCCACATTTGCACGGCGCACGGCCACGTGGCGACGGCGCGCGCCGTGCTGTGGAACGAAACGCGCCCACACGGAGCGAAAGGCGGCGCGCGGAGCGAAAGGCGGCGCGCGGAGCGAAAAGCGGCGCGCGGAGCGAAAGGCGGCGCACGGAGCGAAAGGCGAAAGGCGCAACGTGAGACGGGAAGCTGCGGGCGCTCGGCGCGGCGGGCTTCAGAGGGTCCACGAGTGCCGGACGCCCTCTGTTCACGAGAGTGTGAAATCGGGTGCGCATCTCGGAAAGGCGCTCGCGCCGCCAGTACGTACAATGCGGCACTACGGCACAGCCGTCGTCCGGAAACGCGCGGGCGCGGCGGGGCTCGGGGCCATGCGCGCCACGAGTTTGCGCGCGGCGAGCGCCGGGGCGCCCACGCCGCCGCACGCGGAGTGCAGCACGTGGTCCAGCAGGCCGGGCGTGCCAACGCCATCGGCGAACGAGCACGAGTAGAAGACGTGATGCATGGCATGGATGCGCGTGTCAAGCGACCACACGTCGGGCGCAAAGTTGTAGCCTGAGTGCTCGTTCAGGCCGCCCAGCGAGCCGAGCGCCAGCAGCCAGCTGGCGTGCGCCTTGCCCAGCATGCGCGCGCGCCGCAGCACCAGCAGCGGCAGCGCGTATGGCAGCATGATCTGTAGCACAAAGTCGAACGACGCCACGTACATGGCCGACAGCGCGCAGTGTGCCTTGGGCGCGTGGTGCAGCTTATGGCCGAAGCGCGCCACGCCGCGCGGCGAGTGCAACACGAAGCGGTGCGCCATGTAGAACGCCACCTCGTGCAGCAGCGGCGCCAGCGTGCACAGCGCCAGCCACGACGTGACGGCGCTGGGCTCGGCGCCGCCGTCGCGCCCCGCGGCCAGCGGGAACAGCGCCACCATGGTTGGCAGCATGATACACGTTGGGTTAAACAGCACGCGCGGCAGCATGTCGCCGTAGCCGGGCAGCCCCGCGCCACCGCGGAATGCCTTGTACCGCTGCAGCCACGCCTTGTGGTCGAGCAACTGGAACAGCGCGCACGCGACGTGGTACACCACCATGAACCGCGTCCACGCCACGAGCGCGGAAAGCATGTCGTTGGGGCGGTGGCGGGGAAGGCGGCGGCGACCAAGGGCGGTGGTGACCAAGAGCGGTGGCGGCACAACTTATGTGACACAAGCGTGCAGCGACGGCGGCGCGTGGCAGCGGCGGCGGCGGCGCGAGGTCGGCGGCACGGCGCGGGGCGGCGGGCGCTTAAAGCACGGAGCGCCGCTGACGACACGGCGAGACGACACGACGCGCGCGGCGGGCTGCTGTTGACGAGCGCTGCCAGAGCATGCGGCGCGCGGCGATTGGGCGTCGAGGCGCGCGTGCGCGCAACGCGCCGCACCACGCCACGCCGCGCCGACTGCCGTTGATCGTTGGGCACGCGCGCGCCAGGCGCGCGCGGCACCGCCATCGCCGTGACCATCGCCCCGCGCCGTTGGCGAGGCAGCCGCGCCACGTGTACGCCGCAGTCCCTCTGCACGTCCTCTCGCCTGCCGCAATTAGCACGTGCGCAGAGTAATTGGCGCCGCAAAAGCGCCGAACGTTCTGGAAAATTCTAGAAAAATGCGTCGCGCCCGCTAAAGCCACCTTCAGCTCTTCGCGCCAGCGAATCAGCCACTCCAAACCCGTAAAAAGCACCGCGCACTCCTGTTACGCTCCCACTCCCATGTGCACCATGCTTCCCCTACCTCTGTACTGACTTGCACCGCCACCCTCTCCCCCCTCACCCCTCTCCCCTCCTCAAGCTTATCCTAACTTTCATACCACACGCTCCACAACTCCCTTCACTCCCCCGACCCCTCTCACTCCCCCGTCTCCGCCTCAACCCCATCACAACGTCGTCGCGCAAGCGAAAATTTTCACAGTTCATGCCAAGCCGCAAGATGGGCAGGGACTACTACTCTATACTTGGGGTCAGTCGCAGTGCCACAGCCGACGACCTCAAGAAGGCCTACCGCAGAAACGCCATGAAGTGGCACCCCGACAAGAACCCGGACAACAAGCCAGAAGCCGAGAAGAAGTTCCAGGAGATTGCCGAGGCCTACCAGGTGCTCTCCGATCCGAAGAAGAAGGAGATATACGACAACTACGGCGAGGATGCCCTGAAGTCAGGCATGGACGAAATGCCCCGCAGTGCGCCTGGCAACTTCAGGTTCACCTCCAATACCACCAACATGAGGGACGCCAATGATCTCTTCAACGAGATCTTTGGCAACATGGGAGGCTTTGGCGGCATGAGTGGCATGGGCGGCATGGGCGGCATGGGCGGCTTCAGTTCGATGGGAGGAGGTCCTCAAGGCTTCTCCTCCTTTTCCAGTAGCCGCGCTCCACGAAAACAGCCTGATACAGAAGTATCCCTCTACCTCTCCCTCGAAGAACTCTACACTGGTACAACTAAAAAACTAAAGATTACTCGAAACGTGGCCCGCGCGGATGGTGGCGCCGACAGAGTCGCCAAGGTCCATGAGGTGTTTATAAAACCGGGCTACAAGGCCGGTACCAAAATTCGCTACAACGGAGCAGGAAGCGAGGCACCGGGGTATCTCCCAGGCGACGTCATCTTCATCATTCAGGAGAAACCGCACAGCGAATTCAAACGCAACGGAAACAATCTCGAGTATACTCACCGCATACGTCTGGCAGATGCACTTGCGGGGAGCACCGTAACAATCCCAGGACTTGATGGAAGAGCGTTCCGTCTGGACTGTCCGGAAGTCATTACTCCCCAAACTGTGAAGACTATATCTGGAGCTGGAATGCCCATATCTAAGAGTCCCGGACAGAAGGGAGACCTCATTGTCAAGTTCGACGTTGTATTCCCAACTTATTTGCAACCTGGAAAGCGTGAGCGACTACGGGAACTTCTTTCATAAAACTCCGTCTGCTTCGCGATCTACGAACGCATTGGATCACGTGCCACCCAACCACATGTAAAATTTTCAATAACTGAGTGACTTGTCAACGGCTATGTTTCGAAAGAAGCCTTTCCCACCGACGGGTACTAAACACGTGTCACACGCGATCCCTCGGAATAGCAGTTTTTTTTTCTTTCTAATCCCGTCCTATCGAATGATTCTCAAAATTATGGGCGCTTTGCAAAATATGAGTCTACTGTTCTTGTTTTGGACTTCTTTCCATCTCTCGTTGACCTACTGCTGCTAAAGTCGGAATTTGCAGCCTTGAGGCAGTGGTCGATATGATTGTTTTGCCTCAGGTTATCCCCGGATATTTGTTTGCTGCAGATGGGACATATCGCAACACCGAACAGATCGCTGTTGTGACCTGCCTTTCCTTTCTGGACTTCTCGTCGAGAACTCGGGCATATAAGCGGCGACACTTCCGGAGAACAGCCGTCAGCGGGATGAATATGACTCTGTCTGCGGTGCGTAGAGGCCCAGCTTTTCTTAGGTTTACAGAAGAACTTAGATATATCTTCAGTTATTCCATTTCCATTTTCGGCTTTTGTGCTTGTAAAGTTGCTGGCACCGACAGATAGCAAGGTTAGATCAAACTCGTTCT
Source organism: Gracilaria vermiculophylla (assembly GCA_019155205.2). Taxonomy (NCBI): domain Eukaryota; phylum Rhodophyta; class Florideophyceae; order Gracilariales; family Gracilariaceae; genus Gracilaria; species Gracilaria vermiculophylla. Next base: position 694,439 of record JAHNZQ020003148.1, read on the forward strand.
TAGCGCATACCCTAGCGTGATGGTCAAGGACGGCCAATGCGACTCTGCGTACCGCCTCTATTGCCTTTGGTACTGCGTTGACATCTTGCGAACGACAAACGGAGACGATTTCCATTGGCATGGGCACAGAGCGAGAAGTCGCGACAAACCCATCCCCGCGAAATCTGTACGACACTGTCAATGTCTTTGGTCGTCTTGAAAACAACAATCCATCACTTCGCAGACGAGAAACCAATCGACTAACTTGAACAGTGAGACGCCGATTCACGTCCTGCATGTTGTTGCAGCTCTGGCAAGAATCTTCAGCAGACATCGATTTCGGTGCATTTCCACAATCCACCACTTCCGTGGTATCAATACCACGAGAGACATCAAGAATACGCCGAGCTTGGTTCTCGTTCCCAATTATATCCGCAAGTTTGTTCAAGCCGCAACGTCCACTCCCAAACAAGACCAAAACATCCCCAACAGTTTCAACAGCCGTTTGCTTGGCATGTTGTTTGGCCCACGCGATAATCTTCTCGTGAGTGCTGTGTCCGAAACCCATGAGCGCTCGCGGTGATAGGGTGGCAATATATTCCTCAGCATTCCCCGGCAAGAACGTTGTTTGATCGTTGGGCTTATTCATATTCACAGCAAGTTTAGCCAGCTGCTTGGAGTTACTGACACCGGCACAAATGGTCAATTCGGTTCTTTGCGTTACATGGTCTCTAAGATCGTGCGCAATTTGTGATGCCACCATCAGGATACGTCTAACTTCATCATCTTCAGTCATTCCAAACACATGGCCCTTGAAGAGAAAGGGAGCTCCTCCCCTCTCAATTTGTGCCTCCGTTAAATTGGTGACGTCGATGAAAACCTCATCAAATCCCAATCTTTGACATGCGCAAGTCGGAGCTTCTGCTTGCAGAGCAGCGGATACCTGCTCTGCCCTTTCAACAAGCCACGCGCGTATTGCGGTCATGACCTCCAGACTGGCTTCTCGAAAAGGTGTCAAGTCAGACCCATCAATACACACCAATTCGGGACACATTTGTAAGGCCTTAGAGACTGGCGTCATCTTCTGAACCGCACCTTTGGCGCGACTTCGAGCTACATAGTTGCTCGTGACACACAAATGCTTCTGAACAATCACGACCGGTTTGTCCTTCAAGTGAGGACGGGCTCGGATGGCGACAGATGCGTAAAAGCAATCCAAGTCGAGGGCAATTATCGCTCGGGTGGATGCAGAGCGCAGTCGCTTCTTCCCTGGCCTCATGGAGATATGTACTTCCAGTGCAAATTACGATTCCGCTCCGGTAGGACTGTCAGCCTTGGTTGGAGAGCCAATGGCGTCGTCGCGCTCGAAGCAAGAGATTATCAGAATCGTGGCCGGATTGAAGCGGACACTAGTATGAAAATGCAAACCAACTGAACACCACTCTATACCGGCTCAAGGGGTTCGCTTCCACTCTAGATAAGCTAACAAACTGGGTCCCTTAGATTATCTTAAGGCGCAATTGCTCAAGAAGCTGCCAAGCGTCCGCGTGCACCAAAGAAGCGACGATTCGAGTTTGATTGAATGATTCATCAGCGCTGTTTGGGGGCGCGATTTCGTGGTTTATGGAGTAGAATGTACGCAGGTCCCAGAGTTGATTCAAGTGTCCACCAACTTCGCACCCCTGCCTCCTAGGTTACTGACACGGTTGATCCCGCGCGCCAAGGATTTGGCAAACACGGAGAGAGAATAACACGGTCGCTAAACGCTATATGGCAAACGTGACCAAAAGGAGCAACTGACAGCAGTGACTTGTTGTTTAGCTCAGAGATGTCAAGAAATGATTGCATGCGAGTCAATCGCGCACATGGTTGGTCAGCTTTATTGAAAAAAACGAACCGAAAATCAGTAGTTTTGCTGTAATGCGAATCCTTAGTTTCGTGGACGATCAACTTCCGTGCAGTGCCCCTTTGCAATATGCCACTGCGACAGCGGGGCTTTAGAAATCAGCTTCTCCACGCGCTCGCTCTCACTTCCTGTATCGTATAGCGTGCTGCCTTTGCGCGAGAGCTTCGCTTGTTGTCACCGCTCCATCGAAAAGTGTCGTGACCGAAAGCCGTTGTCGGAATGGGAGTTCTCGCCGAGCTGGGCCGCCTGGCAATCGGCGCTTGGTCTCCTGGCGGCGTTGGTGGTGGGTATATTGCCTCTGGCACTTACGCTGGAACCACTGATACCACTTTCAATGGAGCCTCCTCTCTTGAACTCATCGCCGTTGACATCGTCCACGAAAAGCTTTCTGTCACGACCGAAGTCCATCTTCAAGAGAAGTTCACCTCCATAGACTGGAGCATCCCATCTCGATCGCATCCAGCTGGGCTTATTGGAGGGGGACTAAATGATGGCACTGTTCGAATTTGGGATGCCGCAAAATTGATTCGGTCAAAGCCATCTGATGATGATAACAGAGCTCTTCTGTTTGGTGGCCCGTCAACAACGAAGAAACATACTGGACCAGTGCGAGGACTGGCCTTCAACCCCTTCACTCCAACCCGACTAGCCAGCGGAAGCGCTGATGGCACTGTCTTGTTTTGGGAGCTCTCGAATCCAGCCACAGGCGCGTCTGCGAGACATCCAGCCGGGCAGCCGCCTGCAGGTGCTGCAACTCCTAAAGAAGAAGTGACCGCCGTTCTGTGGAATAGAAAAGTGCAGCACATTCTAGCCTCTGGCACCAGCTCAGGTGTGGTCAATGTCTGGGACCTTAACCAAAGCCGACAGGTAATAAGCATTCGCAATCCTCGCGGTCGATTGCGATGCTCCTCATTGGCTTGGCATCCAGAAATTGCCACACAAATAGTTATGACATGCGATCAAGATGATTCTACTGGGGCCTTGCTTTGGGATCTCAGACATCCATCTCAGCCAATAATGACCTTCACCCACCACTCATCTCATGGTATCGCGTCGTCGAGCTGGTGCACACATGACTCTGATCTTTTACTTACATCGTCCCGTGATTCGCGCACAGTGGTTGTATCGGTGTCTACGGGCGAAATTGTTTCGGAGGCACCACAGACAGCAAACTGGAACTTTGATGTCAAATGGTCGTCTAGAATTCCTGGCCTCTATCTTTCGTCTTCCTATGATGGACGTATCACAGTCAACTCTATGATGACTTCCACTACAGCGCCTTCAGTGTCTAACGAGACTGCAAGTGCACTTGCAGAATCCTTTGGAGAAGCTGCAGGGGGTTTCCAAGCCGCGGTTCCCGACAGATCTCCGAGAGCTTCCGCAACTCAGCGTGTTGCCTACAACTTTGCCAGGCCACCTAAATGGTTCATCAAACCAGTGTCAATTTCTTTAGCGTTTGGGGGATCTCAGGTTTCACTGTCATCCAAGGACAAGGTCAGTAATGTAACGGTGGATTCATTTATGGAATCCGCACCACTCCCCAGAGAACAATGTAATCAGCTTGATGACATTTTAATGGATCTTACATCTGATGATCCTACTTCTGCGCGACAATGGTGTGAAAAAGCCGGTTCGGCTGCTGAGACCCCCAAAGACAAGATGGGATGGGATGCGCTTTCTTTCATGTTTCAAACTGACTCCCGCCGTAAAATCATTTCATATCTTGGATTTGATCTACCGCCTATGGATGCTGGCGATGATATTACCAGCCACGTATACGGATTGATGCAATCTCCTCCATTATCTGTTCCAGTGCGTCCAACTCCTCCTGAAACCACAGAATATCAACAGAACAAGGTAGACCATACAGATGAAATTGCGACCGTAACAAATGCGACTTCTGGAATGAATCTGACAGGGCCTGCTCCCTGGGAAGTAAGTGAGAGTCCTTTGGACGATGTAAATATTAAGAGCAGTATTCTAGATGGCGACGACACTACTACAAACAATGAAGCGGATATATTGAAGGCAAACGGAGATGCAAAGGCCAACCAAAAGGCAAATGGAGACCACAAGTCTTTCGCATCACAAACAAAGGAGCAAATTGACGTGCTTATCAAGCGGGCTGTAATTGTCGGAGACTTTAAGACAGCGGTCGATGCCTGTCTTCATGTTGGTAGGGCCGCTGATGCTCTTGTGATTTCGCATGCCGGTGGACCAGAGTTGTGGTTGCAAACACAAGCTGAATATCTTTCCCGTGCCAGTTTATCGACAGGCTCGAAGATCGTCGGTGCAATTGCTGGATCGAAGGCCAAAATGGATGAATACATTCGAGAAGCTGCCGATGAAGGGAAGGAGGCGTGGAAAGAAGCGCTTGCAGTGTTGCTAACGTACAGTCCCGCTGAGGAATTATCAGAGGCATGCACTGCCCTCGGGCAACGACTCTTAGTCACTAAGCAGAATGGTCCTGCCCTATTTTGCTTTATATGTGGAAGTAATACGAAAATGGCTACGACAGCATGGATGCGGGATCCGTTACCAAGGAGCAAGTCTACTGCCATGATGATGGCGGATCGATTGGAGAGATTATTGCAACTTGTTCAGAAGGTGCGGCTTCTCACGGCCGCCACGATGTTGGCGCAAGGTGAACGAGAAATTGGTTCGGTAAGATCTCTGGATGAAGTGAGTGGCTCAGTGTTGTGTGAATACGGGGCTTTGCTGGCGATGCAAGGCGATTATTCTTTTGCGGTGACTTATCTCAGTAGTATCGATCCTGGATACAGTTGTTTGTATGGTACTGCGGAGGATCTTCACTCGAAGGCCTCAGAGTGTTTGGCAGTGGAAGATTCTATGTCAATCATGTCTCAACAGGGGACTGACTCTTATATGCAACAGTATGATGCATCAGGAAGCGCATATGGATCCCAGTTTAGCGCTACAAGTACCCAGTACATGCAGCAGCCTGCACCAATGTATCCTGGAACACAAATGCCACCCCAGAATACATGGAGTTCTCGTCCACCAGTTCCGTCCCCAATGGCGCCGACACCGTTAACTGCGGCGAGCGGATTCAGTAATCAAACATTTTCTTCGCCTCCTCCATCGGCTCCTCCAGTTCCTGGAGCGATTCGACCTCAAGGAATGTACACAACCACTTCCACGAGTGGGGAGAGGTCTGCGTTTGATCCAAGCATGGCGTACAATGAGGCTCCTGCTTACAATCCGACGTCATATCAGATGGCTCCTCCTGCCCCACCAGCGGTTGGTTCCCCTCTACCATTGGAGACGGCGGCCTCTCAGCCTGCTTCTCAAATGGGGCAATATATGCAACCAATGGCACCCGCACCGCCACCAGTACCGATGCCTCCCATGCCCGGGGCTGCGCCAATTCCGCAACCGGCTGGTCATGGCCTTGGTGCTCATCCAGTATTGGGCGCAAATCCTGTCTTGGATACGAGCGCGGCGTTGCCGCCACCCCCTCCACCGCCACCACCAGTCACAGATGGGAACACACCACCTCCAGTGTCATACCATTCGAATGCCAAGCGAGGCTCAGGTCAAAACCTTCCCCCGTCTGCCGAGGTGGCCGTGTCTGAAACACGTCGTTCGAAACCCCTTTCAAGCTCTGGCACTCCCGCTGGCCCACCAAGACGCTCAGGATCAACATCATCATCGCTTTCGGCACTGGGAATTGGCACAGTCCTGCTTGAGAAAGCCGATGTCTCAAAGATTCCTCCGACGCAACAAGTGATAGTCAAGTCACTGAGGGGCTCGTACATGTACGCTCGAAGCCTGAGCGAGGCGCCAAGATACAAGAAGAAGATGGACGATGTCAGCAAGAAACTTGGACGACTGCTGGCAGCTTTGAATAATGGCTTACTTGACGCGGCAGTTGTGGAGCTACTAGTGACACTAAGCAGATCAGTTGAAAAGGGTAACTACGATGAAGCGAGTGTGGTGGTAAGCACTTTGACAAAGAAACATTGGGATACAAATTCACAATGGATTCAAGGCTTGAAACGACTGATTGAATGTGTGCTAACTGGTCGCTAGTTATAGAACAAGGCTAGAGTAGCTACATGTTGTAAAGGACGGGAGGGGTTCAGGATTTGCTTGCGCGAGTACGTATTTATGGCAAACTGGGAATATGACTGGGAACAAGTCTGAACTTCACACTTTCATGATGTCAGCCTCCTTGCTCTTAAGCATTTGGTCTACCTGCTTGATGTATTTGTCTGTTAGCTTCTGAACGTCGTCTTGCATAGTCATGCTCTCATCCTTGCCGAGCTCGCCTTTTTTCTCCAGCTTCTTCAGTGAATCAACGGCGTCTCTTCTGATATTGCGGATTGCCACTCGGGCTTCCTCTGTAATCCCTTTAACCTGTTTTGCGAGTTGCTTTCTTCTGTCCTCCGTGAGTTGGGGAACGGCCAGTCTAATCTTAGAACCGTCACTGTTTGGAGTGATTCCAACATCACTTTGAAGAATGGCTCGCTCGACGTCAGACACTGAGTTCTTATCGTACGGCTCGACTACTAATGTAGACGTGCCACTGATGGAGACACTTGCTAGCTGATTAAGTGGAGTTTCAGCCCCATAGTATGCAACCATAACGCGGTCTAGGATGGACGGGTTTGCGCGTCCTGTTCGAACGGTATTGAAGTTTGACTGGAGAGAATCGATGGTCTTCTTCATGCGCTCCTCCGACTTGGCCGCTGTTTCATTCTTGGTGAGTTCGCATCGAATTTGAAAAATGCGAGCCCTGGAGCGGTTTGGGTGCGGGAGTCGAAAGGCGGGCTGACGAGAAACTGCATCAGAAGCGGGGCTACAGCGAGGGGAGCAGTAAAGCGGGAGACCAGTGAAGCAAAAGGCCATTTGTGCAATCGCTGTTTGTCTGTAGTTGACGTTTCGTTGCATTGAAAATTTGCCGTGATGAGTTGCGCAGACTTACTCGCGCATTGAAATCAGTTGTATAATGACGATGGCTCTTTACAACTGTTTCCCACGACCGTCGATGCAGAACTCGGTTCAGGCGAGACTTCAAGACACTGAACCGGGCGAACTGGGAAGAAACCGACGGAGGTGTGAAGGCTAAATCCGTGTTCTGTCGAGATCCCGACTGCGAAAAACGCTGAAAGTGTGGACTGTAAAGAGATGTATACTGTAAGCCTTGTGATGCAAACGAGAGGCGCTCCAGTGCTCGGTCCGGAACGAATCGCTCAAAGTGAGCAGCTTGGTTGCAGTTTCTTCCAAGTGAAACTCACGATGGGAGATGAATTCAACGCGTTAGCAATACCGCTGCGCCTGTGAGCATGATAAGAAAAGGATGGAAGACTTTTGGGACACAAAATTGACATAAACATGCAGCCAACAACTGATGTTGGAAGAGCACCTGAAAACTCTACTAGGCGTCTTGAGGAAACAGAAATGCCTTTATAAAGTGTTGGCAAAGAAAAGTACATCTACGCTGCCACAGGAATAAGTGGTGCGTAGTCGAACACTGAAAGCGCGAATGACGCGGAATAGGTGCGCAGCGAAATGGAGGGTGCGGAGTTATCAGGTGGAGCGAGGCGTGGCGCGTTGCGCGCGCTCTGGGGACCCAAGAATGGACAAAGTGAAGACCAGACTCTCGTGTCTGGCTTCTTCCCTGGACCTGGCCACACTAGTATTCTAGTAGGCGCCGCCAGATTGAGCACCTCCGAGGTGCTCGCAAGGTGCGCGGGTACGCTGTAGGGCGAGTGCGCAGAGTCAAGGGTTACGGCAGCCTGTGTGCCACATTTAGAACACAGCGTCTATAAAAAAGAGGAATAAACAAAGCGTGTTGGCAGCAAAATAAAAATAAAATGTTTTGAATAGTAAAGCGGAACAAGCGATCCGCCTTAACGTAGTGTGCCTGGCTTCCGTTCTGTTTGAGAAGAAAAACGGATCTGCGGTCGGGTCTCCAACGGAGAGCAATAAATTTCAGGTTGCTGAATAGTAAACCACTACCTTCGTAGAAAAGAACAGCGAACGTTCTCTTCGTGGGAAAACTTGTATAATACATGATATCTTTCTAGCTATAGAACAAGGTTGGCTTTGGACCATATGCACTTTTTCTTGCCTTAACGTACCACATGCGTTTCCTTCGTGGAGGTTTAAATGAACACGCACGGGCTACCACGTTGAGCGCTGATATGTATCTCCGTCGGTCCCAAAAAACACCTGTTCCATAAAAATTCGAATATTGTGACTGACATAGTTATGTAAAGTACCAGCAAGGTTATTTACTGCACATAAAACGCAGGTGCAGTCTTTCTCGAACTGTGAAGCACAGCGTGAACACAATCCTTTGCCTCAAGTTTGACTACTCGCAGCGCTTCTGAGCGGATGGAAAGTAGAAGATATTTGTGTGCAGTCGATGGACGAGAAATGAGGCTTGGCAGCTTGCGATTAATCAAGGTTGATGTCTACCGGCAATGACCCTCCCTTCGTGGTCAATGGAATACACTGGAATATCCTCATCGGATCCCAATTCATCACGAACAAGGCTGTCCGCGTCATAAGGACCCATGGAGATGCCTTCGAGAGCCGCAGCACGGGTCTGTGCAAGCAATTCTTTGCTCATCGGCTCGTTGCGAAATAGTGCGTGTGCGGGTTGCGTCAGCCCTTCCTCACGCGATACTGCCTTGGGATTGTGTGTATGAAGGTACGTTTTTCGGATGGGATAGTTAGTTCTTGTTTGGAAGCCAAAATTGAGTGCCACCGATGTGTCCCCAGGCGAAGAATGAACTCCTTGATTCGAATAATAGGAGCCATGTCCTCGAATGCTGGTTGCGGTTCCGTATGCCACATGACTTGACACTGGTGAAAATTCTGTTAATTTGTCTGTGTTAGGTGAAAAGTTAGTTTTGTCGAAATGCCATGCTGCCGCGGGAGCGCGTCTCTCATCATGCTCGGACATGTTGAGATACGTGCGCCGTTGAAAATTAGCTGACACTGGGGTCCTGGCTGTCGCGAAGTATTCCTGGAGCTCTGCTATCCATCCTGGAGTCGATGATGCATGCCGCGGCTCCGGTTCAACGTACAAGTAAGACAGGTACGGCGAAATTCCCGCAGTTGGCAAGCAGTGGCCGGCTTCGGAGGAACTCCGTCGTCGCCGATCTAATGTACAAGAAATTTGGCCACAAATCCTGGCGGCCTCCTGTAATGAGTTGTCTCTCGAAACGACTGGTACACGAAAATTGTTGTCGATGAGAGACAGGAACTCAGTATCGAAGAACACCGTGCTCAACAGCGTAAGATGCTTCCGTACTCCTGTTGAAGGATCCAAAACGTCAGGGATTTGAATCTCCTCGAATTCCGTGGTTTGCGCGTCCCGGCCAGGAAGCGATTTCGAGGAGTTGATAACTTGTGCAAGCTCCGAGCGAGAGAACCCTGGGCTACGTGACAACAAACCACTCAAAGAATCTTTGAGGAGAAGGCTTAAATCGAGGGACGGACGGTCCCCGTGAAGGTCTTCAGATGTACCAGAAACTGAAACAGTGTTTTTTCGTTCGATTTGAGAGACGAGGGAGCCAGTGGGAGCTACAGCGCTCGCTCGATACTTTGCTGAAGCATCTCGAAAGCGCCACCGCCGCGAGTCTACTGGCTCAGAAATATCTGCGGAGAATTTCGAAAACAGTTGCAACTCAGAACGAAATAGAGGCGAAATGGGGCTGGCAGAGTCGCGTCTGAGGTCCCTTACTTCAACTGCAGAGCTCTGTCCAGAAGGGTGCGCAACTCCGTGAACAGGACCCGACTCTTCCGTTGCATTGTTTGAATACTGAGTTTCTGATCCATTGCGTCTCGAAGAGATCGTTCTGAGAGAGTGATATGATTCTTCAGAACTATATCGATTTTCCGTCTCAAAGTGAGCATTTTGGAACTCGTGGGGCCCAGGTTCTTCCAATGCATTGCGAAACACGTTTGACAGCTGATCTTTTCCCCCATGTTCAACAGCGGTACTAGCAGAGGGGTGGAGCTGACGAGTGAGCGGTTTGTTTTCGAAGACTTGTGGATATTCTTTGCTTTGTGCGGGCTCGCTGGCATTGAAAAGTGGAGGAGATGGGACTATGGTTTTAGACATGGGCTCAGTTGATGACTGAAGGTCACCTTCTAGTGGTTGAGAGATTAGAAGCAAAGATCTAAGTGAAGTAGTGCTTGCGGCATCTCCTGTGACACATTTCGGGAGAGTTCGAGAGTGAAGTATTTGTTGCGAATAAGAATGCGGAAGCTGAGGGAAATCACATTGAGCATGGTCTCCTGATGCCACCGTAGAAAGGAGCTTATCGGATTGCTCGGTTCGATTTGCATCTTCGGCATGTGTTCTCAAGTCGTACGGCAGAGATGGACGCGCCGCTCGCTCCTTCGGAAAGCCTTGATTTTCTGCGCTGGAGTTCTCTCCTGATTGACTTGGTGAATAATGGTCAGCGTGGGGCAACGCTGTGGATGCTCTGTTGCGAATACTGACTGAAACACTGGGATGCAAACTTAGTGCAGAATCTTTGTATGGTCGTAGAAGTTGAGCAGGAGATGAGTTTTCGGGGGCGCCGTCGCGATCCTGTTCAAGGCGCAGCCGTGGTTGTTCTGCGGACTCAAGATCGTGGTTGAGCTCCGTGGACAAAAGTGCCGCTTTTAGATGCTGAAGGCGATGAATGAGACCTTTTCGTAACAAACGATGACGCTCAGCAATGAGAGCAGCGACACGCGCTGCGAACAGTTCATCGTCAGTATGATGAGAGGGGAATAAATGCTGGGAAGCAGTGCGTTGGCTAGAGGGGCGCGAGGACTGGGCGCCATTCCGTTCCAGAGAACCTGGAGGACGGGTTCGCGACGATGCCATCCATGCTAGCAAAGGTAGGATTGGAGACGAAAGGGCGATACAGCGGGCGCGAAGGCGCTCACGAAGAGGGGGTGGCTGTTCGAAATGGCAGGCGCCAAGGGGGAGGTCAAGATCTTCATGAGGGGAGACAGTGCGCCAAAAATGCGATCAGTGGCTTGTTTGAACTACGAGCGGAAGCGCCGCCGTGCGCTGCCACTGTTTGATCCATACCATGCGCGCCTAACAAATTGGGGTGCTGACGTGTGCCATGCACTGCGACGTCCGCTTCGCAATGAAAATGGGTGGCGGCGGCGTTTCGGGAGTTGTCCATCTCCTCATATGAATGGCACGCGACGAAAGCTCGGACGCGTGGACACTTCTCAGTGGGAGATCAAGGAGGCGCGCGCCGCAACGGCGGCCTCGCCTCAAAAAACCAACCAATTAGCCGTCCTTATGTTTGATCCAGCCACGCGCACTGCTTAGTTGATGCTCAGTGTTCTCAACGAAAACCTAATGATTAAAGTTTTCCGCTTCTGACCCACATTTTGTGTCCCTGCTTAAATCTCAAGTATGCCGTACCTTCCTCGTCGGGTTAGGGTGGAAGTCCAACATGCTGGTCGAGCATTTCGAGCACCGCCTGAATGACCGCGGCCAAAAACCCAATGTGAAAACTTTTCATTTAAGATCGAGCTCACATCGGCGTATCATTGGTATAGCATGTCTAAGCAATAAGAGCCGTGAACGATCGTACAACATAGAGAGGGAAGCTGTAAGCAAGTGAGACGTGACCGTCTCAAGACCATATCCTCAGGCTCGTCAACTATCGAGACCGGACCTGACGGCCCTCTATTGGCGCTATCGGTATGCAACACGCCCGGGCCAAGGTTTTTATAATCTTAAGTTCATAGCCTTGTCTCTTAATAGGGAGAGCCGCTTGATCTCCGGTGCTTCACAAATCTACCGAATGGGTTGTTCTGGGCTCACTGAAAACGCATTGAATGATTCCCGAATGCATGCAAATGAGGGTTCATACTCTTCGCTCGTCACGTACCGCCCTCGCAGCTTGCTTCACACCAGCGAGGTGGCACGAAGGTACGATATCCACTAGTTGGTACCCGTGCAATCTTACGCGCAAACGCTATTCCACTCCCACACATCGTGTACAGTAGCCTTAAGGAACTTATTGCTGTGTTCGACCGAGCTCCTATCATGAGAGAGGTACGCGTCTGGATTGTACTGTCTCAAGCCATTATTGTCAACCTATCTTTTCAGCCGTCATTGAGGCAATTTTTCTTCATCGCATCTTTGTTCCTCCGACATTCTTGAAAGCTTGTTGATTCACCTACATGCGAGGTCATCACAGACTTTAGTACTCGATGAACGCGCAGATTCATATATGTAGAACTGTAACAGGGTTACGCGATGCGTCAAGCCCAATATATAGCTTCCGCTATAAGGACACACAGGTCTTATAAATCACTTTGGAGCCTAACACCCAAGACATCGCCGAGTCAGATTCCGGCCTTTCTGATGAGACCTCCGCTTGGCTGGGCATCAAAACGCATTGTTCCAATTGAGGAGCATGAGCTCTATGGTGCTGATATTCATCGTTTCTAGACCTGACCCTCGGTATGCTTCCCGTAATAACCAACCGTCCTCATGCCATTTACAAGCTGCCTCCCAAACACTATATACCACGCCATATGTCTGAAGTATCTCATCATGATTTCCTGAAGCTCCTGTTCCTCAATTACAGAGTGTACTGCCGCATTCATATGCTGCAACCATCGCTCCGCAGCCCGACCATCCACGGCGTAAGGGCCATGTCGTCCGAGAATGGCTGTATGACCCTTGCGTTCCCCGTACATGGGTGGTCCGCCAAATTCCTGTGCCAGAAACTCGCGCTGGTTTCTCATGGCCGCTTCGCGGGTTGTGTTGGCAAACAAGCGCCGGAACCATAGCTCATCGCCGTAAACCCTGTCGTAGAAAGCATGTGACAGTGCGCATATTCTGTCCCAGCCTAGTCTTTGATACAGGTTTGCAGCGCGAGCTCGTTCTACGGCGCTGTACGGTACGCCGCTTTGTTCGGCCGCCTGTTCGCGAAGTTTCTGCATGTGTCTCGACGCAGGAAGGAATTTAAAATCGTGGAAGGCTGTGGTCGGGCAAGCGTCGTACGCGAGGAGTAGACCGACATGGTAAACGGAAGCTGGAAGACAGATTCAGTCGATTGCGCAAGAACGACAGTCGGTTGCAACAGCGCAACGAGACTAACTCGAGTTACTCTATCTTCGTATCCGGGTACGAAGGGTACAAGGGTGCGCGTGCAAAAAGCAGACAGAAAAGTCAACAAAATACAAATATAAAGTAAAAGCCTTCAAAAAAACCCCTATTTGGATCAGGTCGCGCCTTGAATTATCAAAATCTGCACGACGCTGGCACCCCCAATTAGCTATATTTCAGGCAAAAAAGAGCAACAGAATGCAACTGTTCTTCTCATCAAACACTGTGCAATAGTGCACTTGCTCTCGACAAGACTGGAAGGAGAAACAAACATGAAAGCAACGACAAGGGCAACAAACGCAGAAGCCTTGAGGCTGCGGTTCGAATTGCAGTTCGTCCCAAGTGTTGAAAATAGAATGGAAACCAGGGTCCGCTTCTGTACCATACATGTTAATTAGTGAAAACTCAGCACCATGTGACCGCTATTCCCATGGACCGCGATAGAGACGTAGCACGGTTTTGTATTTAAAAAACCAGGCGGAGTGGCAACTATAAGGGCAGGGCGTTGCCGAAGGCAATGGAAGTAGATTGTAACCAGTGCACCATCAAAGCGACGACGTAAAGGGGGACAGCAGCAGACAAAGAGAGCATAAGCCATGCCCTGAAAGTGGGTTCACCGGTATGATGATCTACGAGGGGAATGCCGGTGAGGATAGAAAGCGACAAGAACTGGCTGCAAATCTCCCCCCATTGCTTTTCCTTTTGCCCCAACGTCTGAATACGTTCTCTCAAAAGGGCCATATCGGCGTCTACCTTTCCATTGAGCCGAATTGAAATGAACTCGCTCTCCACAGCGAGGCGATCTCTCTCTTCCTTCCACGACAAATCGTGCGGATGCAGAGTCATAGCGGGGGTGCGTGCGCGCGCGCGCGCGCGACGCTCACAGCGCAGCGCGTTTGACAGCCGCGAGGTAGACACAGGCAACACTCCAGTGAAGGCGGGGCGAAGAGCAGAGAATGAATTCATGGTGTGAGAACGGAGGAGCAGAGCAAGGTGCGCTACACAGGGGGGTCGCACGGAGATGGACGGACTTGAGCCTAAGCGGGGCGGGCGGACAGACAAGGCGTGGCTCCTAAATGGGGTGGTGGCGCGAGGTGTATCACTCAACAAATCGCTGCGATAGCCAGTGCGCGGGCGCCGGTGAAAATGCGCGCCACCTCATTGGGCGCGCTGAGATTTTGTACAAAGGCGCCAATGCGCGCGCGCGCCACGCCAAACAATCGCAAAAATCGTGTGTAAGCGCTGACTGGCTGTAAGGAGTGCAATGAGGTGGTGGCGGTGGTGCGGCTCGTGCGCGCGGCGGGCGGTCACAAGTGGCGCTGCGCCTCGCCGTCACCCGGCGCCCCGTCGCGGTGATGCGCGAAGGAAACGGCCGCCCTGCGATTCGCCGCTCGCCTGCGATTTGTCGTTCGCGTGCGATTCGCCGTTCGCGTGCGATTCGTCGTTCGCTTGCGATTCGCCGCTCGCTTGCGCCATGGCCTTCGTGCGTCGCGCGGCGTTCGCGTTCTTCGTGCTGTGGCTGCTGGTCGCCACCAACCCATCTGCGTCGTCCACAACCAGCTTCCCGGCCTTCGTTCGCAACGTCGCGCCGTCGTCCGCCCTGCCTCATCGCAAATGTTTGCACGGCTCGTTTCCGCTCTGCATCGAGTCCAGGCGCGCGTACCCGGAGCTGTCGCTGGCGCTGGAGATGTGGTTTGCCCCCCACCGCTTGGACCCCGATCTCCTACGAGATCGTGAATTTGAGATCATTGACTACGCGATCTTCACCGTTGCCCGATCCAAGCCCTTTCCCACTGCCGAAAACCCCGGCGTCGCCTTCGTCGGCATTCTCACCCTGTGGCTACCGGTTCCGCACCCCGCGCGCTTTACGGGTTCTGTAGAACTCCCCAATGTCATCCGATTTCTGCGATCTCACGTGCGTCATATGCGTCGCCGTGCGCTGGCCTACCAGCGCGGTCGCTCCTTTGAGGCATTTCGACAGCGTTCCTTGCCGGATCGCCCGTGGGAGTGGCTCATCGCCTTCTTTTCTATCACAGGCGTTTTGTGGTACATGATCCCCAGTCGAGCAAAAAACCATTTCACTCTTACCTGGCAGAACCTCAGAGAGAGGGGTCATTGGTGGTGCATGATATTCTTCCATTTGTCCCATGGCGGTTCCCTTCTTCGACTATTTAGAACCATCGTGTCAGTCAACTATCTTGCCCCGCTTCTCGTTTCGAATCGAATCGTTACATTGTCGGGTTTGTACGGCATCGTGCTTACCTCTTCTGCGACTTCTACTGCCTTGGCTATGCTGGTTTTGACTCGTCGTTCTCTTTTTGCCGCACAACACATCACATCTAGCACACCATTGGAGATCAATGGAGGCGGCGCATGCGTGTATGCCCTCCTGGTAGCAGCATGTCTCTCGCCTTCTTGCAACAAACCGCTTCCGGGAGGCGCGCGCCCTTTCGAACTGCTCATGCTTAATATCTTGTTTGATTCCTTCTTCCTCGCAGGCAAAAAGCGTATTGCCGACTACATTGCTCATACTGGAGCTTCTCTAGGAGCATGGCTATTTTGCTCGATCAATTTGTCAACTGCTGCTACATAAGCGTCGATACGCCATTTGATATCATGAAGTCGCACAGCACTCGTTTTACTTGCGCCCTTATAGTCTCACATCATACCCTTAACTTCGCTCAATGCTAACCTAACTTTTCCAAAGTTGTCGTCGTTTTCACCCTCCAGAGTTGGATTCGATAACGATAACGTTTTGCTGCATTTTACGAAATATTAATCTTCATGTGCCTCGTATCGAATGCCCCCAATCGCGTTGAGCCCCATGTTGACGGTGATTGCTAAAAGCGCCCCAATGGCTCCGTACATGAGCCCAGTGACAACGGGAATGAGAAATACCGTTGTTATATGAAGGTTTGGACTGAAGCTCGCTCTAATCCCTGCCATCGGTCCGTGAGTTCGAATGGCAACTATGGGGTTTTCCTGGTTCATGAAGTTGAACAGCCACTCATACAGAAGCCGAGTCACGCCATCATTCTTCAGAATGGGACCTGCGAAAAACTGTACAGTGGAAGTGAGTAGCTCAATGTTCAACTCCCGTGCTACAGTAGCTGCAATAGCGAGCGAGATTACAAACCACAGCCACAACGAAGTCAGAAATGTGCTTCCTACTCCGAAAAGCATTGCCACCGAGGATATACTAACGCGTCGCAGAACTAGCCTTTGTCTTCGCATGTTTTCATGCATATAGATAGCATACTGCATTGGTTGGAAAATTGTCTCTGCTACATGAGTTGCGTACTCACGTGCCAACTCCGCAGCTACGGGGAAAGTGTTTACGAGCTCTGTGTAATATGCTTCATTCTCAGGGCTGTCACCACTGCCGCGGATTAGCATATCATATATTACGGTGGCAACTCGGGCGTTGGCTTGAATGGATTGCACTGGAGGTTGCGCTTCTGCGGTGACGTCAGACACGATTGAGTTTGGCGGTGGGGGATCGGAAGTAGTTACGGACCCGTGGGTGGCGGCATCGGAAGTTGAGGATCCAGCTACGCTTGCGGCGTCGTTTTGCGAACCTTGTATCGGCTCGCCTGGTCGTCCATCTGAAACACTGGGAGATTCGACATTCGTTTCGGACCGGAGGTTTGTAGCCTCTCCCTGATTGTCCATGAAATGACCTACAAGTTAATAATTCCGACCGGATTCTTTCTTCAAACAAGTGGTTGAAAAGACGTGCAGTGTATGTGAAAAGTGGTTTGCAGTTGGAATCAATGAGCTTTGCGCATCGAAGGTAAACCAGAAATGACGGAGTGCTCGTGAAACGGATTATGTCTCCGTCTTGCGCGTCTGATTGAAGGCAATTAGCTCGGTTTACGGGCGATAGATTTGATAGAGAATTTCGCATAAAGGACTGGTCTGTATTTCGCCGGCTCGCTGTTATAAGTGCGAGTTTGTTGAAGAGATTCAAATGCTAAGGCCCGAGTCAGGGTGACCCTCAAGCTGCGTGAAGACTTTGAACGCCAGTATTGCCTGCGTCACCGTGGACCTGAAAAAGGTCGCGACAGGCGCGGCAATTCATTACGTGGAGCGCGATATTCGGCTTGCGTGACCGGAACGGTGTCACCTTTTTTTGCTTTTGTACAGTATTTCGTGTATTACGTGCATCAAACTTGGGTTTCCTGCATTGACCCTGGACATCTCAATCAACACGACCATTGCACTCGGGTTGATACCTTCTTCGTAAGAAATCCTTCGTGGTACATCGACAGGGCACTCCTGGAAACGAGAGGCTAAGAAAGGTGAATCAAATCGAGCCCATTTTTTCCCGAAACTAAACTCATTATCTATGCAGCCATGTATTGTGTTTTGCCAAGGTAAAACTGAACTTTTGCACACGTCGTGAATGTCAGATAAGAAGCAGAACATGATATATTGTAGCTAACTTAAACGAAAAGCAACTGGAAAGAAGAGCTTCCGGGACAAATGATGATACATCCAATCTTTTTAAGATCTCGTTCTTGAATTATCTTTGCATCATTTTGCAGAACTTACCTGGGAACTTCTTAGTTTTTAGAATGATAATTTGAGCGAGAAATCAGCAAGAAAAAGGTCAGTCCGAATTTTCATCACCGTAAGGTAAAATGACTTTGGGGAAGGTCTGGAATGCCCGAAAATCTAAACATAAGGACATGGGTGTAAGGTTTATGGAAAAAGTATCTTTACTGTTTTAGCTAGATGAAACGAAACAAGGGGTTGAGAAACTGCATATCTTTGTTGATGCCGATCAGGAAGAAAGAAGATAGCAGTTTTTTAACAAGTGCTGAAGTGCTCTTGTTGTTTTTTTGCAGTTCTGAAGCTCCAGCAATATTGGCCTCATATGAGGCCAAATGACCTTATATGAGCCCAATTGTCTTGCAAACACTACTCCAACATCATCGTCATTGTAATTTCTGCGTGAAAGCTCCCATTTCCGCTCTTGGTGTCTTGAACATGATGTCTTCACCAGCGTTCGATCATGGAAAGTCTAACCAAGAAGAAAGTGAACTGAAATATCAGCAGTAAAATACTGTGCAACGGAATGATGAATTATAGAGTTTTATGCATATTATGCATATTATGCCTTAGGCAGTCGACTACGCCATTCTGGCCTAGAGCAGTGCGCCACATGTGGATCTAAAATGTGCGTAGGCTAAATGATCTACGTTCTACGTCATTGCACGAAGCCGTGAATGCTCATTCCAGATCGTCAGTATCGCAACTGTGAGCCGCCTTGCAAGGATACATGTATATGACAACAAATTACTGAGTATCTATTCCAAAGCCCATCTATAAGACTCTACGTTCCTCTTGCGAGGTTCAGACTATTCAAATCCTCAACCAAAACCTTGCAATCGATTCTGGAATCAAACTCTCTACCCTCCTTATCTCTTGCAATCGATCCAGGAATCAAACCATCCACAATCGTTATCCTCATGGCTGGTGCGGTCGTGCGTCACGGCCCGATATACACTAGAATAATCCAGAAACTGACCACGGCTCTTCGTCCAGTTTCGCTTCATCTAAAAGATGAGTCTCACCTCCATGCTGGGCACAAGGAAAGTCCAGGCCTTCCCGAGACTCACTTTGACCTAGAGATTGTCTCTGAAGTCTTTGAAGGAATGCCATTGCTGCAACGTCAACGAAAAGTATACTCTATTCTGTCGGATGAGCTTCGAGACAGGGTCCATGCTTTGTCGATGAAGACCAAGGCGCCATCCGAGTGGTCCACACAATCATGATTTGTCAAAGATAATCACCGTGAAGTATGGCCTCGAGAACAAAATTTTGCAGGAAAGTTGTACCAGAGGAATGCCCGTAAAGCCACTGCAATTCATATTTACCAAGCTGCTTCATAGCCTCCAACTCGTTTGCGTAATACTCGTTCTCGCGAAATACGTTATGATTGCGATACAACCCGCAGATTATGGCCACATCTCTTTTGGTGAGCACTTCCCCGCTCAGTCCAATGTAAGAATGCTTCAATATATGAGATGATCGAAGTCCGAGCCAGCGCACATCGCACGCTTCACGAGCACGAGTAAGAAATCAGGTGACCACTTGGCACAAGAAGGAATCGGAGAGCTTACTGAATTGGGCACCCTCAACCCCTGATCTCGCACTACCACGACGATAGCACTGTAGTAAACAAGCCCCATGTGGATTAAAGTCTGCCAATCCAAGTGCTGGAATTCTGGCGCCTCAGTTAGTACGAAAGCAACAGAACTTCTTCCAATATTTTCAAGAAGTCTTTTGAATCAAGATGAGAATATTTATTCAGCGTACCGAAGCCTGGATGCGAAAACTGAAGTTATTGCTCGAGTAGCAACGGAAGGATATCCTTTTCCACACACTAGAATACACGGAAGTCTGTCGTAAAACCTATCCTGAACAAGTCTCGTGAATATGCCGAACTTTTCGATCACTAAAACGTGCACATACATCGTGGTCAGTGGCTGTTCGTTGATGCTTAGAGCAGAAGCATGCTACTCTATTTCAATGTCCAAGAATCTGAACCGTACCCAATATGTATCTTGCCGGTGAAGCAAAGACCACCGACATGGCGGTACGAACGTCACCTGGAATTGGCCAACCATTCTTCAACATTGCAACATTCATTAGTCCTGAACAAGAACTGCAAAAATATGGGGGAGAAAGGAATTTGACATGACAAAACTTACAGGTCCAACAAATTCACAGTCAACTTTATAAGGAGAACCTGGTATAGCAACGCTAACGTTTCCGGCGATGACGCCCCTAGTGGCAGCGCCAATGTTGAGTGCGTATCGCGGTGCTCTCAGCAAGGCAGAGACGTCGAGAATCATATGGTTCAACTGTGCCTGAGAGTCGAAAGCCGAAATAAGGCGGTAGAAAAGCTCTCGTTGTGATACTCTACGACCACAGAGTAACAATTTTTGAACCGTGGCCATAACCTGCAACATTCGCGAAATAGAAGATGCAGTTCGATGATTGCATTTGCGAATGGTCTTCTTCTCCCCGAGCAGTAGTGCACCGGTTTGGTCATCCTGTAACACGTTTTCATACGTTCGGTTTATCATGTTAAAGACGCCATCGTTGTTGTCAGTCGTGAGATCGTAGGCGAAATTCATGGCAAGCGATTCTATGTTCTCCAAGATCACGGCAGGGTGCTCCTCATGGCGAACTTGAAGCGGTGCCAGGCCTGCAGCGGCCAGAAAGGACTGTTGATGTTGTTCCAAGCGCTGCATAGCTTCGAAATTTGATGGTCTTCTGTTTAATGGCAACGTTGTGAGCAGCTGTTCGTGTTGCCAGAGGTGACCATAAATGAAAACAAACGGAGACGTGCTCCATTTGCCTTTCGTTAAGCTTTTCTCTTTTCGTTTCAACTGTTTTAAGATTCTGTCTGACTTGAGTCTTGCTGTGACCTGTGGATGCCGACAGATTCGTTTCCCTCCAAGTCTTCCTCGCGGACCAGTACAAATTGGTCATCATTCTTCGCGTACTCCGGAATACGAGCACGCAATGCTTTGTCTATCAGTGCATTGTTCTCAGATATGCGACGAGCGGTATACTGTCGCATTGCCACGCAAACATGTTTTGTAATGAGAGATACTTGTTCTTTCACAATGCTTTCGGCGCTCCACTGCGTTCGAAGGTTGGATTCAATTAATCGCTTGAGTGCCTTGAGGTTAGTCTCAAGCGAGTCAACTTTGGAAGTCAGCTCACTACTAGGTTGGTTGCATGAACCGGTATCATCCGAAGGAAGAGCTTTCTTTATCTCCGTTACTGTGCAATATAGAGATGAAACGTTCTCTGTGATCTCGTCAAGACCAGCCCGAATACTTTCCTCAAATGCGCTGCCAAGTGCGATGGAATCTTCAGCCTGTTTGGACACCTCTCCTAACTGGGTTTCAATCTTCTTCAGCTTAGAGCGAACACCTGCCAAACTCTCCGTTGCAGCCTCTACGCTTCGCCGCACTTGTTCGATGTCCGGATTTGATGAGGCAGCATCAGAAACAATCGAAGCTAGTTTCTCACTAATGTTTTTGAAAGACTGCTCATGATGTTTCATCTTCGCGGTGTATTTTTCGAATTCACCGGATACATATGATCGAAAGTTCGCAAAGTTGGAGTTGATTAGCCTGGAACACGCGTACAGATGAGAAACATCCTGGTTGTAGTTCTTTTGCGAGCATACTAGCTTCTCCGCTGCTTCTATTTTCTTCTTCATGGGTACGATATAAGCCTGAACGTTGTTGTCCAACTCCCAGCGGGTTTCGGAAAGACGCTCGCGAATGAAGGTTTTTGAATGCTGAATATGAGTTTGCGAGAGGGCCTCTTGTTGCTGCAAAGATTTCTCTAGGTTGTCCATTCTGTTTTGCAGTGATGAAACGTCTTGATCGCGCTGATGCAACTTGGTCCTGAGCGCCGCGACGAGGTCGTGCAACTCGGTTTCGCGTTGGGAGAGAGGTTGCGATGTTTCATCCTCTGTGCCGTTATCTGAGTTCGAAGAGGAGGCGGTAAGTTGCGAGGTGGAAATGGCAGCACCAGCAGCGCCTCCCAACGCACGTTCAACAGCTGACTGCACGGCAGTGTCAAGCGCGGCGGCAAGCACGGAAGAAGGGTCCACACTTGCGTGCTTCTCCCTAGGCACTCGTTGTGAGGGCGTTTGAACTGGAGCAGGCTGCCATATGGAAGGAATCCACGGCGGTAAGGAAGGCCCCGTAGCAGAGGCTAGTGGCGGGCTCGTGAGCGCTTCCTGCACGTGCTGGCGGTCTATTCCAGAGCTGTGTCGCGCACCAGAGACGTAGCTGGACGGACGGCGTCCGCCTGCCATGCGTGCAACGGGCTTTGAGAACAACTGAACGGGTGGCGAGTCTCAACGGCTGCGGAGGGAGCTTAACAGTGGCGGAGCACCGGTCGAGAGGAGAGCGTCGGTGTAGCGGTGGTAACGGTTCGGTGGCACACGCAGAGTGCAAGCAAAGTTCGGCAGAATGTGAGGATGGCACCGCACGCATGCAACGTGTGTGACTTGTAAATGTCTACCGCACTGTCAGCCGCGCGGCATCGGCGAGACAAACTGTTCTAATTGCTGAGCAGACACGAGAGCAATCACGCGCCATTGCTTGTGTGGCTGTTGCCCGAGCGCGCTGCCGTGCCTTTGCCAATAACGCGTGGCGCGTTGGTTCTCGCCAATCTGCCGGCTGCTGAGAGTGGATCACGCATCCAGCGCTGTTGGAGCCTGCCCCTCTTCCCCCCTCCCTCCTGTCTCATAAAGTGTTTTACAGGCGCCCACGAGACGCGAGATTCGTAACTAGCTAACGAGAAAACTTATCGACATGTTCAGCGTGCTGTTGTCGCAGTAAGGGCGTGTTATAAAAGGTAGCACGTCCATAGGCGTACGTGTCAAACAAGGGTTAAAAAAATACATTGAAGGTTCAAACCCACAATAATCATTGGTCACTCGCCACACGGCCCTTAACAACATAACACCATCGACTGCCGCACAAGCACGTACCAAACACGTAGGGCTTGCTCAGTTTGTAAAAACACGTCTTCCACGGCCAACCACGCCCTCCCAGCGCACGTTATGTGTGTGCTGGAACCGAGCAGGCCTTGGTGAACATTGGCCCGACCAATAAGACATACAACACAATCAATAACAATAGCGACCTTTGTCTGTCACATTCAAATGTGCTCAGATAACCGAAGGTACGCGTCTCTGCGTAAAGCGAGCGGGACACAAAGCAGCCACCCCAAGAAGTGCCGCACTCGCGCTCAGTTTGTCACCGTGGACGACAAACGCACTCATGTGAATCGTGCTTCCCACGACCTCTCGCTATGAGCACTCACTACATGTGTATACCACCTATAAATGCTGTGTAGTAAGAAGCAACGATCCAACGCGTCTGGGTCAACACTTTCTCGTATGTCATGAGTTGCTCTTGAAAGTTCAAAGTCTTCCTTATGACGCCGACTAGCGACAACTCGGGGACTGCTTTGACGTGAGCGATCCTTGCTAGAGTACCTTTTAGGTGAAGAAAGCGTAGAAAGCGTTAACGTTGCGCTCGATGGCGGGGTAGTCTTACAGCTTTTCCTCGCCAGTATGGGTGAGGAGCAGCTGTAGGGTGAAGAAGAGGGTGACAGTTTGCTATGATTGATTGAAATAGGGGCAGAGGAAAGCTTGCGGGCACCCTCGGGCGAACGACCCGAACAGCGACGTGTTGGGGTGGAAGGAGGTGTTTGGTAGTACTGCGAAATAGGTTCTGATTGCTGATGGCGAAACGAGTCGGGGAATGTAGGTGGCAGAGCATTGCTGACGCAAGTAGCAACAGTACGAGGAGAGGAGCGACGAAGAGCAGCAGAGGAAGGTGAAGAGCCTGCGCGCGAGAGATGAGGCGATAAAGTGGGCGAACCAGACGCGGACATGGGCGAAACAGATGGTAGGAAACGACGAAAGAATATGGCCAAATCCGGAAGTTCGGCAGCGGCGTACTCCGGAAAAGAAAGGTTGCGGATGTCTAACGGCGGTGCACACGTTGTTCTGAGTGGCAATGGGGTCAGACAGGGCTCCAAATGCGCTGAAAGATCATGAACACTTGAGGAGTCACTCGACGACGACGAGTCACACGGGAAGTGGTCGGAATCGCTACTCTGCGACGGTGAGGGAACGAGCCGACGAGCCCAATCACCGCGGCGGCGCGCGCGGCGCGTCGGCATGACGAGTGATGTTGCGCAACAAGATGGAAATCGGGGGAACGTGGGAATGAAGAGCCAGGAGGCGGTGGCGGCGGAAAGGGCCCAGGTGGGGGAAGCACGTAGAGAGCAAAGGAAGGGGTGGATGGCGGAGAGGATGGCGGAGAGAAAAGGTGAAGGGGTAGGGAGGGGGGGAGGGTCTAAGGGAGAGAAGGCAGGTTATCTACGACTCGGGGTGAACGACGGGGCGCGGGATTGTAGCGGGTGGGGATTGACGAAGTGGTAGCGGGTGCGTGTGTGCGAAATTGTGTGCGCGCTTGTGGCACAGGTGGCAGTGCGCGCCGTGTGCAGCGGCATCCACGTAGCGGCACTGTGCGGTTATTGCACAGTGGAAAGCGGCGCTTCAAGCCGTAAGGCAGCGTGGGTGCCGCGACGGTGCCGTGGCAGTATCAAGAGGGTGCCGCAACGGTGCCGAGAGGGTGCCAAGAGGGCACCTTCGTGCTGTTGGGGTGCCAGCCACTGTGGCGCGATTGCCACCGGCCAGCAATTCACCGTCGCCGTTGTCTTCGCCGCCGCGCGCGCTAGCGCCCGCGCCCCGCCACGTTCGTACCGCGCACGTCAACCCGCTCACCGTCGCGTCGCATGCCACTGCTCCACTTCCCGCATTATTGCAATGCTTCGCACATCTCACGGCTCGCAGCCCGCACTCCGCCGGCCGCCCTGATATTTTTGGCTGCAACACCCACCCTCAAACTCAAGCATTCCCTAATCATTACTCCGCTCAGCCTTAGCCGCAATCTCTGTCAACTGCGGATACTCATTCCCAAAGCTCCGCCCTTCGCGTGAACTTACGTGGAGCTCTACCCTTGTCCGACAACAACAAACCAAAAAAAGGCATCGCAACAGTCGTGTGACCGACGCACACCGCAGCGCGCACGCGCGCATGCACGTTTCTCTCCGTCTCACTTTACAGTTCTTCCTTCACAACGCCCGCAGGCTCGTCGTGAATCAACGACGCAGAATTCATCATACTTCTGCCGGAAACGGCAAAGTCTCCAAACGCCACCAATCCGGTGCCGCCGTATGATTCCGGCGCGCTGCTTACATACTTCCTTCCGCTAGCGCTCATGTCAACATTCCATCCGAAATAGTTGCCCTCTGAAGAATGTTCCGCCGGCAGTGAGACAGTTTCAGCTAGCGTCCACACTTCATGCTTTGCCCCTTTCACCTTTTCGTAAACATACAACAGCCCGTGATCCTTCAGCTTTCCTTTTTTGGCGCCGGGCGCCCCAACTATCAGCGTGCGTCCATTTCCAGACATGGCTATAGATGCTCCAAAGTTGTGCTCCTCTTCAGCCTCTTCTGCGTTGATCTCATACACGAACTCGTATTGGTCGCTGCTATTCATTTGGTTCTGGAACACGTATACTGCGCCAGTGTACCCGTCTTCCCCATCAGCGCCGACGACAATGTGTTTGGCATCGTGATCCATTGCGAGTCGATAGCCAAAGAAGCCTCGTTGTTGTTGCTTGGGGGATAAAAGGCGCTGCGTCAAGTGCCATTTTTCACCGCGTATGGCACGTCTAAATATATACACGGCCCCGCGTTCCTTATCGTATCCAATGCTGCTTACCAGCAACACATCACCTTTTGCATTCATGGACATACTGGTGCCAAAGTTATTTCGGATGCGAATCCCACGTGGCCCAGTGCTGTCGGTATAGTCCGGGGCCTCGACGCGAGAGATGAGTTTGCACTGGACACATCCCAAATTGCAGTCGTACACGAAAACCTCTCCATTATTGGCCTTTTTACCCTTTGCACTGGTTGCCAACACCGTGCAGTCATGATTGACAGTCACGGCCCAGCCGAAGGAGTCTGCCGGTCGCGCATCGCCCATACTCAGGCGTTCCACCTCCTTCCATCCGCGACGCTGCGACGAATAACCAAACACGAAAACGGCGCCACGTTGAGTGTGATGGCCTGGGGCGCCGATAACTAAGCGACGGGAATCGGCAGACATGGCGCAAGAGAAGCCGAACGCGCTCCCCCTTGGAAGCACTCTCAACTGATGTGGCATCTTCTGCTGAGCGCTCTCCGTATCATTTGGGGCAAGCAGCGTGCGCTTCCAATGACTGGCATGATCGCCTGGCGCAGTAACGAGGTCGTAAATGTATAGCGCACCTCTATAGCGATCGTATCCGCTGGCGCCTACGACGACGCGCATTCCATCGTGGCTGATGCACGTGCTCTGACCGAAGCGGAGGTTGTTGGTGCGGTCCTTGGCAGGCGGACGCAGGAACAGACGGCCGGCGTGTGCAAACGCGCTAAGGAAAGAAAGCGCCAGGGAGATGGTCACGAAATGCATGGCGATGGGGCGGCGCGC
The DNA here is from genome assembly GCA_019155205.2 of Gracilaria vermiculophylla. Taxonomy (NCBI): domain Eukaryota; phylum Rhodophyta; class Florideophyceae; order Gracilariales; family Gracilariaceae; genus Gracilaria; species Gracilaria vermiculophylla. The sequence continues at coordinate 720,539 of JAHNZQ020003148.1, forward strand.
AACGAACGGTGCAGGCGGGAACGCGGTGGGGCTGCTGGAAGACGGAGGGATGCGTGGCCATGGCGATTAATTGAAAGCGCCGGGGCTCCAAGTGCGAGACGACGGTACTCGCCGTGCCGGCGCGCGAAAATGGATCGACGCGACGTGCGCTGAACATCGCGGCATGCGCTTCGCGGCCTTACGCTTCACTCTCTTCGTCAACTTCACTACGAGCTATTCGAATTGAGGCGCGGTGCGCATCAATGTGGGCACGGCACACGTGGACTGTGCCGCGTAAGAGCACATTGGAGCAGAGCAGGTCTCGGACTTGTCCAGCGCATACACGTGTTGTGGCGCAGATCACACTGTATCTTCATATCTACGATGGATATCTGTACTTCTCTCTAACTGTGAGACCAGCGCTTCATCCGAAGAGCACCTTTCGCGTAAGGCCAAGAGACCGCAGCGTACCGTTAGTTATTCATGGCGGTACTCTTCGTGATCTGGCCCAGCGCGCGACCGCGGCGCATCCACCGAAGTCAGCATTCTCTACCGCGCCAGCGCCAGCGGTGATGGCGCCATGCAATGGAGAAGTCAGATATTTTGCGTTGCGCTGCGCTCATTGGCCACCTGCGCCCGGTCACATTGAGAGCGCCGGCGGACGCTTTGCACACAATCCGAATCAAGCCGCCAACTGCCTGTAAATACCGCGCTGCACGTCTGGAAAAGTCCATGCCAATTGTGTTGAGTGCTTTTCAATTGAGTCGCGCAATTGACGCAAAGCCCCGGTGTTCGCAGGAGACAAAGCCAAAGCAGTTCCACGCCAACACACTTCGTTCACGCAAACTGCGCGGTTGTCCTGCCTCCGCCACTCCCCTCCGGCCCCGAGCCCCGACTCCCGCCGCCTGTGCTTCCGCTCAGGTACAGCCGCGATTCGCGTAACCACACCCCCCTCCCCTTTCGCCCTTCCGCTCTGCTGCGTCCGCTCGCTTTTCCTTGCGGCTCCTACTGATTGCGCTTCGCCTATTTGAATCACGCCCCTACACATCCGTCCGGCGCATCCTCTCTCGTCCTTTATCCGTTGTCACCGTTAAATACCACTAGGGCTTCCTCCTCAATCTCAATAATGGCTTCAAATAGCCAAGCGGCCATGCTGCTCATGCGGCAACTCAAAGGTACTGCATCCCCTTTCTTAGTCTTTGCAGCACCGTCGCCCGAACGCGAGTATCTTCATGGTCTCCATTGAAACTAACTCCTCCATCTATTTGACGTACCAATGCTACCGTTTGATACAACTGTCATCGTCATCTTCTTTCTCTAGAATTGAACAAGAACATCGACTCTGGTTTCTCCGCGGGGCTTGTAGACGATGCTAATCCCTTTGAGTGGCAAATAATTCTCACCGGACCTCCAGACACTTGGTAGTAAGTTTTCTAAACATCACACACCAAACCCCTTGCGATGCCGTCGTTGTCAACCACCGCCGCATCGTTGCTAACGTCAAATCACCTAAATCACCTCGCATAAAAAAGCGAGGGGGGTCTGTTCAAGGCAAAGCTCTCTTTTCCTCCGGACTACCCGTACATGCCACCAACAATGCGTTTCATATCCGACATGTGGCACCCGAACAGTAAGTCCTAATTCCCCGCATCGTGCCGCAGACATCGCGCTTCTTTTGCTGACGCCAAATCTCTTTCGTCCACTCACTTCCCACCCCACCAATAGTTTACAAGGACGGCAGAGTCTGTATCTCCATATTGCACGCGCCTGGTTCCGACCCTAATCAGTACGAAAATGCGTCTGAGAGATGGCTTCCGGTGCACACTGTCGAGTCCATTCTCGTGTCCGTCATTTCCATGCTCTCTTGCCCGAACGACGAAAGCGCCGCTAATCTTGATGCCGCCAAAGAGTGGAGAGAGACGCCAGAAATATTCAAGAAGAAAGTGCGCGAAACAGTAAGACGTGCTCAAGAGGATCTGTGACAGGCAAGCGTTTGTTTTATAGCTGTCTTATCTCTTTCTTTCGTCGCTTTTCAGCGTCAGGATTGTTCTCTGTGCGGCCTTGGCGTGTCGTGTCGAGAGAGAACATCCCTTTAGGTAGGGAAGCATATTTGCGGGACTTTGTGCCACTTTGAAGTCCCATTGTACTTGTGCCGTGTGAAGAGTCGAATCTAGGTGTCTTAAGCTCGTCTTAACTTGGATAAACGTAGGTGTGCGAGAAATATGCCGGGAGAAACGTTTTGGCTGCAGAAACTCAAAGCCGGCCCTTTATCCTCCAATTTTTCCAGCATTTACATAAAGCTTAACCCAGGTGCAATGAAAGAGCTCTTTGCGATGTTTTTGCTACCGACGATGCTTTAATTGAAGCTTCGCTATCAACTTTGGAGCAGGATTTAACGTGTGTCGCAGTTGCTTTTTGCAAATTGGGCAAGTGGGATCTTTCTCCATTCGCGAAAGGGCGCACTCCTCGCAGAAATAGTGTTCGCAAAGAGTCATAACAGGCGTCTTGAACTCCTCTCGACACAGAAAGCATGCAAAAGGAAGCCCGTGTTCATCATATTCTTCCTTCGGCTTGCTAGCTTCTTCGTCATCTGGATCTTCACCTCGTAACATAGCGTCTCGCTTCTTTTTTTCTTTTTCAGCCCAATCTCTCTCCAATTGCCACCCAGCCTTGTAGTCACTCCTGTCGTGCAAAAACTTGCAAGAGTCCCCAAATCCACAATACCCCGTCTCTTTGTAGTCCTTGCACACATCAGGCTGATAGTCCACACGCACAGACGTTCGCAAATGAGCAGGTGCCTTCATGGGACCAAACGGCTTCTTAGAAGACTTGGAAGATCCAACATCCCCTCCGAGATCAATTCTCTCGGCGGTAGCGGCGTCATTTAGAACAACTTTTTCAATATTTGCTGAAAACTGTTCTCTGTGCCAGCCTGCGTCGCCCCTCTTTCGCGGTTCTCGTCGCTTGGGCTGTGAGAGCTTCACCCTAGCATCGTTTCCATTTTCTCCCTCTAGGTCTTGCGCGGGCGTTCTTTGTCTTTTTCTCGTTCTTGCAGTCTCCGATCGCCTCCGCCTTTTGAAAATTCCGGCTTCAGGCTTCTCCGTCATGCCTCCTTCTCTTGGTCGACAGTCTTCAGCTACTGCACACAGCACACAGCTCTTGTGTGCTGGTTTCACTTCCAAAGCAAATAGTTGTAAAAGACCTCGTCACTCGTCACTCTTCTCGACACTTCAAAAATCAACTGCACTGAAAATTTGCATATCTTCTAAAATTGCATATCTTCTGAAATTTGCATACCTTTTTGATACTGTATTTTTCGGGCAGAATCCAGACTCGTGCAGACAGGATTCCGAAGTGGTTCCTTTGTATGGATACGGTAGAAGGAAGATGCATAACTTCTGGAGCATTCACCTTGCCTAGTAAGTGGCTTGGTTATGAAGTGACGAGCCGTTCCGCAACCTGGAGTCCTTCACTCTTTCCCGCCATGCGCCTCGTGGTAGCGTGGCGGGCCAGGCTTGTGGCATAGCGATAACGCTTGCCTGTGGCGATGGAGTAGCCCCACAGGCGCAGGCTACCATCCGAGCGCCGGGCAATTAACGTATGTCCCAGGCTAGCGCCGATCGCAAAACTTTGATGTTCCAAAACGATTCGGGACTTACTCTAATACGACTTGATCGATTATTTTCGTTTACCCTCTGTTGATATTGATGAACGGTGGTTTCGAACATGAAAGGGCTCGGTCAAAAGAAAAGGCTTGAAGGAGCTCGTTATCTCGTCGTTAAAGGAGGCAACTATCTTTGAATTTAAGATAATGATTTAATCGGCAGATAACGTCGGCAACTTCTTAGCTTCACCAATAGTCTTTTAATATTCTCTAGCTGTTTGGTTTTCATTCCAAGTTTTTAGGTTTTGCTATTACATCTTTATTCTGGGCAAAACTCTCAAACAATTATTGATGAAAGTGAGCTACGCTAGCTTTTCTAGGTCCCAGAGTAGTTTATATTTAAGGTGAGTGGATAAACAAAAGATTCGGCAAATAATCTATACCCCAGCTCTGAAATGATAGCGTCACATAGAAGTTGACATCTTACCTTCAGACACTGACATGGTACTCACGGAGAACTATTAGGGGTCAAAGGATGACCAATTGTCCTGCACACACTAGTTGTTTTAGTGTGATTTCGATTACAATTTTCTTGGGGTTTCCGTGAAAGATGATGTCTTTGAGCGCAGCGAGTGAAAATGGATCCCATATCCACTTCGAGCCGCCGCGAGCGGCGCACTTCAACAAGCGCTTCCCAGCGCTCACACGCGGCTCCAAAAAAACTTCAACTCCCTCCGCCCGCTCATCTTGGGAACCCAGTGCGTCCGATCAACTTCCATTCCACCCACCCCGGGTGGACAGCGGCGTCTTGGTGAGGCGCCGCTGACCGCGAGCTGCCGGTGCCCCTCGCGCGCGGCTCAAAGGTCGTGCGCCCTCCGCCGTACTACCCGATAAAGCATCTCGTCCGCTTGTTGCGCAACGCCAATAATTGAGCATCTGTTTGAAATGTCTAATTCCGATCTATGAAAGATGAGATACTGCTCCTCAAAAGTGTGCGGTACTGCAGCACAGTACAACGCATCTAAAGGGTACGTTGTTCGTTGTATCCGAAATTTGATCCATATCAGCTGTAAAACAGAAATTGAAACCTCATCGAAACCGTTTTCTATGAGTCTTGGAGAACAGGATGAAAAGGAACGCCTCCCCACGACAGTATGCCTGTCGCTCATCTGCCGTATTTGACCCAGACGAGCTTTTCGCATGGCGGGTAACGCAGGCATCTCCTCCCCAATGTTCACAATTGAGATTGCATGCGAGTTGCATTTGACTCTTGCATCCCCAAATGATTCACCTTGTTGCCGTTCTTTTACCGTCAACACCTAAACAGCGCTCTCATCCTTCCTTTGGACAAACCAGCACCCCAAACTACGAGCGATTTGAAAGCGCTGTAGAACGATTCTATTATCTATGAACCCCCAGTTCATAAACGAGAAGATAGGCAACACTATTTACATAAAGAGAACGAAAAATAAACTGCGACTTAACAATGTGTCTAAACCAGGGTACCACGGCAGCGTGGGAAAGTGTACTTCGAGCTGAGGTGCCTGCGAGGACTCAAAAGAATTTCTTGTGGCCAGACAGAGAAGGTCTGCGGAGGTTTATCGAACCTAACGGCGCTTTGCTGGAGTTATCAATGCATTTATTCAGTACGTACTTTGGCATGTTTGTCGACCCACTCGTGAAAAAAAGCCATGGCATCTTCGATGCGCTCCGCATTTTTATCCCGTCTTCCTATGCTCCATCCATGAGCACCGATTGTTTCTTGTGATTTTTCATTTTGGTCGTCGAGCGTGCAGATCTGGAAAATGGGATGTATCGTCCATGTCCTGTGGCCAGTGACCTGTGACTGGCTATTGACAAAATTCACACATTCAAATAAATGGGTGTCTTAAAAATACCTTCATCAAGAGCTTCACATTCGATCCTACTCACAGTACCTGGTTCAGATACACTGACGTTGAAAGCCTGGTCTACCCCTGATTATTCTGGAGCCCAGTACTCGGTATCTTTGGTTGCTTCTTTTTATCTCCTGAGGTTTACTTATTGTAGCAAATCTACTTTAACAGTGCATAGACAATATGAATCCACAAGACACCTGGCAGGAAGCGTTCGTCGAGGATTATTTGCAGCTTCGTATGCCTCACGTCTATTTCAGATGCAGCGTCGACATCCGATAATTAACTACGAGACAAAGAGACTGCTCACGTCCTGCATGAGCATCGTAGGCATTTGCATATCGCGTTTTGGGGGGGAATACCATGTATCGCTACCTTCAACTTTCACGTCATGGTATGCCTCCCTCATTGCACATCAGAGAATCATGGGACCGCATCCAACATAGAACTCGAGGGTCGCATTCCAATAAGACCAAAACGATTAACAGCAGTAAAACTGAGCATCGATGGGCAGGCCGATGATCTTCTGGGGCATGACAGAGTCCGCAACGAATCACATTCGACGATGAAAGTGCGCTGTCTCGTTCTGCCTCCGGTTCGTGAGAAACGAACAACATCGCATAAACGGCGAGGTCATCGCCAACCTCCGCCTCACTCTGGGCACTCAGAAACCTTTCACACCAATGGCAGAACGAGAGCTTTGTTCAGTAGGTTCGGAAACCAATTCAAAGAGGAATGGAAACAGTCATGTTGCGCCGAACGGTTAGTGTCGACACAGTTTTATGAGCATCGGAAGAAAACACAAATTCGGTACGTCAATTCAGGGCTTACTGAGTCACATCGAGCTAAGGGCAACTACGAGAGACTTAACTGCATGGTTCTACCAACACGATTGTTTACTACCAAACAACGGAATCAGCAAATTGCGAAAATCGGAGAACATATAACTCGTCTACAAGAAGACTCCATTTCGTCGCAACCTGCGTGGTGAACCATAAAGTCCGACTCTACATCAAGAATGCCACCTGTTTGCGATACAACGAGGCCGAACGTGGCCTCACAAAGAAGCCGACACAGGTAACTTCACGATCTCCAGAGAAAGCTAGTTTCTAAGGAATAGGGAAGAAGAAGGCAAGTTCTGTGCAAGCATCAAGCATGTTACTGGGCATATTTCCTAGTCCATTCTCGGGCTGTATCCTCATACCTTGCGCGGTTCGTCTTATAAGTCTGAGCGATTTCCGGAACGAGCGGGTCGTCGGGGTTAGGGTCGGTCAACAGCGAACATATGGACAATAGAACTTTTGATATAGTGAGCGCAGGACTCCATTGATCACGTAAAATGTCGAGGCATATGCTTCCATTTGAATTGATGTTCGGATGATAGATACGAGTCACGAAAGAAATCTTCGGTGGCTTAAAGGGATAGTCCGTAGGGAAATGAATGGTGAGGAAATAGACACCTCCCGAGTATGGTGAGTCGGGCTAAATTGCGTAATAAATGGGTGGCGATTGGGCACAAAGTTAGTATTTTAAATCTCAAGATCTGCCACTGAAGAAAACAGACATGTTTGAGAGATAAACAAAGAGGAAGATGCAAACTTACCGGTCCCATGATTGTTGCTTGCCAGTTGAAAAGATCATCCGAAGCCTGAACAGATGGACAGCATGTATTGTTAGCACAAGCAAATCGCCATCAGCGCTTGCGGCACAGAAAACAGGGAGCGAAGCGAGAGAAGAGCGTTGGCAGCGATGCTGAATGCGTTTGGCGACAAAAACGTACCGGTCCGGCGGAGCAGTTTGAAGGTGGGTCCTTTCCGAGGTCTTGAAGTTCCTGTTAGCCAAACAAGAAATACGAGGTGCATGAAAATGTTTCAGAACTATGGTTAGAACGTTGTTGTGGTGAGCAGAACATGGGCCTCCGGCGCCAAAGAGATTCCGAAAAGACGCGAAACGGCGGGAGTCGCTTGAAGAACTCGAATGAATAGAAACAAGCGGGCTATAGAAGAGAACGCGTTGGGGTTGATAGCGCACCTTCTTGATTCGCTTCAGAGCCATCGTGAGGAGAGATGGAAAATAACGTGAGAAAGCGACAGCAACGAGGCCCACGGAGGGATGATTAAGCTGTAGAGGCGTGCCGGCACCACGCAGGAGACTCTGCAAAGCGAGCTGATTGAGGCGCGAGGAGGGAGTTTGCGAGGGTTACGCCGGAGCCAGTGGGGGTGGCAGCTCGAACGATGGCGCTGCGCTGTCGGTGGAAGCCGGCCGCGCGGCGGTGGGTGTGTGAGAGAGGTCAGCGAAAGCTTCAAGTACGCGTGTGACTGGCGCTCGACGTTGGCAACAGCGAAAAAATTTCGAGTTGCCGAGATGCTTACACGCGCGGTTGCAAAAAAGTAGAATTGGGGGGGAAAGTTTTGGAAACTTTGGGCGCTTTGTGCGCCTCAACGCCGCTGCAGCGCCGAAAACGGAAGCGTTGGCGGGGTGCGCTGGAACCGAAAAGTGCTCGACGGTAGGCTGCACTTTACAGTTCGCTGCTGAGTCGTTGACGGCCCGATCGGGCCGCTGCACCGGGGCGCAACCGCCCCAAGCGCAGCCGAAACCGTTTCGCACGTGCGCGTTGGCAGCATCGCGCAACCGAGCGCACTCCTGCGGCCCCTTGCCACGGGCGCTTCGTGTTCCTGCTGAATGCCGCGACGGCAGCGTGAGCGACGCAGAGGCACCGGGTGACCATGGCGCGTCTACGTCGCTCTCCGCCACCAGCTCCCATCCGGCTCCCCATCAAGGGCAGCGGTTAAGGCGGAGACAGGTCGAAGGTGATGCAATCATTTCACTGCTCTGTTGTCATTGCGAGTTTTCGCTTGTTATTGTACACTTCGCCTTCTGTGGTAGTGTTTCTGGTCTGACCCCTAGACCATTTGCGCGCCAGCTGATCATTCTACACCCATTTATCTTGTACAGTCTCTAGGCATACGCTCAACGGCTCAACTCCATCTGGATGGCTCGCATTTTACTCTTCTGTTCCTTCGCGAAAAAGGAAGCATGCTCCTCATCCGCCACAGTCACTGTTTCGTACCGTCCTTGTCCCCAATCACATCGCAGGGCAGCGTTCACACATTTACATAGTCGCTCTAACACCCGCATTTAGGCTTCTTATCATAAAACCTCGTACCGTCGATTACTCGTATTGCTTCCATCTGTTGAGCCAAAGATTCTATGCCGTTTACACTGCTGTTTAGTCCGCCCCATTCGCAAACAAACCAACAACGTCAGTAAGGCACATCTCCATCTAACGCAAACATTCAACGCAAAAAGGAGAACAAACGTACTTGCTGTCGTAAATTTCTTTCGAGATTGTTGCAAATGCCTCATACACATTCTCCGCTGTCTTTGCGGATGTTTCGACGTAACTCATATCGTACTTTTTGGCCAGTGCCTCAGCTTCTTCCTTCGTTACCTCTCGTTCCTCCTCCAAGTCGCATTTGTTCCCAATCAGTAGCATGCGAACAGGTGATGTAGTGTTGTTTTCTACCTCTTCAATCCAGGACCCTTCCACACTTTGGAAGCTCTTTTCATCCGTGATGTCGAAAACGATGCCTACTCCATGTGCACCCCTGTAATATGCTGCAGCAATCGTTCGAAACCGTTCTTGCCCAGCAGAGTCCCATATCTGAAGTTTAACGCTCTTGTCTTCAATCCCTATGGTGCGTATTTTGAAGTCCACCCCGATTGTGCTTGTTTGACACTCTTCGTACGTCGAATCTGCAAAACGCGTGAGAACACAAGATTTACCCACGCCCGAGTCTCCGATAAGAAGCAACTTATACAGATAATGATATTCCACCGAGGCTGGCGCAGGCATCTCAATGTTCGTCATCGTCGCGCTTCAAGAAATGGCGTCGCATCATACTTCAATCAAACTTTTGGTCTAATGCTCACATTTCGCCCCCTCACGATTGTCAGCAACTGCAGAAACTTTTAAAGGTCGCTCACTGAATGTCAGCTGATATTTACCCTCGGTAACCTTTGATTTTGAGTCTTTTCGTGAAGCACATGTTTTTCATGATTCAAATGCTAACACGTCTGACGTGTGATTGTTGGTACCTACACTTTTCGCGAAGCTCCGTTGGTATTATGACATGAAATGAACGTGCTGCTCCCTAAGCACGAGCCACGTTTTCAATTCAGACATGTGAAAAGTAACGTAGAATGGTTTCCTACAATCGAATGGCTGCTTTCTCGTCTTGATATTGGTCTAAGGCCCCCTGTTGTGAATTGTCCGATCTAGATAGGGGGGAAGAAATGGTCAGGTTGTTTTCTTACGGTCTCTTATTTTTATTGAACGATTCAATACACTGTCCACGGTGGTTCCAATCTAGGTGTAAACACAATTTGAGAACTCACATTCCTGTTTTGTGCTATTGTTTTGTGTGGGCAGCCATTCTTCCTTGTAGGACTATTAGAATGCGAAATGATGCTTTCCTTTGGTACAAAAGACCCAAGGAAGATTTCGCCATAACCCCACCAGACTCCATCTATGCTAGTGCACTAGAAGTTGTATGGTGGCAGTCATCCAACTTTTGCTGTTCGAAAAGACTTGCAGATGTAAATGAACGTTCACATCATCAGCTCCTTATTCCCTTTCAAAAGCAATACAATGTTTTTCTATTTCCGTGGACGTGTAGTACTAAACTTCGTTTTCTGAAACAAAGGTACTTAGTGCCTTGGTGGGTAGTACATGACACGAGGGATTCTCCTACAAAGTATCAGAAGTGGAAGGCTTTTGAAGCGCGGTGAATACTTTGGGGGGCCTTTCAGAACAAGATTGCCGTCGGCAATTAAAGCACATTGGGGGATGACGAATCTCCTTCTGTCTTTGATCTGTTTGAGATATACCGTGCTGCGGAAGGCACGAAAGAGCAAGACCGCGAGCCAAATGCAGGGCATCCAAGCTTGGCCTCGAAAGGCCAAAGAAGCTCACGGTGCGATAGAGCTTACACTGTCCCTGATAGAAAAGAGACAATGAGCTCCTAGCGGCTCTAAAATTAAAAGGGATCTCCCGTCAAAAGAGGACCCCAAGGGGAAAAAGACGGGAGTCAACTGCCCTGATCAGATAGGCGAGCGACCCTCGCCTTCTTTGCCCCCCGCGACCACTCCTTCGCGTCCCTTGCTCGTCTCTTTTTCGCGTCGAGGTTCCGGTGCGTCTGTCCGACACAACAGTCTGACAATCATTGTTGAGTGTCGTAGAATCTGTGCCACTGAAGAATTTTCGTCCAGCCAAACATGAGCAAGAGATTGTGAGCGGATGATCGAAAAAGATCAGAGCACTGGCTCTCTTTGACACCGCTTTTCATATTGGAAAGATCTGCCACTTCGAGGAGCCTTTGCCGCTGTGTACCACGGCATGGTTACAAGGTTCTGCAGATCTTGCAATGTGAAGGCAGAAACGTTTTTTAGATTTTCTTCGACTAGGGCACTAGGGCACTAGCTACTCGCCTTCTCGCAGTGTGCCTGTCTCCATAACTCCGTGCAACATCGGGGGGAGCGAAACGAGTAAGCAACTGGGACTCCTACGGAGACCAAAAACTGCGACGATGGTTCAAAATTCGAAGGCGTGCGTTTCGGTCGAATGAAACAATGGGTCACCAGGGTATTCCCTCATCTCGAGTAGATGATGGGATGAAGTGACGAAAGCGTTGTCATAATGAATGACGCTGCTCAAAGAATCCCAGATAACACGCTTACAGAGACCCGTTCCTGTGCGATAACCACACTTGAGGTAGAACAAAGTGAAGCAAGAAGACAAAAAGGCTCTGTCGACGCGAAAGGCTTAAGCTGCTGAGAACAGCTCGAATATCTGAAACTCTAATATGAAAGGAACGTAGTTTGTGCCCATCGAATAGTTGTTGAAGGACCGGTTGCGGATGATTAACTTTAGACAAGTGTCATTAGTACCGTTAACTCGAAGTGTCGGGCATGTCTCTGTCGACTTCAAAAAAGAAACTTTTTGTGCGTACCCGGTAATGAACATTATAGCAAGAAAAATCTATGATATCCAGTGGTAAATGATTTCCAGTTCTCTCTCGCAGGCTTTTCGCTGTGAGCACATTTTGGAAAACCGCTCAATGTCTTGTTTCTTTGCAGTGAATGTGCCGCTTGCGTTTCTGGTCCTCTTTTGAAGATACAAGTATCTAGAGGACGTAGATAGTGTTAGAGAAAAGCGCAAAACTTTATTGAGGTTGAAAAAGAATACCAGCTGATCGATGACGCCCAAGGTTTCACACATAATGACCCACGGAGTCCTCGCAAATTGTTCGCGTTCATTCCATGAAACAATCTGTTCAACTAGGAGACTGAACCAGTGTTGCATGCCTATGAATATAAGACAAGGTCTAAATTTACTGGCAATCTTGAGTTCAGTAAAAGTAACTAGGCTTTCAGTGATGAAATTTTGAAGCTGTAGTCGGAATGTCGGATTTAGAGTATTTTATAAACCAGATTGCTAGAGGGGTTATTTTCGTAGCACTTCCCTGTTCCCCACAGAACACAGGAGCATCTACATAACCGTAGTTTCAATTGCCCTTAGTTTCATCGGAAAATAGGTGAGCATTTGATGCCTCATCGGTGTCTCTCTGTTCAAATACTTACCTGCTATCCTTTCAAAATTAATATTCCTTGGATGATAAACTATTGCAGTCGATGGCGTTCTCAAAGACAGAAAAACACTTCTCGAAGTATGTCTTCTGCCACCGCGGGATCATAGGTGGTAGTTCGTTGCAAAGAGCTGTACTTTTTCTGAGCATGACGAAAAACCTGAGATTATGGTTTGGTTTAAATCATCACTAATTATGCGAAGAATAAGTCCAAGTGTGAAATACTCTTGAGTAGTTTCTGAATGTTCGGAATCGTTTCACGGTGAGGCCTTGATATGAAATCTACATTTATTGATTAAAGTATAGAGCACATCAGTATTCTATCAAACGCGGATCAACTAATATTGACTATCAAAATGTAGCTTTCGCATGAAGTTAATCCAAGCAAAGACGTATGCCTTCGTTGAATATGCAACGCAGTCATACCCCTTTCCTCCTCCTGCCCAACACTGTCGAGGGAACTCTGCGCTTGATTGCGTTACGCGGGTTCAGCTCGTAGCTTTGATCACAAAATCATAAGCTTTTTATGGGCCAAGACAAAAAAGGCAAAGGCTCAGCCCTGCCTTGCAAAACAGTCGCAAGTCCACTTCCGTTATTTTTAGACTCTGAAGACAATTGCAGTGGGATGCAACTGCGTTGCCCAACTTATCGATCTTGCAATCTTGCAGCCCATAAAACCGGGGAAGATAAAGCTACCACGAATTGTTCCCCAGTCCTCATGAATAGCGCGGGCAGGTCATTGAGAGCACAAAGCGGAAGCAATTAGAACAGTGTCAAAAACGAGTGCGTCTTAACAGTGTACTGGTTCTTTTCTTGTAATTCATACCCAGTGTGAGGTAGACCAGACATCCTGCCGCGGTGTGTCAGAGCGCGAAAAACAATTCCAATTCGTAAACTCATTCCGTTTGTCAGAGTATTAAAGAAGCATTGCTCTTGGCTCTCAGAATTCTCGTGTTCTGCCTCTAAAAAGTAAGAATTATTCCCGAAGCAATGGCAGAACAATCACATTCATCACGCAGTGACCAAGGGCTGAGCAACGAATTGAAAGAAGGCTCCATTGTCACCTCCCATAGGGAACATCAGCCACACGAAGACTCAACTTCTGATGATTTAAGCGAGGATTCTTTAATGTCCAATGATATTTCTCTAAGGCAAAAGAAGGAAATAGTGCACAAGAAATATGGGCTGGTAGCGTCCTCTTGGCATAGGAAGAATCCTTTTCGAAAGATGTCTCAACACAAACGTGCCGCTCACGAGGAGGGGAATAGTATGGAACAAGGTCATCAACCACGTTTTGGATTATTCCACAAACCAAATCGAATACTGAAAAAGAGACCTCAAACATCTCAATCACAAAACGAAGAAACATCCGAGCATCCGGCTGACCATGTGGCAATTTCGACTGTTCGACGCTATCCAGATAACAGTGTTTCAAAAAGTCGATCAAGCTTTGAAGCGATTTCTCACGAGGCCAAAGGAAGCAAATATATTTCAAGGAGTTCTAGCGAACGAGTTCGTCAAAGACGCCCACGAAGCCCGATTCACGACAGTTCCAGGCCGCATGGGCGTAACCAAACACATATAAGACGAAGCCGAACCTGGAATGAGGACAGATCTATAAACTCTGACAACGAAGAGGGTGAATTGGATGGGCTGTTCCGCTTCGTAGGTTCATTGTCTCAAACGTCATGGCTATTTCTGAAACGACTTCCACACATGACAATCCGGTTTCTTGAGCACGTGCTCCCCTGCTTTGGGCCTCCCCAACACCTCGTGACCGATGAATAACGAGAAAGTAGAAGCAGATATACTGGGGATGTGGAATATTCTGGCAATCGCACATTAGATATATTCCAACATCCCCGGGCAATCGCTTGTTGTGGCTACAAGCCATTTTTTTTTGAACGTACTGCAGTATGAACCTTCTGCAAGTGCTGGCTGAGTTCTTAAGCTGGAAACAAAAAGGCTCTCTGCAGATGAAGCGAGTGATAGCAAATATATACAAACTATTGAGCGCTTTCGTTCTTCAGAGATCTATAGAGATCTGCAACTTGTTGAATTCTGTTTCAAAGGGCAGATATGGAAAGAATTGAGAATTCTCATTCAATGCGTGGTTAGCAATTTTTCATTCCACAGAATGCGTTCCGCGTTGCAAAACATTCACTTACCTGCAGTATCCCATGCAGAACTCATGAACCTCCACAAGCACGTCCTGTAGGTCTATGTTTCTGTTCTTTATGAGGCGCTTTAAAAAAACTGAAAAAGAACGAACACTACGGTCTTGAGCAGGCTTGTCTGTTATATCCCCGCAAGACCGTATGCAGTTGCTTATGTAGGTACGCATAAAATCCCTCGGCAGTTGGACAGTGTTCGAAAGCCGGCTTACGATGTCCATTGACTGAAGATTCATGTCCATGTTCACGAGGGCATCCAAGTACATGGGCATCTGCGTTGACGGCATCAACTTGAGGAGAATTTCTGTAGCAAGTGATGCGTTGTTATTGACAAGTTCTGGCAATTTTTGTGGAGTGATTCCGCTGAGATGAACGAGTTTCGGATCATCATTAAGCATTCGGCGTACTTTCATGCGTTGAGCTTCGGGTATTGGGCTCTTGATTGCTTTTGAGATGATCTCTCGCAGTTCGGCTCCACGCTCACCTTTCATTCCCATATCCGGGTCCCAGATAATCTCATGTAAAGGTTCAGGATCGATCCAACGTAACTCCTTGCTTTCCAACTCTATAGGAAGGAATGGTGGAGGTATGCGGACAAAGGTTGGAGTGAAGTCTTCCAATGCAACCACGGAACCAAGCTCGTCTACCAGTTGGCCAGCATCAAGATTAACAAAAAGATCAGGATCTGGGACTACAGCGCTGACGGGTTTGAGTCCATGCGAGTCGATTGATGTTTCGGGGTGTCGAGTGGCCCACATTTGGCGGAGGGAAGTAATGTTGGGCGTCGCGGCTGAAGCGCCACTGCGAATTGCGTCTTCTAGTGCACCATACAGCGCGACAGCAGCAGTCTTTGCTATCTCACCGTCTGTCGGAAGGTCGCCACCGCTCGATTGTGAGCGATGGTCTTCCGACAGACGGAGTAAATGGCTGAGAAAAAGCTGCTCCGAAGCGTATGGGTTGGTATCGCTCATGAGTTCAAACAGTATTATAGACAAGGGGCTTGCAATTAAACGCTCCAAAACAGACGCCGAAGACGAGGGAGGCGCAGAACGTGCAGCAATCATGTCGTACAGCACGAAAATTGCGATGAGTCGTTGAGCAGGGTTGGGAAGCAGATCATCTTGAAGAAGGGAAGCAATGGAAGAGCCCACTGTTGTGGGGGAAAACCCAGCGCAAGGAGATTGCCATAGTCGTCGCGAGAGCTCACCGAGAGGAAAATTCACGCTTTCCAAAACGGCTATCAAGGAAGCAAAAGCCTGCTTCGAAAGCTTTACGGGGAGCGGGAGTTTCATGATCACCTTTTTTGAAGCCGAATAAGTCTAGTGAGGAATATTGAGAACGGAGAGGGTCCATAAGGCTTCTCGAGACAAGAAGGTTACAGTAAGGAAGCGACACATACATTCACTTGGAACATATTTCGTAAACCTACTTAAACCGATATCCGCTGCAGCAAGCTACAATTGTTTATGGAGCGTCACAGGATTCACAGAACATCACGAGCGAGGCACGGCAGTTGCCATGCGGCACACGTGTTGGTTGGCCGATTTTTGGACCAAAACTTTTCCGTGGAGCGGATAGACTTGGCGAGCTGGTGAAACGCATCAGGCGTCCACGGGCTGATGGCGCAGCGGGAACGGAAATTGCTTCCCGTTCACCGTCTTGATCGCGTTGGCTACCCTCAAAATAACCCGAGTGTATATCTCCGCACCACGACGTCTCAGCCATCGACTCAAGCGCATACTTTATAGATGCGAACTACTATTTGTCTGTGTTTCTTTTGGCAGAGTCACGAAAACGAAGTAACCAGCCTGACAGACGAAGGAGAGGCAAGATTACAATAGGCACCTTGAAAGGAGTTTCTCCGTACTCCCATGCCTGTGAGATGAAAAATTCACCGTTGCATTCCACAGTGTGGTAAATAGAAAGCCCTCTGCTAAGCGGTAGCTCTGTGCCTTGTCCTGTTTCGACATGCCACCTTGCGCCAGCTCTGTCTGGCCCAGCGACAATGTCGTCAAGCACGAAGCGGAACGATGAGGGGAGAACAGTCTCAAATTTTCTGAAATGAGCCAGGATGGCCTCTTTTCCCACGCACGGTTTTGGAAATAAGCCGTCATGATATATGGCGTCGTCCGTGAAACATGAGGTGACCGTTGAGTACTTGCCAGTCGATGTTAACTCCCAAAACTTGCGAATGAGCTGCTCGGTCTTAGCTGCGGCTCCGGTATCTGTTGGACGCGTGGCGCGCATTACTTTTCGATGGGATACAGCACAACCCTTTCGTCGTGAAAGAATCGATGCGGACTTGCACGCGAGAGGTAAGTATTCATGACGATGTAGACTCAAGTTGACAGGAGCGCAAAACGCCATTGCGTATGAAGCGGGTAATGCAAGTGCGCGGCTCAACGAAATGGGCACCAGGATGGACTTGCCTCTGTTCAATTAAATTCCTGCTACGTTAACATAAGGTACAAGTACCACTGTGCCGTGGAAAGTGCTGATCATACTGCACCTGGCCGCTTGGTCGGCACCACAGGTGGACGTTTGTGCAGTTGGGATGCCCCAGTCTGCAAGCGTTGCTACCTGCAAACCGCAGCCGAGCAAGCCGCTCTGAGACACGAATATGGCAGGCCTTCCACGAAGAACACGTGGTTAATACCGAACTCGTCAGTGAGCTGCAGATGTTAATCGGCACGTTTTGTGTTGTGATTGGGTCATGTGCTGACGCCCGAGGCAACACCATTATGCTTGATGATTGGAATCGCACTCGTCTTGGACCCGATTCGTGTGATGCTCCTCACATGCAGTCAGCAGCGCATCGATACTGCCATCAGCGACGTCTCGAGTAGCTGTACGGCTCCGGACGCCATCGAGGGCAGTCAATGATTTTGAGGCAGGCTGCGACCATCGAGTGATACGCATCCCGGCAAACCAATTACTTCGAGCCTGCCGCAATCACGCTTCTGGTTGAAACCTTCTTCCTCATAACACCCTGTTTCGTGTTTGTTTCCATCTTGAACACTTTCAGCCTTTTCGCTGAAGCGCCGCACATCTGCGTCTAACTGCTTCGAAATGGTATGATCTAAGTAATCCTGTCACCGCTGAGAAGCACATCATATTGTGCTGACCGGTTGGAAACACCCCGTGTTTGTTCAATTCACGCATTTCTGACATTGCAATGCATCTCTTAGGTTGTTTCAGAAATAGTCGCAGCGACTATGATCGCTGTCTACGGTTTCAGGAACAGTTACCGCATTGTCTTAAAAACCGAGCGCCTCATCCGTCGCAAAATGTATGTATAAGTCGAACCACTTCTCAAGTTATTCTTCTACCTCGGGTCATTATCATGTTCTGACTCAAGTCGCAATCAAAATCTTCTGCTCATAGTCGACGCCCTGCTCCCATCATTGAAGGGTATCACACCTTTCCACGCTTTTTCATTCGCAAAGTCTTCCGCGCGGGTCTCGAAATTGCCATGCGATGGGAAGGCCGTGCCAAAAATGGTATGTGTGTTTCAAGTGCTCAGAGCGAAGATCAGTCATCCCTAGCCACTAGTTTCACTGACGTGTTCTTTATTTATTGTTTCATTTGAAAAATAGCTGCACAAATGGCTGCTGATGCCCGCCTTCGAGCGAAAAGGACTTCTCAGGCTGTGGCTCATCGTATAGAAGACGCTCGCCATCGTGCGGAAGACGTTCGCCATCGAGCACACATAGTAAGAGAACGTGCGGCTGAAGTTCGTGATCGTGCAAAGGATCAGACTCGCATCATGAGGGAAAAAGCAGCTGAATTGCGTCAACGTGCCGAACACGCTAAGGATCGTGCTGTTGCCGCAAAAGACAAATTGATGGATATCAAAGACAAAGTCCAAGCGCGAGTATCGCCCAAGGCGAAATCAAGAAAGTTCTTTAGTGCTGCTCATACTATTATGCCTCCAGAGAGTAAGCCATTACCCATGGTCCATACAAGAATATCTGAAACCTGAGCTACGGCTGGAAGTACCAAATAAGTGCTAGAAGCGACAGTCGATCTGTATATTAATGCAGGCTGAATCTTTCTTTCAACATTTTTCCAGCGTATTCTTCTCTATCATGCGCAAGAAAGTCGAGTCTTCTCAACGCTTGAGTTTAAGTCTTTCAGATCTAGTTCGCTAAACTCCAAGCCAAGGGCACGAACCGAAGGGCACGAACTGAGGTCTTGAGTGGTGATGCGCCACTGAGGTTCTTTTTTTCATGCGTCCACCAGGCTATCACTGCGAAGCAGTACACGAACAAACCTTGGCTTAGCTCTCCTTCATAAAAATGTTTTCAAACCTCGATGGCATCTCCTGCCCATTTCCATCTCCGGCCCCTCTCTTGCAAGACACGAATTTCTGTGAAAGCAATTGAGTAAAAGTTTTTGCCATGGTTGGGATAGCGAAGCTGTTGTACAAATTCTTGTTCAAGTGGGACTCTGAACCGGCGCTTTGGCGAAAACCCTGCTGGATACATAATAGGATAACTTTGCTGAACATCGGAGGCCTCGGAAAAATTATTCCCTAGAGAGTGCAGAGGGAGGCTCAGTTCCGTACATATTAGGGTTTACCTTCAAGCACTTCGACGATGGGTGGTCATCCAGCCACATCTGCATGGCAGCCTTCAGGAACATATCATTGTTCATCTTTGTAGGCAACGCGGAAAAGAAATTATTTCATGGTGCAAGCGCTCAAAGTCTTCTGATGTCCACGCCGCCGGCGACGCGCCTCGGCGTCTGTGACACTGCCTTAATGCGTTTGCTCTTAGCCCCAGTCTTTCTGTGCAATACTGGAGCCGCTTCCGTTGATTCCTGTTTCCCATTTCCTTCCGTCCCTACACTATTGCTCAGATTTTGGAAACTACGACTCCGCAAAGCTGCGCTGTTCGAAAGGTCCTATTGTAAGCTTTGTCCTGCAGCGGGAACGCCCCGTTTCACACTTCATGACTCTGAGAAAGCGCTCGGCCCTTCCAAAGCTGCATCATTGATGAATAACTGAGAATAAGCTTATACATTGCAAATTAATGAAATAGAGAAAATAATTAAAATTTATTCTTATTAGTCAAAGCTTCGATTCCAAACTTTGCACAGGTTGGAATACGCCGCAACTGCCAGTGTCTCGGTGTCGTAGGTCATCTTCTATCTGATCATCTCATCCGTTCCGCTCGTTGATCTCTAACTTTGCCAGCCTTTTAACTTAAGGATAAGCATATCTGGGTCGAAGAGTGTAACAGGAGCAAAGTTAGTATTTGATTAACCTCAAGTGTATTGAGGGACTACTGAATATGGCTGCCGAAAAGATGGACATCGACAACGGCGTATCAACTGGGAAGTACACTGCAGGCTTTGGACCCTTTGAGACAGATCCAGAAATCGAAGCAAAAATTGCCGAAGCTGTTTCCCTCGGCGAGTCTTCAGGTACTCAAGTAGCCATCGACAAGCTTCTTTCTATAGAACGTATAAATCGAAATGCCGGGGCTGCACCAGAAACGGCTGCTATTTGTGTCAACCTCATTCGGCTTCTCCACAAAGATAAAAACTGGAAGGCAATTGGTGAATATGCAGTTCTAATCTCCAAAAGAAGAGCACAGCTGAAAGCTGCTGTACAGAAAACTGTGCAAGAGGTCATGTCATACCTTGACGAAACACCAGACGAAAAAACAAAGCTTTCAATGCTTGAAACACTACGAGATGTCACCGCTGGAAAGATTTTTGTTGAGTTGGAAAGAGCTCGTCTAACCCGAACCTTGGCAAAGATCAAGGAGGCGAAAGGTGACATTGATACTGCTGCAACCATTATGCAGGAGATGCAAGTGGAAACTTTTGGAGGAATGGAAAGGTTGGAGAAGTTTGACTTTATCTTGGAGCAAGTTAGACTATGTCTTGACAAGAACGATTTTGTCCGTGGTGCTATTATTTCAAAAAAGATCATGCCGCGTCAACTGAACAAAGAAGGTCTTTCTGAAATCAAATTAAGGTACTATGCTCTTATGATTCGAATCCACACTCACAACTCAGACTACCTTCAGATATGTCGAGCTTACCTCGAACGATACGACACCACCAGGACGACAGAGGCGCAAGATTGGATGAGAGAGCTAAAGCTTGCGTCTTTGCTCGTCATTCTATCTCCGAAGGACAGTATGCAAACAGATCTTCTGCATAGAATCCAATCGTTTAAGGCAATGGAAGAGCTTCCTACTTACGCAGAATTCTTAAAACTGTTTTCTACAGACGAACTTATTCGATGGCCCATTCTTATGGAGCAATATAAGAATGAATTGAGCTCTGTAGCTGCATTGGCAGAAGCTGATACCAAAGACGAGGATTTAAAATGGATTGAAGCGCTCCAGGAACGGGTTACCGAACATAATCTTCGCGTCATGGCAAAATATTACTCTCGTATTCGTTTGGACAGGCTTGCAGAACTTTTGGATCTCTCAGAGGAAAATACCGAGAGAAAACTTGCCGCCATGGTGTCTGACAAGAAGACATTATGGGCAAGGATTGATAGACCGGCCAAGGTAGTTTCCTTCGCCAGACCTAAAGATGCAGATGCGCTTTTGAATAGCTGGTCCTCCAATGTTTCGTCATTGTTAGACATTATCGAGAAGACTTGCCATTTAGTTCATCGTGAAACGATGGTTCACAACATAGACAAGGGGGGAACTGCAGGCTATTAACTTAAAGACATACTCCGAGTAAATGTTTAGGGTTTCAGTGAGTTTCCCAATCAGGAGCCTCGAGGATTGAATTTCGTCTTCACAAAGTACCGAAATAAAGCTTCACTTAAGCTCGCATTAACTTTAGGGAAAATCCAATAACGTTGACACGAAATATCCAGTACGTAGTGTAAAGGCGAAATGAGCTCCAACATTTTCCGCCTACCCTGAAGCAGAGCGCTTCAATCCGGATCTTATCTTCCGTGCTACAATTCAATACCTCCCTGGATAACCCTTTGGGTTGCGATATAGGTTGTGTTCCCCTCGCCGAACGAACACAAGGCAGAAGGCACGCTCACCGCCTTCAGCTGTGTATCCTAAAACTCTTCAACTGCCATTGCGCTATTATCTTGTCCTTTAGAGCGTCGACTACATGATCACGAACGTACAACAGATCAACGACTCACCACATTAGAGCTGTCAAGATGGCAACATCAGATGCACCCGTCTCCCCTCTTCAAGGCTTAGACTCTAGTCGACAGACACGTTCGGAAAGAAGGCCAGGATACTGGCACAAGATTTTCAGAATTCGAAAGAAAGAGAAAGAAGCTGTTTGTGACCTTGAAGGAAACGTAGAGGCCTCGGACTCTAAACATACCATTTCAGAGAATGATTTCAACAAGAACAAAAAGCGTGGTGTCTCGTTGCGTAAAACTCGATCTCGGAAGCCGGCAGCTTCAACGCCCAAGAGTGCCAGATTTTTCACTTTCACGAATCGCACACCTCGTACGAGAATGTCAAAGAAGACTAATCTCAATGATGAAAGTTCTGAGCAAGAGTACGTTGAAAACCGAAATGCAGAAATACGGCTCAACATCTCATCCCCTTCGCCGAGCAGTATCATCCAAAAAGATCAAAATGCAGAGAGCCTGCTTTTTGCCCAGAGGAAGCGAGTTTCTCTGCATGCTATTAGGTTCACCAAGGGCAATTCAACAATGTTATTTGGTAAACGCAATAGTCTTTCAATGCCTCTAACGAAGAACAAGTCCGAAACCAGAGATGATTTGTGGTTTAACTCAGTAGCAAGTGTGGAGGAACAACCAGCCCAAGGATTAAAAACAAGAAGTTTACTGGACATCGGTGAGTTACCGTCAGTCAAAGCTCAGCGTTTCTCTAGCCTTCTGCTCGATGATTCTGGAGACGTTTTCGTCCAGTCGAATAAATGTGGCCATGGCGGAAGCGAATCGGCTGTAAATTCGACAGACAATGATGATACTTCGACTCTGGGTGACTCGTTCGACAACACTCCTCCCGGGGGAAACAGAATGTTCAGCTTTCGGGGTTTGTTCCGAGACCCGTTACATCGGGTCCACAGCGCCAAAAGCCGTCATTTTTCGGTTGGATCACATGGTTTCAAAAGTCTGTTAAAACCGGACGAAGATGGGTTCAATCGATTTGTTAGACGTTCGTCGAGCTTCCCGCAAATTTCAAGACAAGAAGGAAGGATAGAAAAAGCCTCTGATTCCAGAAACAAGAAAGTGGCTTCTTTTGATGACGGGTTACAGTGTCCGTGGGGGGTGAAAGCTGATACAGAGGACAAACCCTTATCACCGAAGCAGAATATACCATTGACGGTGCGCATTGCCGATATATCTTCAGCTCTGAATTTTACTGGAAGACGTGGAATCTGTTCGAGGTCCGGATCGATCAATTTGAGCGATGGAGATTGTGAGGAAAGAAATTCTGAGAACCTTGGGATGGAAAACGCAACAGTAGAGATGCAGGAAGACGATTTTATTGAATATACTGTTAAAATGGCGAAGAAGCAGAGAAAGTAAAGCCGATGTCATCGATACGTTATATCACACATTGCCTAGCATTGCGCTTCATGTGGTTTGCCGAAAGCCTTCACAAAAACACAAAAGAGATGTTAAAACACACTATTCATCTCCAGCTTGTACAGCTGAGACGCCGTACTGCTTCACAATTCCTTCGCTTGCAAGTGACTTAATACTTTCCACATAAGAATCAAGGTCCTTGAGAAGAACTTTGCAGTCCAGTCGAGCTGGCTCTTTTTCAAGCATCTGAAGTACGTCTTCATCGTCCGGAAGTAGCTCTTCCCCATTGGCTTCCCTCTTCTTGTTTTCTGCTCTTCGTTTTCTCATTTTCTCTAACAACTGACCTTGGCTTCTCACAAGGTTTCTCATAAAGTATGAGTATTTGCTTTGTTCTTTTCCTAGAGTATCTAGCTCACATATCAAAAACTCCATGCTTTGCTCCAAGACTGGTTTGTCACTTATCGACAGTCGTGCAAGTTCTACGTCATTCTCCCCTGTGAACTCATCCGCCTGGTCGAGCTCTACAAGAGAGGCATTAATCAAACTTGAGTTATGCAACGAGATAGGAACTTCTTCGATTATTGAATTCGACAGAACGTCAGAATTTGCAAAACCAAGAGAATTGAATTCACCCTTTTTCATGAGATTCATGAAGTGCTTGGTCAGTCGATAAGCATGAATAGACAGCAATCCGTCTTCGGTTCTCACTGGATCGTATATGAGACACACAATATTCCTCAGATGCTTTTGGTAGTTATACTGGGTATCGATCCACTGAGACGACAAGAAGGAGCCCATTTGTGAACCGGTGCTTTGGTACCATCCGACAACTTGATGATCGATATTCACTTCACGGACACACCACATCATGTCTCGCTGGTATTGTTGCTGTTCTCTCTCAAATGATGTGACGTCGATTCCGTCCGGCCCAGCAGTCGTGGCGCTTGTTGGTTGTGACATGAAAGGATAGCAATTAGTGATTTCTAGGGTATCATCAACATCCATACCGAGCAGCTGTCCCATGACGGTCATCGGAAAGTTGTCATGGCAGTGCTTGATAATTTTCATTATCGTCTACGAATATGAAACAAAATCATGTTAGTGTCTATTTCTATCTCCCTCAGCGTTGCTGAAACACACATAACAACTTACAATTCCTTCTAGACGAACTTTCCCAATTTGTGAAGATGGGCGCAAATCAATCGCATTCTCCATGATGAAGAGCCTTCTTATCAATCCCTCGCGCAAAAAGTGATTGTTTGTTTCGATCAACCTCGCAGACAGCTCTAATGAGAAGAGGATCGGAAGCCCTGCCAAACCAGCAGAAACTCTTCCGCTTCACAACACCAGCCGGGCGAACTAATGTAATCCTACAGAGCAATTCAAAGCTTCACTGAGGATCACGCAGACCGGCATATACTCGCAGAACAATGAAAAGAAGTGCGTGTATTTTCGCTGAACACCCCACGGACGACGGTAGGCGCATCGGGGGGGTCCAGTTGAACATCATATTATGCACTGCACAGTGTGCACATGAGTTTTCAGTTTCCAGCCAATAGCAGAAAGTTACCAAAAACTTTCTTGCCAAATTAACAAACTAAACGTGGCATTCGTGGCTCATTGCCGAGCAGCCGGTGGTCCGCTTCGCTTCTCGAGTGATCATCTGAAGCTTATCGGGCGTACCAAAAGAAATATAAACTAAATTTTCCTGGGGTCTGCAGTAGTATTCGAGCAGTATCGTTTGTCGGCTGTTTAGAAATTACCTCGGCAAACAATCCCATTCAACCTGGAGGTGATTACGACTTTCTTCGATCGGTGACGGCTGAATCACTTTCACTTACATAGCCCTGCACAGGAACGAAGGCTATGTCTATCGTTTTTCAGAAGACTATTTTCCATCAGAACGCTTAGCACATATCGAGCCCCTTCGCGTTTCTGGATCAACAACATAATCTGTTTTTCATCTGAGCTAGAAGTCTATCTTTCCTTCTACGCGATGAGGGGACTTCAATTAACATCATTGTTGCATCTTAATCGCAATGCTGTGATTCCCAGAGTCAGAACATACTCTCAATTTGTGCCAAATGTACCATATTTGTCTTGTGTTCGTCTGCCTAATACTCTTCGTGTTTCTCATGCTCAAGTTTCATCAAGAGCTCAAGAATTACGTCTAAGATCGTTGCAAACAGTCACTACCTCTCACGCTGATAATATCGATTTGAGTTGCATTCTATCGCAGCGCTTCAAACACGCCCAGAACAGAGGCCCAGGAGTGCTGGCAGCTCTACCCAATCAGGACGATTTCAATGACCATGCACGGGCTGGAAAACAATGTCGAATGTTTCGAAGCGGCTCTCAATCTTCTTCGAGTGCTTCTTCACTTCGGAGTTCTCGGGTCAAATACCAAGGACGGATACCAGCTGGTATAGAAAAAGCAAGGTACCACCGTAGTAGAAGTTTCTCTTCCTCTACAAATTCATCGAAGGATTTATCGGATGGGCGTGTGACTTGGCGAGAAGCTCTTCAGTCTCCCAGGAAAGCGGCACGATATTCACTTCAATTGGGACGGGCCCTAATAGACTGGGGTAAACATATGTGGGCTGGAGCCAAGTTGCTAGCGGCTGACGTAAGGGTTAGTTCAAAGATTCTGCGCAAGATTACTGCCGGCAAGCAGATAAGCCGCCGTGAAAGAAACTTCATCGTCAAAACGGGAGTGGATCTCGCCAGGCTCGTCCCATTCTCATTGTTTTTGATCATTCCATTGGCGGAATTCGCTCTTCCTTTTGCCTTACGATTATTCCCAAACATGTTGCCATCGCAATTTCAAGACCAGATGAAAACCGAAGAGAACTTGAAGAAGAGGTTGAAAGGTCGTTTAGAGCTTGCCAAATATCTCCGAGATGTTGTCGAAGAAAAAGCGAAGACGATTAAGGCATCGGACGGCAACTCGGTATGTTTCTCAGTTTTCTTTGAAACGGTGCGATATAGAATCTAACGTTTTAAGTTCTTTCTGTAACATTCGCAGGAGCTGAAGAAAGTTGCTACAGAATTAACTGAATTTCTGGATGCCATACGCAGTGGCAAATATGTCGACGCCTCCGAGGTTGCTCGTTTCGCTCGTTTCTTCAATGACGAGCTAACTATAGATGGAGCGGCTCGTCCGCAGCTAGTTGCGATGTGCAAGTATATGGGCATTTCTCATTACGGCCACGATCTGTTTCTTCGATTCAAGCTGCGGTCAAAGCTCAATGCGATTAAAAAGGACGATATGGAAATAATGTGGGAGGGTGGTGTGGAATCGTTAACGGATGAGGAAGTTGCGAAGGCTTGTGGAGAGAGAGGAATCCGTGAAATTGACGTGCGTCTTATGCGTCGAGAACTTAGCGACTGGTTGGATCTCTCACAGAGCAAAGAGATCCCTGGATCGCTCATGATCATGTCAAGGGCTCTGCTTTACACATCACACACCGAGGATAAGGGAAAATCGGATTCCGAAGGGTTGCTGGAAACGTTGGGTTCGTTGCCAGAAGACGTAATCATGGACGTCAAGAAAGCAGCAGACCTGGGAGACGCAACTACCGTAGAAAGACTGGAAGAAACGTTGAGACAGGCTCAGTTGATCGCGATGGAATCACAGCGTGAAGCTCAGAAAGAAAAGGAAGACGAAGTAAAACGAAAGAAGAAGGAAGCAGAAGATGTGGCAGAAAAACTTGTAGCCGAGTTGCAGGATGTTCAGCAGTCCGTTGCAGATGAAACAATATCTGACAAAGAGGTGATGGAAAAAGTACGACG
The DNA here is from genome assembly GCA_019155205.2 of Gracilaria vermiculophylla. Taxonomy (NCBI): domain Eukaryota; phylum Rhodophyta; class Florideophyceae; order Gracilariales; family Gracilariaceae; genus Gracilaria; species Gracilaria vermiculophylla. Next base: position 747,139 of record JAHNZQ020003148.1, read on the forward strand.
TCAAGAACAGGAGCTTGCTGAAGCTATCATGGGCACGGAGAAGGCTTCAACTGAAAGCCCTATGAAATCGACCGAAATTGAGGAGGTTGTCGAAGAAGTAGAAAGGGATGAAGAAGCAGAGCAGAAAGAGCGTGACGGAATTCGGGAAATGCTCGAGTCTCTCGAAGCATTGGCGTCAGACTCTGCAGTGGAGCGTGAGAGGGAAGAGTTGCACAACATGAAAATGGAACTTGCCATGGCTGAGGATTCTTTAAGAGGTGCAGAGGGGGAGGAAACCTCAGACTTTAGAAGACTGAAAAGTGTAATATCTAGATTGGAGCGTGAAATTGAAAGAGTTGATACGAAGGTTGGTCTAAGAATGAAGGTTCTCGACAAAGATAACGACGGGCTGATGTCCCTGGCGGAATGCAAAGGTGTTGTCAAAATTATAGCTGGGGAGAGAGATGACGACGTAGTCGAGGAGACTTTGAGAAGGTTGGATGCCGATGATGATGGGAACATATCTCGCGAAGATCTCAAGCGTGTGCTGAAGGAAATGCAGTATGAGCTTGGCTCTTCACAAGAATCTTCCCAGAAAAAGCAGAGCGCATCTCTCGAAAATGAACGTCCAAGTGAAGCCGGCGCCAGTCAATAGAGATTTACATGGATAGAGAAATACCGCTTTGGATTGTTAGATGCAAAGTGTTTGTTTCATTGCGAAATAGTTACATTTTGCTTTGTACGTCTATAGTAAACGTCTTTTTTTCAGCGGTACCGGACCCTGGGCAGAGCCAATAGTACAGTGGCACTGAACTGATAAGATTGTGGCAGAAGTTTGCATGACTGTGTTACTCAATGTTACGTTGACCCAAGCAGGGATCGGAGACATCTACGAGCGTTGTCAGTTTCCCCATTGCGGAGAAAAATATACGAGGCAGCGAAAATGGTATCCCTTCGTAAGGAGCGGTATCGTTGCTGATTTGTGGATATAGTGCTAGATTTCTCGAGAGCATACCTTGCTGCTCTAGAAGCTGCTCCAACATCACCGTTACATGCGTGAGTTAAAGCCCAGTTTATGAATGCGGCTTCCCTGGCAGCAGAATCCTGAATGCTAGGATTCACCATAGGATTCAATTGCTTCTCGGCCTCTCTTGGTCTGTTCAACATACAGTACGCTTCAGCCGCATACAATCGACTGAGAAGAGTTCTGTCATTGCTTCCGTTCGGAAAGAGTTTTTGGATTTCTTTGCAAGCCTTGATAACAGATTTGGGGTCAAATGAAAGAGAGGAGTATGCCAGCAGGTTAAGTGCAGCGCTGCGCAAATGTATGTCTTCATCAGCACCACCCGATGAAGATGTGTGATCATGACCATTCTCCCCATTGAAAGATGAATTCATAGATCCGGAGTTTCGTTTCGATTTCGAGGGTGATTCTCGAGTGTCCTGTGCTTTCACTCTCTGACGATCTAATATCATAATCGCTGCCCTGGCACATGTGGCCGCATATTCCATGTTGAGTCCTTCATCCCTCTCAGCAGCCCGCATGACAAAACGGCGGCCTCTCCCTTGACCTTCAACAACAAGAAGTGAACGATTGCTATTTCTCTCGATGCCAACACAACATTCGGCGATTCGAATCCACAACAGAGGAGAGTTGCTTGCGTAAGTGTAATCACTTCGCGCACAGAACATAAAGCAGTCCAATGCCTTCGAAAAATCACTTAGCTGCATGTATTGGAGAGCCAAGTTATAAGCAACATGTGTGTTATGAACATTGCTGAGTGTTGTTAAGTGGCACAGCTTCTGGTCAGCGTCACTATTTTCATGGTTCCCAAATAGCTTGATAAATGCCTGACGAGAATGTTCAAAGTAGCATGCGGCAAGCGCATGACATCCCAATCGATGATGAAGAATTCCTAGGCTGTTCAAAGTAAGGGGAAGGATCTTGCGCAAAGTAGTCGGTGACGACTGGCTGACAATATTAGCGAGAATGCGGAGCCCTTTTTGATAGTTGGGCTCTACTCGCGCTTTGACAAGCAGGGCAACGGCTGTTGGCCTACTTTGCTGATTGCCCGCGGCCAAGACTGCATTCTTTGCTTCTTTTCGAAGATTACGGGAACCATCCACAAGCTCGTCTGAAGCGGAATTCATACGTGCGTTGTACACATGTATGCAAAACTTGGCGTCTTCATATGACGCGGGTTGTTCTAGAACACACTTGGTGCGCGTTGGCCAATTTGGGGTTAGAATCCTTATTTCTGAGGAAGCATTGGAAGCTTCCCCAGAACCCGAAAAGTTGGGCAAAAGCTTCTCGGCGTAAGAAAAAACTTTCAACGCAGAAGTGGTTTCAGACAGGTGAAGGTGGATATCAATGAGAAGAAAGCAAGTTCGAAGCGCAAGCCAGTCATCCATAGCCTCTATGTTGTAGTACAGAACTTCTCCGACAGCAGCTGCTGACTTTACGAATCCAAGATTGTAGGCGATTACGGCTAGGTTGTAGAGAGCAACCGGGCCGAGATGTGTGAGAGTTTGCTTTAGTGCAGAGTCATTTTCTACTATGCTAGATAGAAAATCGGTTGCAGATGTAGGCTTCTGTGCCGTTGGGAGCGATGAGGCGATGAACAGAACGATGTCCTCAAGATTTTGTAGCGTGTTCTGCTCGTAAAATGAAGAAAGAAGCCGGTTGTGCCGTATGCGAGGATCTTCTATGGGTTGCCTTGTGCTGCCATTCTCCTTTGGAAGCTCTGTGAGAGAAAGCAATGCCTGATGAGTGGCAGCAAAGTCGCGTTCCAGAAAGAAAGTGATAGCGTCTGCAGCCATTTCCCGTAAAAAAGCATCGGTAAGGCGGCAGTATCCTCCCGCGCTCTATGTCCCGCACCAGTGAAGAGAGATGAACGAAAAAACCGTCGCTACACGGCAGCAATCGCAGGGTGCAAGTGAGGCTGGAGGAGGAAAGCCAACAGGGCGCGGAGTGGATGGATGTCGGGTCTTGGGAGAAAATATGATCACCAACCGCTGCGCGTGAAGCGGCGCAGCATTTTATTCAGCGCCGCTTGAAATGATCATCTATCGCTGATCCGTGCATGCCTGTACCCTTCAGTAATGGACACAGTCGTATAAAACGTATTTTACGCCATGCTCAATTTCCGCAGCCGAACATGGCATTTTTTGAAGATATTTGAATATCTGTGCGACGTCACCCATGCCGTGGCGTGAACAATCAGTCGGAGACCGCAATCGGCTTGGTCCTCACGACCACAGATCTCCTCTCCGTGACTTACACTGAGCATGCGAACAAGAACCTGTTGCAGATTGCGTTTGCATTATTCGCTGCCCTCTCCGCGACCCCTGTGATAGCCGAGGTGCCTTCTTGCAAAAAATTTGGCGTTGTGGGGAAGGTTCATGTATCGTTACTGTTCGCATATCAGTGCAAGCTGGGCTTCAACCTCAAAGAAAGCATTAGTGGTTCGTCATCAAGAAGCCCGGTCAGAATAGGCTTTTTCCCCGATCGTTATCTCTGGATCAGCATGGAGAACATAGGCCCAGTTGAACTCGTCTATTCCGTTGTTGATAGTGTGCTTGATGCAGTGCAAGGTGTCGCTCATCTGCAAAGGGTTTCCGAATTTGTTGACAGCGTTAGTTGGCAAGAGCCTTTTATACGCGGCATAATAGGTGTACAATTTCTGCTTTTCATGGTCACTTATGCAACGAGAAGAAATGACATATTTCAGTTTTCTATTCTGTTCTTCCTTACTGCTACCTCGCTTTTGGCAGAGCGCCTAAACGAGTACGGCAGAAAACATTGGAAAAACTTCGCCTCCCAAAATTACTTTGACAGAAACGGATTCTTTATGCTCGCGTTTGTGTCCGGGCCATTCATTATACTTGCAAACTTCATAGTGGTAAGCAGCAGCAGCTCGAATATTCCAAATTGCTTGCGAGCCCATCCACCTTTGACGACGTCACTAACTTCTTTCAATGCTTCGTGAGTAGATTGGCATGTTTCTCCGCCTCGTTAAATTATATGCCCGTCGGAAACGTCGTGAGGCCCTCATGCGAAGACAGTCTACTTCAAATCGACAAAGGCGGGCCGCATCTCCCAGTGAAGCTTCTGCTGTAGCAGACAGGAAGAAGAGCAAATAATTCAAGTCTACACACCTCACTCACCTCTGCGGCTTTGTGGCTACACACACAGCCTCTCTGTCTCTGACATGTGTGACAGAGGGGGCACGCAAGTCAGTTACGGAACTGCTTAACAATCCCTTAAAACATTCAAATGATATCTTTTCTACGCTTGACTCAACTTCTGCGCGCAAGGCCAGTAGAGTTTTGGTTTCGAAGGGTAAACCGTGGGTGCATTCAAAAATTGCCAAGAAAACAGCCGATCAATTTCTGGCGCTGTTCGCAACCTGTTCAAAAATTAAATTATCCTTTAAACCAACCCATCAAATAGTGACGCCGAAACGTGCACCGAATCCTTTGTGCTTCCCACGCCTGTACTCTAGCCACTTGTGAAGCAGAAGGCACAACATCAGGTGGAACGTTCTTCAGGGTTAGTCTTTCGATAAAATGGAAATGCAAGAAACACACTCCACTTTGATACAACCATCGCGATCGCCCACTGCCATTCAACTTAAAAACACAGCTATCAGACTACGAATACGACGCCTGGGTGTGTATTCCGAGACAAGATTTGGGTGCAGGAGACTCTTTCGGGTGTGAGCTGTCGAGTAATGAGAACGCCTTACTTTTCTACGCCATTTTGTAATAAAAACACAAGCTGGAAATTGCCGCAGAGCTCTTTTCGTAAGAGTGCATGTTGCGGATGTTCAGCGTGGATTCAGATTTGCCGTTCGGTTGGTTGGCCATCACAATGGACCCTCTCGGAGGATCTGTTGTGAACGCCAGCCAGATTTGGCTTGGCATCTGCCAATCGGTGCCATATTTGAATTACTTGGCTTAATTTCATTGGCTTTTTATGGCCAAGAGGCCAACTGGCATCTTCTGAATGCACCCACCGACACATCGACAACTTCCCTTTGGAAAGGAAAACCTTAATTTTTTTTCTGATTAATTGGAAAGTAGTAAACGAGGTTCAATTTGCCACTTGACGAAGGGATCAGGCCGGTTTTTGCACCTCGTACCAACGACGTCCGAAGATCGTCGGTGGATTTAAACGTATAGCTTGTTCGGTCACCATCAGACCAAAACCTCGTCGTTCTTGAAGTTGGCTCCGCGTCAGAGACGCGTTTGTATGACAAGGGTCAAAAGGCAAAGTCTTGTACCAATATCGAGAGCGATGGATTGCATCCAACTCTAGAAGAAAGCAAACAAGTATCCGAGCCATTTGAACTACCAATCTTAACACGCGATTGATATCGCACTATTCATGACTGATGGAAAACGTCTACGTCGCGTTCGTTGGAAATGTGGTTCCTAAATTTCTTGGTAACCCCGAATGTATCACGAGATTTAAACGGTCTGATGCTTCAAGAGTGCAAATAGTTCAACCTCGGACGAGGTATTTTCGAAGTAGAGCGCGTTTCTACGGAAAATTAGGTTCTACAGGCAACCATGAGTCCGACAGAAACGAAAATGAAAACGAAAGCGCAGAAAGCGAAGGAAGAGAGTCCGTTGAGAATCCAGGTCAGTTGTTTTCAAAACTTGAAGACGCTAGAAAGAAAAGGAAAGAGGTCTCAACTGAAGGGAGAGGTGTCGACACAAAGCTCAGTAATGGGATGAATAATGCACTTAATACCAACAATGCGGAAGTGTACGCTCTGGAAACGATTCCCGAAGGTCTACAATCTGCTTCTCGAGCACTATGGCGTGTTGGCTGGGTCGTTTGGTGGTTACAGCTTATTCTTACCGTCATTGCTGCAGTCATCCTCTTGTTTACATTTCTGTTCCCAGGGATAAATGTCCGTACCGCTGCGTCTGCTGTGGGTTTCGCAGTTTCTGGAGCTGGGATCGTGTTTGCATTCTTGAGCCTCTTTTGGACTTATGGATATACACGATTAGCCCTTTGGTTGCGAGAAAAGCAAACGCTTGAGAAAGCCCAGTTGCGAATACACCGTAGACTCAGGTTCGGACTCTTGTTTTCAATCACGGGTATAGTTATCCTTCTGGTAGGGCTTCAGGCAATCGTTGGCACACTTTTAGCGAGACTGTTAGGAACCGGAATTGCGTCTCCAAACGCGTCACAAAATCTCGCCAGTGGAGTTATGGTTTCAAACCCAGGGCTTGTGCAACCCGTGGACATACTTGTAGTTCAAGCATGCGCAAACGGCTTGACTGGGATGATGATAGCCCTTGTGGCAACCGTATGGTTCCGAGCAAAGGAAAAAAAGTGGATATCAAAGTCTGCAGTTTCAAAAGAGTCGTAGTGCTTCCCATATGTTCACGTCGCCAGCTGTTATCTCTAATGCAGATGCTCGAACGCGGTTCAGAGCGAGCTTATCGTTCGTACTACATAATTTTCGCGGTCGACTTTCTAGTGTAGGACGTATCCGTTTCATTAATAGTGAATGAATCAAAACGTTCGCCTAAGAGTGACATTTCAAATGGTTGATAATAGTTTAGCCAGAAGCTGGTCAGGTCGTGCCATCTGCCCTGAGTTTTTACTACAGGAATTGGATTTCTAAGACATGTTCTCATGGCCCTAAAAGTTTGAAATTGTTTTGGCAGTTAAGTCTCTCCGACAATCTGCGCGTCCTTCATTTCGATATCCTCCGCTGGTTTTGCTTCTTTCTCCGCTCCCTTCGCAAAGTGCTCAGGGTGAATTTTCTCCTGCGTCGTTGCTTTTTTGTTTTCTTTTTCTTCCATCTTGCTCAATCTACCGAAAAGATTCGAATACAACTTCTTGTCGGCGGCGTCCTGAGCGAGTTGCTTGGCCTTCACTTCTTTCAACTTTCGCCGAATCTCTACATTGCCAGGACTCAATTGCAACGCATATTTCAAAGTGGAATTAGCATTGTAAAAGTCGTCCATCTTGAGATACGCACAACCCTGACGATACAACGCTTTAACGTTCGACGGCGCAATCTCAAGAGCCTTTCGACAATGATGCATCACTTTTTGTACGTCTCCCATGCGATCTAAGCACACCGCCAAATTGATGTGGCACTGGATAAGAAGCTCATTGATCTTCGCTTTCAGGTCTGCACTTTGTTCCGATGTGGGGGATTCGAAAAATGCGACTGCGCGATCATATGACTTTTTCGCTGCTGCGTATCTGCCCCTCTTAAACAGACCATTTCCAACTTCCTTCCTAGCCTTCATCTCTTCCAATTTTTCCTCAGTGGACATGCTCCATACATCCTTCGCCTTTTCAAACTTGGATAGAGAAACGTGCACAAGTAGCCTAGTTTCTTTTGTTACTCCTTTGTCAGAAAACTGCGTCGTGAGAAGATCAGGAGCAGTCTCAAAGGCGTGCTGGGGTTCGATAATGACAAACGCAGCCTCCTTTGTCTTCATGGACTGAACTACACGATCAAGGCCATCAATAACAATACCGTCACCAACCTTAAAAGTGATTTCCTCAATTGTAAGGTAAGGCTCACCCTCAGGCGAAGGAACTATCAGATTTGAGTCCATGGCTGGCCGGTAGAACTGTGCCGCTATAGTAACGACTGAGCCATCGTTTGGCCGTTCCCATCCTTCGCCTTCCTGCATGACTTTCTTCACGAGGGAGCCATCCTTATGAATGTCATCGACCTTCTTCCATGACTTCATGGAGAGTTTGTACTCCACACATTCTGTGCCTTCGGGAACGTATGTGATGCCCGGTCCAGTCACATGATGATCGCGACACAGAAGGCTGACAACGGAGTCTTTCTTCATATCTGTAACCACTTTTTCCCATGCTGGCGGGACCTGTCCATTCCCATTTGTAAAGGTGACGTCTCCATTGTACAACACAGCCGTTGCGGTTTTCCCTTCGGCATCCATTTGAGAACACTCTACGGAAAGGGTAACCTCATCAAGCTTACCAGGCCGTTCCCATCCGTCTCCGGACGCAATCTCAGTCTTTGTGACGAGTCCATCACTAAATACATCGTGTTTGCTGGCCCACGAAAGAAGCTCCATTTCGAATACAAGGGTGGCATTGGCAGGGATCTTGGGCGGTGATCCGCTTTCGCCATAGGCGTATTCTGGCTTGAGGGTCACCTTAGCTTTCTCTCCCTTAGCCATTGTCTTGCCAACAATGTCCCATCCCTTGATGACTTTTCCCTCTCCAAGCTTGAACGTGAACGGCGTGCAGCGCTCATAGCTGCTGTCGAATTCAGTTCCATCGAGCAAAGTGCCGCGATAATGCATGGACACATCGTCCCCATCTTCGGGCTTCTGCCACGCGTTCTGCCCATGGGTAATAATCTCTTTTATTACGCCTCCATCTCCAGTAAGATCACCCGACTGCGAGAACTCTGAGTCCGGGGTGGGTTCGGAGGTTTCAATGGTAACGTCTTCTTTTGTCATTGTTCTTTGGAAGGTTAAACACTCAGAAGAATACACGCGATACCAGACCGGTAGTAGGAAAGCGCGAGGCAACGAAGCAGCACGTAAGAGTCAGGGTGTTGGTCTACGTGAAGCAGTGCGTTGCTGGCATTGCTTCGTTAAGTATTCGTGATTCGCGGCGAGCGCCGCAGCGAGTCGGAGAATCGAACGGATCAAGCGCCCGCTACGCTTGGCGTCATGAGGGTTCCTTACAGATATAGAAGCGGCTGAAAAATAAGTGAAAAAGTACAGAAATCTTCGGCTCATGTTTCTAGAAGTTCCCACGTGAAGCCGGAAGCAGATCAATGATCGCCTGCAGAACCAAACGTTGAGCACAGACACATACGACTAGTCGTTAGCGCTCTTCGTAATATGCATCTGCAGTGTACATGCACATGTTTTGCTCGAACTATTTTGCCCCGTTCTTCCATATTATGCAAACAAAACCAACGAAAACGGCGAATAATCGCGCGCCAAATGCCAGGCAGTGGCTTCTGGAGCGCAACATTTGTTGATTGAGTGACAACATCGACTCCTCCGTTCCTCGCCTTCTGTGGACATTCGCCGCGTTGTCGTCGGACGCCGCCGCCGCTCATCAACACCGCCCTGCTCTCAACGCGTGCCGAAACTTTCGCTCACGAACTGTACCGCGATGCCGAAAGTTACGCTCATTGCGCGCCTAACAGACGGCCTGCCACTCGCGGCCTCAATGGCAGACGAAAAGGATGCTTATGCGAAAGAGGTGAGTCCATAGTACCCGTCGCCTCTCTTTTATTACATATCCACGGTAATGCGAATAGCAAAGCGCTTCTTGAACTGTCATCCGAAAGCTGGATCACTGACGAAAACGATTCATCACAGCTCGAGACTTACGAAAGACAGGCCAAGAAGCTTGTCAGATCTCTCGCATCGCAAAACAATACGGCTCCCAATCATCAGAAGGATGAGTATGTTACCGTTGAGTCGGGGCCTTACTTCTGTTTCCATTATGTTCTTTCTTCCGGCGTCTGTATTCTCACTTTGACCGAGCGAGCTTACCCTAAGCGCCTAGCTTTTGATTATCTTGACGAGCTTCGAAAAGAGTTTTTTCAAGTCTACGGAAACCAGATTCAGTCAGCTTCCAGACCGTATGAGTTCATTCGATTTGACACCTTCATCCAAAAAACGAAGAAGGTCTACAATGATTCCAAAACACAAAGAAACTTGCAAAAGCTCAATTGTGAGCTCAAAGACGTGCACTCTATTATGACCAAGAACATTAACGAAGTCATTTCCAGAGGAGAGAGGTTGGAACGTAAGTTGCGCAACATTTCACACATCGTGCACAACCCTGTGAGCGTAAACCTTTTCGCTGACCAGTGAGTGAGTAATCGCCCGTAGACGTTGCCCAGAAATCTACCAGACTAGCCCAAGAGTCGAAGAGATATGCCGCTCAGGCGAAGCACGCAAATCGAATGCGTATCATCAGACAGTATGCTCCTGTGGGAATCGTTGTTGCCGTAGTCCTCGTGGTGTGGCTTCTTGTTCGAAGGCTGAGGTGAAATCTTGTCTCGTGTTACTGACATTCAGATCGCGCTTTCGAAACAAACTACTTATGCTCGTGCGTTACCTTGTCGGGGAACAACACATCCTAACTCTCATTGAATCTTTTCAAGTCAATGCACCTGTCACTCAGCACGCAAGCGGCACTCACCCACGCTTGCCAAGAGCAGAAAAAAATGCGCGCATGTATCAACAACAGCTTCAAAGCATCCAAACTTCTCAACTTGAACGGTGGTCTTCATCTTTGTCGCAAGATGAGCCGCATGCCTAACTGGAGAGAAGTCTACTTCAGCCGTTTCATGCTCAAGACAAGTTTCAGTGAGAAACAAAGTTTGTTTACGGAATGCGGTTCGAAATATACGTGGTGCAGGGAGGTCCGACAATTATTCCCCGATGTGACTTGATACGAGAATATAGCTAGAAACATGCTCTTGTACAGTCACTCCGACGTTTTCATACACGTACCCTTCTAATAGATAACCATAGATTACGCATAGCCAGTCACGTCCAAAATATTTTACTGCGCATATCCTCTTCCAAGTTTCTACATGTCGTAGGCAGAAATCCAAATCGACAGAGAACATTATGACTTGCGTGACGAACCCTTAATACGTTCTTGGTACCGATACTGAACCATTTGACAGAAATCATAAAACTCCTTCGAGTCAATGTTCGATCTGTCTTTCTTCCCTCGTCGAAACTGAACATTCGACACCCCGTTTTGATGGGTGCAAAGAATACTAAGTGACAACCTGACGTTTTTCACAGGTGCCTCACATTTCATCTTGGTCTCTCCCCTTTTCATGAGTACTTCGCAATCCATTGCCATGAGGGTCCTTCCAAGTTCAAGCATGCATTGCTCTGGGGCAAGTTCTGACTCAAAACTCGTCATAACAGAACTTCGTCGACGATTGAACATCCCCAGAGTAAACAGGCCCCTCGTTGCATGCTCATCTCTCGATGGTGACTTCCGATGACCTTTGCTAGTGATTGACATGCCTGACGTTCCGGATTTCGAATCTGCATTGGAATCCGAGTCCCTTGTCAAAGTTGTACGATAATCGATGCCTTTATCTGGGGTGTGCGTAGAACTCTTTCGTCGCAGTTTCTTTCCACCTTTATCTGCATTCAAACGCTGCGGAGCTTGGCCGCCTCGCTTGATGGCTGCATCTGTATCTTGCCGAACCCTGGATTCAATATCTGGATCCATATGGCTAGAGCCAGCATCACTGTTTCGAGGCGGTGCCTGATACATGGGAGGGGGTTGAGGTCTAAAGGGGTCTCTGAGCGTTGACTCTGTCACGACCATACGCCTTCTATCGACTTGTTGTGGAACATTCACTTTTTGCCCAATCACGGATGAGGGAGGAACTTCTAAATCCGGAAAAGTAACGATTTCAGCCCGCGGTGTTGGCAAGGATTTCTTGTTCACTTTGGGAGACTGCACGTCCGGTGAAGTAATTTCTGGAACTTCGTCCACCATTCTAACAACGTTTGTATCATTTTCCTGTGGGCGCGAGTAAGCTGGAGGAGGCGGTGGAGGAGGTAACACATGCCTTGATGTCCAGTTTCCAGCACCTGAATTTGTCTTCTGCGATGCGGAAGGCGGTGGTGGTGGTGGTGGCGGTGGTGCATATGATCTTTGTGACTTAGATGGCAGTGATGGGGGTGGTGGAGGTGGTGGTGGAACAGACGACCGCGTGACTTCTTCAGAGTCCATAAAAGTCACAGCTGGGGCGTCATGCAAAGCGCGTGCACGACTAATTACTGGATCGGCAAATGACACATTGCTTCTAGCTTCATTGCCTTCAAGACTATCGGGTATATCAAAGCCAACAACGCGAGATCCATTTGCACAACCTTCGGTTTCCATTGGCTCCTCCTGAGGGGGAGATACATCGGCAGTATGACCCCCGGGTTCCACAGCTTCATCCTCAACTTCACTGACATCATCTTCGATTTGCTTTGGTTCAAGCTTTTGCAACAGAGACTGAATCCCAATAATATCCTCCTCAGATAGCGGAGATGTTTCCTCGTCATCCAAAATGACTTCACCACCTTTAGCGTGAGTGGCGCTTGCTCGACGATTGTCCCAAAAGTCAAGAAGTCGACTGAAAGCTTGAAGCTCATGTTCCTTCACTTGAGGGCCTTCATCTTCGGAATCACTGTCTTCATCCAAGTTCTGAGTAAGTATAATCCCCCAAGCTCCAGTAACAGCCTTCGCACGATTAAAGAACGTACTACGCTGCCTTTCTTGGCCGCCTCCGTTAGAGAAGTCTGCACTGTCCGCAGATGGCAATGAACTGTTCTTGTGCGAAGAGAAACTAGGAGAAGATGTAATTCCAATGTTGTTTCCGAGCTTAAATATTCTGCGATATCTGGCCACTGCTGCTGCGAGCCGCTCCTTCATTGGTATTTCAGGCTCGTCCTCCACAGTAGCAGAGGCGTTCAAGCTGGTTGGACCCCCCTCGCCTTCAACTTTCATATCGACATTCCCGTTACTTTGTTCAGGTATCGTATTGGCTGGATAATTCGATGGGATTATGACATCAGTTGATGCGAGAGATTCGTTCTGTTTTGTTATTGAGCGTTGATCGCCAGTCTCTGTGGCTGTTTGTCCCTCGTTTTCGTAATGATCGGAAGAAACCGCACTGATGCCAAAATCTCCCCCCAGTGTGTCTTTTCGAGACGAATCTCGAAGTTCGTCGTCGAGAGTTACACCAGGGCCCGCACTTGCAGCTGACGATGGGTACCCTTTTGCAACAGACGTTTCTTGTCTGTCATCATACCGTGGAGTACGAGGTTTTGATAAATCTTGCTTTGAGGAAGAAGTACTTATAGATCGTCCTGAAGAGGACCTGAAGCTCAAGTCTGGAAACGGTGCAGGGGAATCAGATGCATCAGCAAGTTTGTTGTACATTCTACGGCGCTGCTCCACAAGAGAAAGGGGTTTTTCGGGCTCTTCCGCACTAGCATCATAAGTTTCTTCCACAACGGGGGAACTTTTCGCAACGGGGGAACTTTTCACAACGGGGGAACGTTTCGCAACGGGGGAGCTCGAGGCAGGCGGGGCAGACTTCGACTTCTGTTCCACAGGATATGGCTGCTCAGCACTTGTCGATTCATCTTCTTGCTTCGCCTCTTTAAATCTCATCCAGGAAGAGTCACCATCTGCCACAGTCGATGGAGTTGAGACTGGTGCAATGGAGTGATATGACGGTGGAGGTGCGATATGAACAGTGTTCCATCTTGCCTTGGATTGTGTGGCTGGAGAACCCCTCGAGGGCTGCATTTCCACAGCAACCGGGGCCTTCACTTCCTCACTAGTCGCTGGTGTGACGGAAACAACCATGACATTCACATCGACTGTTTTTGGTGGCAATACAGGTTCATTCAGCACATTTTGGGGAACCGGATGTGTAACCTTGCTCACATTAGGCTGTTTTGCGACATTTTCAGATGATGTAGAGCTCAATGGCGGCGATGAAACAGGACGAATGCTTCCGGATACAGATTCTGAACCTGACTGCACTGCCTCGGTCAATGGTGACTTGGTGTTATTTAAAGAAATCTTCCCGATCAGTGCCGACGTTGGCGAAGTGTTTCCAGTCATGTTCGGACTAGAAGAAGCATCATACGGAGCTGGGAAGGGCGGTGGCGGGGGTGCGGCTGCAGGCTGAAGATTGCTAGGGGGTGAAGGCACCGGATATGTACCCGTGGGATCTGTAACTGGTGCGGTGTTGTCTTCAACAGAGGCATTCCCTGACTCTGGTGAGCCACCCGGGGCTGAAACAGAAGGTGTGACGGTCCCATGAACAAAGGTTGGATGCGGATGAGGCACGGGTGACTGCCGCAATTGATGTTCTTGGACAGGGTGGCGACGAATAGCATCGTTGTACCGCCCGACCGGGCGTGCGGACGGGGTGACATGATGTGAGACATGAACAGCCGGTATAATAGCGGGCGGTGCAGGTGCTTTCTCACGTATTGGGGAGCAAGGTGCCTTCACTGCGCTATAGGGTGGCGGCGGAGGTACCCGTGGCGGCAATGGCGGAATTGTTTGCTGAGGTCTGTGAGGTGCACGTACCGCGGGCACAAGTGGTGGTCGCTGTGAGGATGATGAACCATGCTGACCGGAATCCATCGGTAGTGAAGGGGTAGCAGTTGTATCCACAGGATTGGAAGTAGCATCGGAGGTGCTCCCGGATGCGCTTCCTGCATCGGATTTGTCAGACTTCTTTCGAGGTTCAAACGAACGCGGTCCCTGGTCGGTGCTCCTGCTGCGGCTGTGACCCCGTCTCCGTCTGCGACTGACAGGAGGGCTTGCGCCTGATCTCGACAGTGCGTCGTCACCGTGATAATCGATAGCAAACCAGCGATGCCTCTTAACGTCGGCAAGTGTGTAGCGCCTGTCCGGATCTTTGTGCAAAAGGCATAGAATTAGATCTCTTGCGTCCTCCGGGAATTTGCGTGGAAACTTGACATCTTCCTTTTGAATCATACGATAGAGTACTTTGGTGTTCTCATCATAGAATGGCAGGAAGCCAGCTAGTAAAGCAAAGAGTATTATACCACAAGACCATGCATCAACCTTAGCTCCATTGTAACCTTGCTTATGATGAGCAATAATTTCTGGCGCACAATAATTGGGGCTACCGCACTGAGTATGAAGAAGCTCTTCGGTAGTGCTTGCGCCTTTCATCGCCGACAAGCCAAAATCGGTGATCTTTAGCTCACCAGTAGTTTCATCAATAAGAAGATTCTCCGGTTTTAAATCCCTGTGACAAACGCCCCTTCTGTGACAGTACTCGATGCCGTCGACGAGCTGCTGAAAGTATCGACGTGCGACCCTTTCCGGCAGCTTTCCTTCTTTCAGAATCTTGGTGAACAACTCACCACCAGTGACGAGGTCCATGACAATATAGAGCTTAGTGTGACTGGTGAGAACTTGACGTAGATTGACAATGTTGCGATGCTTAAGCGCCTTCATGATGGCGATTTCGCGGCGCACGTTCATAGTCATCTCCTGGGCCTTGATGTCGCTCTTGTCCATAATCTTAACGGCGACCTGTTCGCCGGTTTCTTCGTGGACGCCGAGTTTGACCCTGATTGACGGCGGGCGATGGTTGGGGGATTGCGTTGGGAAGTGACACGTGAGTGGTTAGCATGACTGGCGAGCGAACGGGGCACGATCAGTGTGAAGAACTAGTGCGTGCGGTGTAAGAGAGGGAAAGAGGAGTAACTTACTTGCCGAAGGCACCCTCGCCGAGGGTCTCGAACAGGAGATACTTGCCGACACGGCTTGCCATGACGGAAGGGGGAGGCGCCGGAGGCGCGCGGAGAGCGAAAGAAGGTCACGAGCGAAAAAGGGCGAATTACAGATGGGCAGGCGGCGGCACGTGAAAAACGGAAGTCGGTGGGAAAGGTGGCGAGGCGGAGGACGGGTGGGCGCAGGGGAACGGAGGGGAAGGGAGGCGGAGGGAGGCAAGGAAAGGACGGAAGGGGGGGGAGGAGACGTGTGCGGGAACGGCAGAAGCGTTGCGCACGCGACGCATAACGTAGCAGCAACAGTGGGCAACGCCTGTGAGAAGGGGTTGGGGTGGCACGGTGGAGCGGGCGCGCCTGGGGGGTTGCAGGTTGGGGGGGGGGGAGGGCTGGCAGGCGAAGAGTGGCACAGTGCGCCCGGGGCACGCGCGCGAGCGACGCCCCGCTCGGGGCGCGCCGCAGGTGGCGCCAGGTGGCGGCGTGCCGGTCCGCAGCGCCATGTGTCGCGCGTGCATTGGGCGAGCAACCGCGGCAGAGGACCGGCGCTGTCACGCGGTGGCGCGCCGTTGATGGCGCTGAATCGCGCTCCCGGCGGCGCTTTCCCACGTGCGACGGCGCCGGCCGGTCGAGGCGTGGCATGGCCGCGTGTGCTGCGGCCGTGGCATCCGCCAGCGAGCGATGACGCGCGCTGCCGGTAACCGCCTTGTTGCCTACTCCTCTTACACTACGGCGCGCTGGCCGTCAGTCCCAGCGCATGCGCCCACCAGCTACCAACAACCACCGTCGCCATCGCCGCCTGCCGCACGCACCGACCGCGGCGCGCGTCCCTCCTGCAGCCCAAGACTTCGTCTCACCGTTTGCTGTCTCCCTCCGGTCTCACGCCTCTCCCCCAGTTAATGGAGAGGTGCGCTACCTCTCGCGACCTGCCGTGCAGCCTTAACCGCGTGAACCTCTCCCCACCGGTCTCGCGCCCAGATCGCTGTTTCACCCCGTCCGCACCTGCAGCACCACCTGTCCACCAGCCTGCTGCATGAGACTTCCCTTCCTTCGCCGCCAATCGGCCCATCTCGAGTTCTGCACGTAACCATAATCACCCAATCCTTGGCTCACCAGCTCATGAGCTCAGCATCTCCCGTGCTCCATGGTCCATATCATCACCAACCTCCCTTCACACGCCGCTTGCGCCGGCGTGCATTACTAATTCACCAGATACAATCTGCTTTCTAAGAATCCGTCTCCCATGCTCCCGAACTGCTCACCACTCCATGCGCTCGTGTCTCGGCTGTTTTACATATCCTATGCCTCGTGACAATCACCTTTTACACGTTCTCGGCAGTTGAAGGAGGATCCGTCTTTTCCCGGCACCATGCCATCACTCTAGCCTTCCAAGGTCCTGTCGCTCCTCACTTGACTTGTACTAATCGCCTTGAAGTTTTATTTCTATCCACTCAATCGCCTTGAAGTTTCATTTCTATCCACTCAATCGCCTTTCATCTAAGCGGCTCACTTCCTGCATCTTATCACATTTTGTACATGTTTTATGCAAACCTCTATTAGTTAATCTTAACCACTAGTGCTTCGTCATTTGTCTCGCGCTTGCTTCCATGTATTCGTGACTCTGTTCGCGCAATCATCACTTGTTGACGACTACTGGTCAGAACACACGTACAAAATATCGACTTATTTCGAGACTCTATCCCAGCCTGTTTCTTACCTGATCCTCCTGCTTCCAAACAGTGGACACCAATGCGTACTCGCAATCCGTACGGCCCTATCTCACGCGTTCACATTCTCGGATATCACTATGCGTAACTGGTTGCCATACAATTCCCTTAGGACACCAGCAATCCACGATATCAACCCACGTGGCGCAGATAGCCGAACGACAACACCCTTTTACCTGAGTTACGTCTCTTTGTTTTCGAGTACGGGCCGGACGAGTGTAGCAACACATTTGTTTTAAAGCTTCGGCTCTGAGCAACTGAGGAAGTGGTCCACACAATTTGAGACCAGACATGCTCCATTGGCCCGAACTTCTGTCTCAATCAACTCGTCCGCTGACTAACAATCATCGACGTCAGTGATTCAGAATCCGAGCCACTACATTAAAAAACGCAGATGATTGACCACATAATCCAATTATGTCCGAAATCACGAACAAAAACAGCTATTCTCTGCCACAGCGACAGCCGCTTTGCTGCTTTACCCCAACAATTACCCATGAGTCCAAGTAGCACTCCACATATACATTATATGAAAATTCATCGTCTTGAGGGTCTGCTAAGAGTACCATTCATTAAAATGTTGACTGTAGTTGTTCTACCCGGAAACATTCTCAGCATAAACCCAACCCAGGGCCAAACAGGAGTTTATACGATCGAATTTGTGTAACATACACATCACATGGTTTTGAGCCTCCGTTTTCTCACTGAAGAGAAGAGAAACGCTGTGTAAACGGATGTCTCGTTGTCTGATGCGTCATTTTCGGGCATCAATCGACAGTTATTGGCCAGCTTTCCGTAATACGCTTCGTGCCATAATCTGTGTAAGGAATGATTTTGCAACATCTTGTTCTTTCAAATCTTCATCTGACGCTGTAGGCAACGCAACCTAGAACCATGACATCTGATGTCGCGTTCGGGTTTACATGTGGAAAGGTATTCCGGCACGATTTTCGCCGGGTAGGGATGAAGTAGTTTTAGCAATGGTTTTGTCATTTTCGAGCCATATAGCCCTGACGCTCTGTCAAACCGTCGATGGCCATTTTATTGACCAGAATCATATGTAATTTGAAGCTTTCTAATCACAAATGAAGTTCTGTGTATGTAGAGATACGTCACCTCAGAGCTACACTAACATGTACTAGATGCCACGGCGAACTTTTCATAACACAAGGGAAACCATAACCGTCAATACATTGGGAAAGTAGGTCAAATCCTGAATAGTCTTGAAGGACAACAAAACAGATGACATGGAGCTTCCATGTCATCTATTTTGTATTGCACTGTGGAATAGATATTAGATACCGTCTTGTCCTTCTTTTCGACGTGCATCAATTTGTTGAACAAGGGCATCGTTTTTTGGCCAGTATCGACGAATATCACAGTTAGGAAGTGTCGACGCTACTTCTCTACATGAACTACTACTCCCAACATCAAAATAAGTACCGAAGAAAACAAGAGATAGTGATTGAAAATTTTTGGGATGTTAAGAAAACTATACATAGTTTGTTCGGAAGTTCTTCCAGCTGTTTTCGGGCTGAATTATTTAATTTTAGAATGATGTCGGTGGCTCAGTCACGAGTTTGCATGTGACATTGCGGTAAAACGGTGAGCAGGTCTGATGGTGAGAAAATAAAACTCGGGAGTCTCTCATGAGCACTTTCGCAAACGTGGAATCTTTTTCTATCACTAAAGAGTCTTAAGTGGGTTCCTCAACCTCAATTTTTAGCAGCGTCACAGGTCACGAATCGATGCACACTTAAACATTTTGAACTACTCTAATAAGGTTTCTAGTTTTCGTGATGTCCCCCATTCTTTCTGCGACATATTACTTTAGGATTAGTTTTATTTTTTTTCTAAAAGAAAAAATATGCACACCTTTTCCTCCTTCACAACAGTTATAAAAATGAATGAAATCATATTAAATACGATTGTCTGCTCTTCATATTTATGTGTTGATTAGCCACAATTTTAGTTGGTTGGAAACAATATTGGTAGTTGTTTTGCTACAACGAATTGTTGAAGATATGTAACCATAACCCCGATGGAAATGGAGTCAAATTTTGTTCAAATAGCAATGCTCTAGCCGACCATATTTGCTTTTCGAACTGATGGTTTTTCTTATGACAACAACAAAGAGCCTTTCTGAGCTTCATCAAATGACGATGGACATGTGTTTTTAGCACTGTACTGGCAAAAAAAAAATTACCGAGGGAAAATATAAAAATAAGTCTTATAGAACGATTACGAAGTGTGTAGTTCGTTCGATCGCTCAAAAGCGACCCCGAAATCTTGGACAATGGACAAGTTGAATTTTCGTTCATGTCAAAATGAAGAAAGGGCCTCAATAGCGACCATAAATTCTTGAACAGTCAACCAGTTAAATTTCGTCAATGCTTAGATATAGAGAAGGCCCAACATTTAAAGCAATGCGAAGTTGAAGGTATGAAATGTGTAGAACTGTCCCGACAAATGGCTGTCAACGCATCCGAATTTATACTCGTTAAACTTTGGGTTTACAATGTAACGTTTTTGATGGATCGCAGGAAAATGTGGATTGAGTGAGATCTTAAGGCATAAGGAGCGTTTCTAAAAACAAAAGAAAAGTACAACAAGAGGTCTTGTATTTTAGGGCACTTTGTGGAACAGGGCAAAACATCGGTGGGACTCAAGAGTAGGTGGTTTTTTTCGTGCTCCTGTTCAAAAATTAGCCTCCGTCTGGGAACCGTGGGAGTTCTTGTTTTGTTCCAATTTGTCCATGGGGGATCGGAGTCAGGCGCACCATGGGAAGGCAAGAACAGTTTGCCCTAAAACTGGTCTGCCATGCACCAGTGCTTCCAATATCACTGAGTGGTAGAATAAGAAATGTCAGGAGTAATAACTAAGATTGCCTTACAATAATGCGACGATATTAGGCAGAAGTTTTCGATTCTCGGGACACAACAACACCGGACCAGGTCCCATTTCTGCCCAATACTCGTATGTCCCCGCTTGTTCGGCAGGAACTCTAAGCCACGTGAATCGAACGCAGTGTCTGAAACGATTGCCGTATCTTCTTGAGAACACAGTCATTAGATAGATGAAACTTATTTCAAATTTTATCGCTATTCTAAATACCGGGGCTAGTGCAATTCCTGCGACAAAACATGTGAGTGAGTGAATATCAACGCAGCTAGCTATTCGTCCAGACTTCTTGGTCACCAGGTTGTTCCAAGCTTAATCTTCGAATTCACTTGAGCCTCTCGCAAATCCGGGAATTCTTGACATATCTCTTATTCAAGCTACAATCTGTTTACTCGATTACGTATCTTATTAGAAGGTACATCGTACAGCCTATGGGAAAGGAAGATAGGAGGGCTAGCAGGCAGGACTAGAATTATGGCGACAAATAACGTAACGAAGAGCGGCATCCGACCCTCATACAAGAATAGATATTTGGTAGCAACAAGCGCATTTGTTGACTAACATCGTATGCTCACATTTCGCCTTGTCTGGTTCACGGACGACTTCAAAGCGAAAGCAACGGAATGTACGCAGTCCATGTTTCCAGACGCATTTCGTCTGCATGTGGCAGCGGTGGAACGGCGTGCCCCAAGAAGTCTAATATCCAGCAGTGTGCTGAGCTAACTTCTTTGCAATCGCCGAATACTCGAGATCATCCTTATCGTTGATTTGAAGGGAGCGTTGAACTCCTTCGAGATGCTTGACAACACCTTCCTGGGACGAGGCATAGATCATCTTCGATCTCACCTTAGATTCTTCCGGGGACCACAGAATGAACAGAACGCGGTTCTTGTTAGCACCCTGGTGCTCGTAAACAAAATCGTATGCAATGTAACGGCAGTCTGTATCCGGGAGTGACTTGGTGAAGGACTCCCAGCTTGATTTAGCGGCACCGTCGGCAACAGGGGCGGTGCTTTCCAATTGAACCTCATCCATGGTGTCGTTAATCTTGAACACCGCGGCTCGGTGTTCACGATTCATAATAGACTTGAACGAGGAGACAACCTTGTTATCAACTGCAACTCCGGAAACCATGGTGTACGATAGGGTCTTCAAGCAGAGACGAGACAGAGTACTTGATTGTCGGTTGGAAAGGAGAGCAACCAGGGGTAGAAGGGATCGGAAGGGACGGGCGGTAAAGAAAACGGTTGCAAGAAGCAGAGTCAGCTTAAATGCTGATCGTCTTTGCAGAAGCCCAAAACGTGCTGGAGGCTACATGATTGGAAGTGGTGGAAAGGAGAGGCTTTATGAAGCTAGACACGTGGTTGAAGTCCGTTCTGATAAACAAATGCATGACAGAGAGGAAAAGTTTGACCCGATAGACAGGTTAATTTCGAGGATAATGCGGGAAGTGGAGAAGTGCTTCTGGACCCAATAGAAGGAAAGTGGCTGGGCCGAGGGGACTTGTGGTGTCAGGAGGATGGCCGTTTGGTATGTTTGATTAAATTTTCGTGTGATATCACTACCCGTGAGAAGACAAGAAAGTTACATGCCCTCTACGGTGAAGTGGTCCGGCTGACTGAGGCGCTAAAAAGAGGTCCTATCAGCGACCGAAACATGAACAGTTTTAAATAGGACACGCAAGGTTTGGTCGTGCAAGAGAAAAGAGTAAGAAAAAATATCATGACGGTTGCATTTGAAAGCAAGCTTCCGCGTTCTTTGAACATGTAGCACAAGCATGCTGTACTCCGACGACCTTTCCATTGCCTTACCCTCTCCGCTGTGAAACTGCTTTGGCAGGCTAAAAATTTGCAACATGATTAATACAAAGTCCGAAACTCATTTTTACACTGGGAAATTAGTCCACTAAGACGTGAATCGATTGTTCAGAGAAACGAGTGGCAGCGTTGAAGACACACTGCCAGTCGAAGAGAATGCAGCGTTGACATTCATAAATAATAGCCAAATAAACATGCCAAGATGTAAGCGATTCATCAGAGCAGTAGTGCTCAGCATGTGCTGATGAAGACCATCGCCATATGTGGATCTCTGACAAGCCGGTATTTATGAAGAATCACAGAGCGATAGAAATTGGCCCCAGAGAAAGTGGTGATTCTAGATTCTGCGTTGGCTTGCTGACCGCATCGGCAAATCTTGAGGTAGACGTAGTCTGAGGCTACAGCGAAGAAGTGTGTTACAGGAATAAGGGTTACGAGGGTAATAACCCACCGCACCTTATGATATTCAACTTGGTAGCGTTTCCCCTGTGCATTGTGTTGCTCAGAGAATCATCAGTTGAACACCCGCGGTTGTCCGCACGCGATGATGAAGCCGCCATGCTGCTAGATACCACCCGAGAGGTTGATGCTGATATTTTCAATTCTTTTCTGTCGATTTTAGTTACTATTGTACTTGAGCAGGATACGTAGTGCCCCTTTCGAGAGTTGCAATAGCGAGTTTCAATCGCACACTAGGTGCCCCTACGTCAAGGCTGTGCCGTCGGTTCTTAGGAATCAAGCACCTGGTTGAAATTCGTTAGAGTGCGATTCCTTTTTGCAGAGTTTGCATCGGCCGGCAGATTAAGTAGAGTTGAATGACGTGTAGGCACCGATGCGCAACTAACGGGACGACATATCTGCAGCTTCTGCTGTTTCACCAGAGCAATAACTAATTCCTCATGGATCCTCGCGCTGCTTAAGTGTTACAGTACGAAAAAGTTGCGCAATCGACGTTCGCCGTTTCACGCTCTGCCGTATAGTGTTGACGGGTTTGTTTTCCCTCTTGCGATTCGCGTTGTTCATGCATTGTTGCACTCTGGTGCCACTTGTTTTTCCTTTCCAAACGTTTCGACAATTAACTCCTTAAACCGCTAATACCCCCGACTCTTCCGCGCCGATGTCCTCCAATTCAGGCGAAGATCACTGGTTCTGGGATGGAAAGGGCATGCCAGACAACAAACACGACCGTCGCCGCGTTTTTCATAAATCTGTGGCATTGAGACATGCGTCAGATGGCCGCACGCGCCACTTCAAGGTTGGTGACACTGTGAACATGGCAGGTGAAGGGGAGGTATGGGTAGCGCAGATTATTGAACTTTTCCAAGTAACTGCGCATGACCCAGAGCTTCGGCACATCTTGCGCGCAGACAGCGTCAGGAACGAATCAAAGCGTCACTATGAGCTTAAGAGATGCACTTTGCGCTGGTTCTACAATTATAGCGACATGATCCCGGACACTCTGAAAGATTCGAGATGGCCAAAACGACTTGATGATGAGATCTGGTTTTCTGATCATATCGAAAAGACTGGCTACAATAGTGTACAAGTCATCGATGGAAGGGCATGGCTCTTCGACAATTTGCGAGAGAAAAGTGAATTTCTTGTCAATCTTCCTGAGGAATATGATAAAGAACGGGATATAGTTCGGATTGTACGCGGATTCGTCGACTCAAAACACGACCATTTACCCGTTCGCTTACTTCTTGATGGAGAACTCAAGTGGTTGAAGGAAAATCCATCCGACGACCCGAAGTTGTTTCACAATTCTAAGCGTCGGCTGGAGAGCATTGCCCAATCCTCGCCTTCACGAAAGCGCCAAAAGAACAGACACTCATCAACATTGCGCTCACCCGTCAATGTCAATGAGGATGAGTTTGATCCGGCGGATAGAAAGTCTAAGAGTGCGAGACGAAAAACTCGATCGCTAGAAAGAGATAGAGATAATGTGGGAGACGACGTTTCTAAAATCAGGCGTCCAATCCGCAGGAGAAAAATAACCATCGATGATGATGATGAATCTGCATCCAAACAGGAGGACGATGACGAAAGCGACAACATTCCCCTCGACCAACTCACACCTATAACGCACAATTTCACACCTCAGCCAAATCTTTCTGACCAGCCAGAGAACATTGACCTAGTGAACGATGAAGTACGGGACCTCGTTGAAAGCTTGAACGCCTCTGTGTATGAAAATGATGCTCATGAACCGCAGACCAGGTCTCCGGAGAAACTAGTAACGGAAGCTCCCCAATACGTAGGTGAGGATGAAATAACACCAGCCCCTTCGACGCGTGTAACTAAACGGAAATCTCTCGCTTCGAGGTCCAAAGCGAACACCGCCATAGCCTCGAGAATCAAGCAGACAACTCCGAAGCCAAGCTCCCCATCAACAAATGATCATGGAATAATAGTAATCGATAGTGATGATGACGGACAGCCGCAAAAGCCTGTTTCGAAAGCAACATCACCAAAATTGCAACGCTTTCATCCAGGCGCTGCGAGTCGTGCGTATAGAGGGGGACGACATGGGAAACCGTCTGCGAGGAGTCGTTCGTCGTTTATGCCTACCTCGAGAGAACGCCAAGCCGTATCCTCTAAGCGACAAAGCAATGCTGGTGGGGATGAACTCCAGAAGAGCCCATCTGTCGTCGAAACCGATAAAGTTACGGAAGGCAAACGGTCGTCGAAACAAATAGATGCGAAAGCGGAAGACCGGGGTCGTCTCAAGGAAGGGAAGTCTTTAAATGTGAAAGAAGGACTGAATTCCAATTCAGTTTTGAAGACTACTACGCTTAGCGACGGTGATGATGGCAGCCCAGTCATTGTGTCAAATAATAATATGGAAGTGGGACAGAAAAAGCCAGACGCGGGAGATGTTATTGACCTCCAACGCAAAGACGGGAAGCGTGGGTCCTTGCAAGCCGCGCGAAAGAAAAGCAAGGACACAGCTTCGCCCTCAAATCGAGCGCAAATAGCTGGAATTTTGACGGACACGAGAATGGAAGACGTTGCAAGATTATCGATAGAAGGGAAATTTGGGAAGGTGCAAGAAATGTCGGGCGCAAAACAAGCGGGGTCATCAAATGTGATCGAGGTTAACGATAGCGATGCAGAACCAGACGACAGAGGTCTACAAGAAGAGGAGCTTTCTGTTCTCAAACCTACGCAAGCCCAAAGAAAGCTAACAGAAGATATCTACCGGATTCAGAGTTGTATGAACGACGTTGACAAAAACTTTATTAGCGACAAACTGGAATGGCTTCTTGATGAAATTGTACACTTTCATGATGGGCGGAAAGGATCTCTCGACGCAGCGGAGTATGTAAGGGTTCTTCGAGATCAACTTGTACAGAGACGTCTGCAAGAAATTGGTTCGATACGCGAGATACCGGATTTCAAGAGTGACCCCCAGTTGAAAGCACGAGAACGACTGTGATACATGGTCGATTTCGTTTCGTATCTGCTGAGAGGATTAGGCAGTGCGGTGAGCACATTTAGGAATATATTGTTTACCGCTCTGGTTGTTCATTTCTATTTCCGTCAGAATTTAGGACTTCATGGTTGCGCGTACGTTCTATCACTGCAAATTTATGCAACTACCAGCTTTACTTCTGTTAGCGAAAGCAGGCGAGGACACATGGATGGCCCATGCGAAAGGAGGTAGTGGTGTCCACCTCTGGGTTTAACTACACCGGGGGGCCATGCAATGAAATGAGATGTGAACGGCTGCGTGGAAAAGAATTTTATTGCGAGCCATTCGCTCTGGCACCCTGTGTTGGAATATGTGAAGTGGTAGAAGGATGAAGTTCCTATCTCTCATCTTCGTGCGTTGTGAACGGTGATAACGGGTAATGCAGGGCATGTATCAGAGCTGGATCGTGGATCGCAAGCGAGACAAAATGTCGCTCTACCGCAGAAATCATTTGCACTACAGTGCCATACTGTCAAAGGGTGCCTTTGTAACCAAGAACCTGTTGCCCTTGGGCCGTACGTTATAGCGAGTAAATACAGTAGTGAGCATTAGTGTGTTTAAACTATCTACTTCTATGCACTGCTCAAAGAAAAGCGACTTTTCCTTTTCCGATCATATTTCACTGTTTCCTTTCAAGGTTTCACTCGGCAGAGGAGATGTGTATCTCAAGAGGAAAGAACCAGCACTACCATCGTTCTTCAAGACTTCAACTTATTCGACAAACGCACTCGCTCTTCCTGCAGAGCACGAATGTAGTCTGGTCCGACACGACAACATCCTCCTACGATTTTGCTTCCCGTAGAACAGGCTAATTCTGCCCATTCGGAATAACTCAAATGCTTGTTGCGTCTCCAATACCATTTACCATTCGACCACATTTCACCACTGTTTGGATAGCAAACAGTGTCCACACGCCATTGACCTTCCCCGAGCGATGACATGTGGTTTGATATTGTTTGTTCTAGGGTCCGTTGCAACCTTGGAAGGTTGAAGACGTCGAAGCAGTTGATTCCGAGCGCTACTAAATTTGTCTTTGCACACTGAGCCAGTGTACTCTTGACAGCTTGCGATAAATGGTCCCCGCATGAGATTCGGAATGCATTTCTGCACTGAAAACTTATCCAGTATGGAATCTGGCAGAACTCTTCTTCTTCCATTATTTGCACAATTATCTGAGCTTCAGATGTGTTGCCGATGGTTTCGAAGCAGATGATGTTCCTCGCAGCAGCATCGGCGGGGCTTTTAGTTATGAGTGCCTTTAAATTCTGCATGCGACTCAGATGGAACTGTCGAATATCTTCGATCGGAATCCAAGGGTATTTCCCAGAATACTCATTGATATCCGGCAAGATGGCGCTGTAGGGACCGCAAGAAATAGCTATGGCTGGATACCTCCGATTCTGTTGTTGTTGTTCTGATAGCTGTTCCCAGAACTCCTTTCTTGCACTGTCAAGCACATCCCAGGACGTGCTCAACGCTTTCTTCGCTTCATCCACACTGAGGTTAAAATCATTTCGAAGCAGGTCAATAGTTACCTGGTAAGTCGCCGTCGAAATGATATCTGTTCCACTCTCGAGCCATTCATTTGCAACATCTTTAAGCTGTGGCATTTATGGTCAGAATGAAACACTGCGGCCCTGCCCAGGCGTGAAATTGTCGCACAGAAAGCTTACCTCCCTCGGATTTGTCCTGAGAAGTCTGCCACTCCATAGCCTACCCTTTTTGAGATTATTACCTCTTTCACGTAGCATAAATCCCAGACCGCCATCTAGAAGAACAGGTCCAGGTCCAGGCTCAGAGTCCAGCCACTCGTACCATTCTTTGATCATTATCAAGCTTCGTCGGTATCGCGTCCCAAAATAAAAAGGACTACAACCTTTATAAAATCGCTCGAGGATTGGTTCAAAAGAGCTCGGGTGGTGATGGGCACTGAAAGCTCTGTGGTACTCAGTATGAAGACTGAGTGCAACTTTTTGCTTCACTCCTGATAACTAAAGACAGATACTATCCTGAGAGAAACTTCGGGGGGAACCAGCTACTAAATAGTTAGTCTCCTGTACTGTAAGTTGCACGTAGTGTAAAAATGGCGCACGATTCGATTTTCCTTTCGACAGGATTTTACCAAGACGCCAAGATCCGAGATGTGTGACACGTTGTCTGATGCTCGTAGGAGTTCGGTCTAATTCAGACATCCTAGTATCATGATGCATATGTCTGTATCCAAGGGTTCTCAATACCATTGCCCTTCTTTTACCATAGATACTACGAATACCATGGCAAGATGGGGTACAAGGGATTATAAGAAGGCATTAAGCTTGATCCTTGATTAAAGCACTAACAGGTTACTCTACAAGTAAAACAAAAAGCCACGAGCCCCCAGCCGCTCAGTGGGATAGTTAAAGGAAAATGCACCACAGTGCAACAAGACTTAGAAGCACTTGCGGTGAACAACCGACGGGCCCATTTCGTCATATTCGGCCTTGGAGACCCACATCTGCTGGAAGGTAGACAGAGAGGAAAGAATGGAACCACCAATCCAGACAGAGTACTGACGCTCCGGTGGGGCAACCACCTTAATCTTCATAGACGGAGGGGCAAGAGTTTCCAGTTCCTTTTGAACACGGGAGGCAATGCCTTTGAACATGGTGGTACCACCGGACATGACAATGTTGTTGTAGAGATCCTTACGGATATCAATGTCAGTTTTCATGATGGAATCGTAAGCGGTCTTGTGCATGCCTGACATTTCGTTTCCAAGGAGTTCAGGTTTGAACAACGCTTCAGGGCACTGGAAACGCTCAGCAGCGACAGTGATAGTCTGACCATCGGGAAGCTCGTATTCCTTCTCAAGAGCTGAGTTAGTGTCAGCATTAGCCAATTCCTTCTCATAGTCCTCGGAAACATAGCAAAGCTGCTGCTTAATGTCACGGACAATTTCCTTTTCAGCAGAAGTAGTGAATGAATAGCCACGCTGTTGCAAAAGTTTAGCCATCCACTCAGTAAGATCGCGACCGGCAAGATCGATACGCAGGACAGCATGGGGAAGGGAGTATCCCTCATAGATGGGAACAGTATGAGTGACACCATCTCCGGAATCAACGACAATACCAGATGTACGTCCAGAGGCATAGAGAGACAGCACAGCCTGGATGGCGACGTAGAAGGCCGGGATAGAGAAGGACTCAAACATGATCTGGGTCATACGCTCGCGATTGGCCTTCGGGTTGAGAGGAGCCTCTGTAAGCAGGACAGGGTGCTCCTGGGGATCGACGCGTAGTTCTGAATAGAAGGCATGATGCCAGATCTTTTCCATATCGTCCCAATTGGTGACGATACCGTGCTCAAGAGGGTATTTGATGATGAGGACACCACGACGAGCCATGGCGCCATCGCCGACGTATTCGTCCTTGGTGCCAGATCCAACCATGATACCCTGCATTCCGAAAGAGAGGTGTTGAGTTAGCAGTGAGAAGGGCAGAAGAGACTGACGGCTGGGTGGTAGGGACGTACCTTCTGTTTGGGCTTGCCAATGACAGCCGGGAAGACAGCCTTGGGGGCATCCTCACCGGCAAGGCCAGTCTTGCATCGACCGGAGCCATTGTCAATTACGACGGCGGGCTTGAACTGCATGGTTGGGGGGGGTGGGAGTTAGAAAGAGGCGGAGGTGGAGGCAGAAGCAGACGGTGTGGGCGGGGGGGTCGCGAAGGGCGGGTGTGAGGGAAGATAGGGGGCTGGGCGCGTGAAGCTTTTATAGTGTGAGTGTAAGACGAAAGTGCTAACGAGAGCAAAAATGCAGGTGGCTGCGGGAGGGGGGTTCTGCGTGGGAGAGGTGTCAATGGCAGCACAACGGTTGCGGGCGCAATTTCAATGGCGGCGAGTGGGGGAGGTCTGCTGGAAGGAGGCACGCGCGCGCCCGAGCAATGAAAAAAGCTCGTGCGCCGTCAGCAACAGCGGCACGGCGATGGTGATCGGCTCCATTATCAGCCGCAGCGGCTGATACCGCCGCGGGGCGAAGCTCGAAACGGCGATGCGTAGCGGGCCACTGCGTTGCGGACACGCAGTCGGTTGCAGTCGGTCAATCGCTACGCGCGTCCCGTCCCCCTATTGGCGGCGTCGTACGTGCTCGCCGCTGTCCGCACCGCGGCCGTGGCTGCCCCCCCGCTCGCCTTCCGCTTTCGAATTCAAAGTTTGAATCATTCAGCCCATACCACGTCGCCACTATGCACAGGTGGATGCGTGGTTTCCCTGGCATGGCGTTACTGCGCACGGCCAACGGCTGGCGGTCATTGGCTGCAGCCTGTGGAAGCGCAGCCGTGCGCTCACGACCACACGTTGGATCTGGCGCAGCGAAACATAATCCCCCGCTCCCGAGCTCCCTGCCACTTCATCTTCGATTAATCCCTGCGCCCGGCCTCCTTCTCCCTCGCCGCATTCCCCCCGTACGCCCGTCGCCATGATTGCCGCCCGTTCCGCTCTTCTTCGCTCGCTGCCGCGTCGCTCGCTGGCCGTCCCGGCCTCCGCCGAGCCCGCGCTCAAGACCACCGTGCTGCACGACAAGCACGTACAACTCGGTGGCAAAATGGTGCCCTTCGCCGGCTACTCTATGCCCGTGCAATACCCAGACGGCATCAAGGATTCGCACCTGTTTGTTCGCTCGTCGGCCGGCCTTTTTGATGTTTCTCATATGGGTCAGATTAAACTACACGGTGCCGATCGCGTTCGCTTCCTCGAACAGCTCGTCGTCGCCGACGTAGCCGCCATCGAGCCCACACGCGCACAGCTCTCTGTTATCACCACCCCGGAAGGCGGCATTGTTGACGATACTATCATTTCCAACCTGGGCGATTCCATAGGCATGGTCATCAATGGCGCATGCAAGGACAAGGACGTTGCGCACATCCGAGAGCACATGGACGCCGCCAACGCCAATGGCATGGACGTCAGCCTCGAGATCATCGAAGATCACGAGTTGCTCGCGCTACAGGGCCCGAAGGCCATGGCGGTCATGTCCGAACTCGTGCCTGATGTCGACTTTGTCAAGATGCCCTTCATGTCGTGTGCGCCAATGACCGTCAGCGGCATTCCATGCCACGTAACTCGTTGTGGCTACACAGGCGAGGATGGCTTTGAGCTGTCTATCCCGGCAGACAAAACGGTAGAATTGTTCGAAACACTGATTGGTCGCGACGACGTGCGTCCGACCGGACTTGGCGCGCGAGATTCACTGCGTCTGGAGGCCGGATTATGTTTATATGGAAATGATATTGACGACACCACATCTCCCGTAGAGGCTGGGCTCACGTGGACAATTGGTAAGAGAAGAAGAGAGGAAGGAGGTTTCCTAGGCGCGGAGACTATTCTCAAGCACTTGAATGAGGGCATTACCCGGCGAAGGATGGTGTTTGTGGTACCTAAGGGGGCGCCTGCTCGCGGCGGGGAGACGTTGCTGAACGAGGATGGAGAGAACGTTGGGATGGTCACTAGTGGTGGCTTTAGCCCGACGTTGGGGATGGCTATCGGCATGGGGTATGCGAACAAGCCGTTCAATAAGACCGGGACAAAACTGCAGGTTCAAGTACGATCGCGCACGAATCCTGTGGAGGTACGGAAGTCGCCGCTTGTACCGAGCAATTACTACAGGGTGCCAGAGTAGAGCATTTGTGAGCGTTGTGTAGAAGTGTAGGAGTGCAGTACCGTTGCGCATGCTTTAGGCTGCAGTGCAGGCAGATGAATCGCAGAAGTGCGACGTCAGCTATCAAGGGCGCTTTTAAAATAAGCTAACCTTGTTGTGTCTGGTCGCCGTGGCTCGTGCGCCATCTTATGTAAAGCAGGTTTTTTGTTTTCGTGAGCCGGCGACGGTGCAACCTCTTTCTTGCTACCCTCGGTTACCCCGCACTGCAAGCACGTCGCTGTGAATTAATGGCGACGGCGCGCCCGCAGCCGCGAAAAGCGAGGCATACATGCGACTTGACCGTTTGCAGAGCTGCCGCAATGCGCTGTGACGTTACACCGTGGAGCTTGGACAACATTTCTCCGCCACAACGGCCGAAGCGGCTGACATGCGGGCTGCAGTTTGGTGCTTGTAGCGCTGGGCTGGCAGACTCGAGATATAACGTGAGGGGCGCGGGGGGGGGGAGGCGGGGAGGTGGAAGGTGCCCACGGTAGCCCCCGTCTAGGAGCTTCGCGAAGACGCTATTCGGCGAAGCTGGATAAATTCGCGCTTTCCGCCTCGAAATGGGCATGCCGCGAATCGTAACGCGGCGCGTCGCCGCGTGCGCGTGTGAGGCGCCTCCCACACGTGGCCATTTAAGTGCACATCTAATTCGGGTCGTAGCCAATGGGCACGACCCACATGGCGCACGCATCCCGACTAAGTGCACGCGAACCGCAGACAGAAACTGCGCCGCGACGCGCCCGGCGCCTCCGACGCCATCCCCCTCCCTTTCTTTCTTCCGCTATGCGCCCGCGATCACGCCAGTCGCACGCCACTGCGCGACGCCCGCCCCGTGCCCCTCCCCCTCAACCCGCCGCGGAGTCGCGCACAGATCCCAACGGCACCATCTACGAGGAGTCTCTTCATTACGTGCGCGTGCAACGTATCAAGCACCCCTTAGACCTCAGGCCGGCACCCGCGGCTTCCACCACAGAACTTGCTTATCCTCGCCCCCCAACCCCCCCCGACTCCGAAGTTGGCTCTGACTCTACCTCCTCCTCTTCCTCATCGTCCTCCTCGTTTCACTCCGCCCACGACCAATTTACCCCCTTTCCTGCCCCCTCCTCTGCGTCTGCCCCAATCACTCGCGGTGGCATAGACGAAATCGACGGTTCCACCACAACTGCTTCCTCACGCACTTCTAGTAGGCGCTCACGAGCAAAGATGGCTGCCTCAGTTGTCTCAAAGCCTATCAGAAAGAGCTACGTTGGTATGGTCGCCGGTCTTGCCAGTACAGTGGGCCTAGGACAGGCCATGTTCCTCAAGGCCACCTACCAGTCGCCCCCAGACGCGAAGGGACCTCGTTCAGGAGTAGAGCGCGCGGTTCGTCTCACCGAAACCTTGTCCAGCGCTGAAGGGCACGTCTCTCGAATAGTGCCGGCCCCCGCTGCCGCCGCCGTCGCAGTCGAGCGAAAGATTTCAGAAGCCGTTAGAAACGCTGTTGGGGACGCTACCGCCCCTATTGTTCAAGTGACCTGCGCGTCGGCTAATCATCCTCAAGAAAAACGGCAGCAGGATGGGAGAAAGCGCATTCTTATTATCGGCGACTCGCTCGTCAGTGGTGTGGGTGGCGAGTCTAGTTTTGACGATGGGCCTAGTGATGGTCCAGCTCTCCCGAGGCAAGTGGCTCGTTACCTATCTGAAATGCTCAACATTGATGTGCAGTGGAATGCCATGAGCCTCACAGGTGGAGATGTGCGAATGCTCAAGCGAAAGATAATCCCAATGCTCGATCGTGAGCGGAAACGTGGAACTATTGGTGAAATTTCGGCCGTCGTACTAGTCACTGGAGTTAACGACTGGAAACGCATATCCCCCATCCGAACGGCCAGCAAATTCCGTCAAGATCTTGCCGAATTTATCGAAAGCATTCGCCAACAAGTTGGTCATGAGTGCTCTGTATTCTTGCCAGCCATCCCAGGCGTGCATCATACCCCGAGATTCCACGAGCCCCTTCGCTCTATTGTTGTATTCCTTAACGATTATTGGGATTCACAAAAGTTGCAGCTGTCACGTACAATGAGGAAGGTTTATTTTGTTGGCCAGCCGCCGAATCACGAGTGGGGAACCAATCCAGTTCAATATTTTTCCACTCTTGATCGTGTTCATCCCTCTGAATTCGGCTACAAACGGTGGGCTGAAAGAATTGCGGAACACATGGTGACGGCTTTCAAAAAGGGTGTCCAAGCTGCCGCAAGCGTGACACACCTCGCCAGTGCACGCGCCAGTGCAGCTGCCGTTGGTGCCGCTGAACAAGCGGCGGACGTTGCGGATGCTGCGACGAAAGACATTACTCGAGCCTCTGCTGCGGTAGCTGCAGTTGCCGGGAACAGTGTAACACACAAGTAATAATCGTAACTACGAACTTACCTGCTTTCCTGACTGCGTGAAGGTCTTGCGATGAGGTCACTTGGGTCACTTCAAAACCGACAGGATTGTTGGAGTTGGCAAGCCCAGGCAATCAGATTATTCCGCAAACCATAACCCTACAGCACGGATTTAACTTTCTCTGTTTCCAGCTCCTCAGTCTTTGTGCCGCGATTCCTTACATGGGGCCTCGGAAGCATATGTGAATAGCATGTATCGTAACATTCCTTGCGCTCCAGTTTTGAGTCGCAAATAGTTTTGAACCTGGCCTGAACGAAAAATGATTAGTCTTAAACTTCCAAACTGAATACGTTCTCCATTATTGTAAATCCCGTCATTGATTTCTTATCCCTTATACCTATAACCGTTACCGTTACCTTACCAAATATATACTCTTCGAAGGCACTGTAGAAAGAAAACACTAGTGTGACCGAATCATGCTATTTTTATTCGCGTAGACCATCTCCGACAGATTTCAGGCACAATTGTTGTTTTTCGAGATCCATACCGAAAATTACCGGCGTGATGTTTTCTCCTTTCGACGAAAAGCACAGTTTGTGTTGGATGTCGAAACTTTGCCTCTGATCAAATTGAAAGCAGTGGAGCAGCATTCTGACCACGTGTAGGCACCCAAAAACTGCTCTCGCAGTATGCCGGGGAAACCCCATCGTCTTTCTTTCTTATTTATTGTAGAGATCAGTATCATACTTCAGAGGTGACAGACGACTTGCCAGTGAGGTCTTCTCTGTGTAGGAAAGGCGAAACAATCTCTGAATCGTGTCCAGGCAGGATACTAACGATTTTTTCGAAGTCTTCTGGGGCATTCTTCCCCAGCTCTTTTCAGGAGGCCTGTGTGAGAGCGCAGCGGAGTATTACGTGCTCCGCTGTTCTTCATGCGTTGGTTGCGGGATAGCCCTTGCACCACTCACATTCTTGGAGGTCTATCTTTCTCGAACGTCTCAGGAAGAGATACCCCCGTGAACTTCTACGTGATGAAAGTAAAATGGGAAACCTTCTGACATAGTTTTTAAGCTACTAATCTATTTCCGAGCCATGGCGAAGAAACTTGCCTGAAGCACAAACTTCTTTCGGGTCAAGAATACATTTCATTTTGATTACAGCTTCTTCTGGCGTCAGTACCACAGCACTGGGGTCATGCATCGAAGTATCCACATCAGCAGGACAAACTGACACAAATGAAATTAAACTTCTCATTTTCTGTGCTCTCGACGCGGCAACACATGTGTAGCAATTCAACGCTGCTGTGGACAGCCTGTACGCCGGTAGTATGTCAAAGACGTACTCTTGATGACCGTTCGGGTTTTTTATTAGGGTTCGAGAAATAAAACTGGAAATAGCACACATTAGGTCCGGTACCGATAGCTGGTATGAGAGCTTTTTGAGTTCTTCACAAAGATTGGGGGCAAAGAAGACAAGTTCTCCATCGCCAGATGAGATATAGACCACTCGAGGACAGCGGCTTGACGCTTCTAGCAGTGGCAATAGCCTCTCTGTGAGATGAACCTGAGCGAAAAAGTTCACTCGTATGACTTCAGTCCATGGAGGGCATTGGTCACGAAAAACATGATCCTCGGGACAAGTGGCTGAGTTGTTTATGAGTAAATCAATGTACGGTAGTTGAGAGATCATCCTTGCGATAAAATGTTCCACGCTTTGTGCTTCAGCCAAATCTAGTGGGATGCTTAACGCGTTAGAGTGAGTAGACGAAAGAACTGATGCTGTTCTTTGAGCACAAATCACGACGAAGCCATCATCCAACAGCTTTGACGCTATTGCTAGACCAAGTCCGCGAGAAGCTCCTGTGACGACCGCGATCGTTGGTCCACCGTCTTGATGCTTTGTCGAAACGATGTTCTTGAATGACATGTCCAGAAGGTCAGTTTGGATGAGATCTAGATTCTGGAAAGTGCTTTGAGAAGCGTCAAACAAATGAGTACTCAAGAGATCGATGGCTCATTCTCTGCTCTAGCCCCTCTGTCCTACCTTAGATCAAGGTGTTTGAAGTTTCCGGTACTATGAAAGTCTTTCTTATTAGGTAAGACATCGATAGAGAGAATTGGGTCTCTGCATCTTGAACAAAATTCATCGTATATTCGACGCAGTTGACGGACGATACAACGGCGAATGTAGGACTCGCGATAATCGTTTGTCAAACTTTAAATTTTCCTCACATAGCTCACTCGCAGCTAGAGATTAGATACGGACAACTGTTATCCAAGAATGAGATGTGCCCGTGGCAAATTTTAAAATATGCTGTGAATAGTCATTACATAGGTTGACGCGAAGATCTCCGTACGATCTGGGACAGTATAAAGCGTTTACCCCCGCTGAGTAGTATCTAGACAATGTCGAGGGGTGTTGACAGTCTGTTCTCATCATTTTATGGAAAGTCGAAAATGGTAGCAACTTCGGCAGCAGGACATGGGAGTCAATGGTGTATGACGACCGTCACCCCTGGTTTCGCACAGCCGTTGCGTGTTAGTAGAGTGCTTCCATCACAGAAAGGGCTCTTCTCTGGCGTTTGTGTTTTAAAACAAAATACGTATCAAGCTTCGGATTTGAGAAGGCTGAAGCCCAAGATAATTGCAGCTTCGCAGTTGGACAAAGTCGACGCGGAGAAAACAACTCCACAGCTGCCATCTAAAAGTGTTTCCATTAAGATTGAACGTTTTATCACAGGGGCCGCTTACGCCGGTTTCGTTTTGTTTGCACTGTTTCTCGCTCCTGGATCGTTGTCCAACACGGGAGAAATTGGCCGCATAGTCGGTGGTAAGCTAGATGACGTGAATGAGCTGTTCTTCGCCTTATTCTGCTTAATGGGAACTTTATCCATCAACATGGCTGTTTTGTTGAACCCGGGGGCAGGTGCCCAGAAACGGCTCTCGACGGGATGGTTCTCGTTTGCAGGAGTTTTTTTGGGGTTTGGAGCACTCGGTCCATACCTCATTGGTCGGGAGTACGCGCCTTCTGTTTACTCCCAGGACATTTCCAAAAGAGGCCTTTTTGGAAGACTTGTCGAGTCGAAAGGGTTTTCGGTTGGAACTCTGCTTTTCACGTTGTGGACTTACGCTTTCGCGCTCGGCGCTTTTACCCCTGGAACAACTGAAATTCATGACGCCGTATTGTACGCTTCCTTCAAAAGTCTGGGTCGCCTTCTCTTGACGGATCGCTTTGTATGTGTCA
This sequence comes from Gracilaria vermiculophylla, assembly GCA_019155205.2. NCBI lineage: Eukaryota > Rhodophyta > Florideophyceae > Gracilariales > Gracilariaceae > Gracilaria > Gracilaria vermiculophylla. The sequence continues at coordinate 783,622 of JAHNZQ020003148.1, forward strand.
CAACGCTTGATGGGCTACTCCTTAGTGTGTTAACATGGGGGCCACTCACAGAAGATATGCGGCGACGAGGATGGTTTGTATCTGGGAAGAAGCTGGAATCAATCCTAACGGCGCTGTCAATTTTATCGACCCCTGGTGTGGGTGTAGCTCTTTATCTCATACTAAGACCGCGTCTACCGAGAAAAAAATGACCAACGATGAACTAATTTCCACGTAGCGGTTTAATAGACTCGGTGCTTCCGCAGTGCTTCGATCTCTGCAGAATCCTGTACATATTCTATCCTACATAGATTACTTACGGTTACTGTGCATGGGCAGTGCGTCTGAGCCAAGATCATGGCGAAGCAATGCGTCCCGGAAAAGCTTTGGGCTCCCAGTTCTATCGGATTAGACGCATAATGTCAGTAGTCAGTGAGGGGCCGTTGGAGAATGTGTCCAGCTCATGAGTCTTAGAGAGCAAATCGTTCTTTCAACAAGCTTTGTAATGGCGTAGAGAACGAATTAAACAAAGAAAACCATTGCTCTCCAAGTGATTGCTTGTATCCATGGAGTATGGAAGCAAACTCCATTTCTAGATCTGGTTTGCAATGAAACCAACTCCCAATGGCATCGAGGTAGTTTCCAAAGCACTTCATGATTGCAGTAGGATTGAGACGAACCATTGCATTCATTCCGTGGAATGCCTGTTCCTTTTCAATGTCGTCCTTTATGTTTCTCAACGACGAAAATGCGGCTTCGGCGAACTGCTCCAGCCGGGGGGCCATTGCCTCAGACATGACAAGACCCATTCTCCCCAAAGTCAACGCCGAGTTCTCCAGTAGGCTTCTGTTCAGCTGAGGAGTGTTGACAACTCCGATCAGGCAATCCAATGCTCTTTCAACAAGTACTCTCTGAATTACATCTCTACTTATTGGAACAGTTGGCGGCAGAAACCCAGCCATCATCACCAGTTCCCCAAGGGCCCAAGTCGCGTTGTTTGACACTGACATGTACTCGGGATTAAGTGCCTCCACTGTACCTTCCACGTATTCCGTTAAGGCGGGTATCAACGACGGTGTGCGGGCACGAGCTAGTTCCCCCAACAACGCGAATGCACTTTGCCGAACCTCTTGGCGACTATCCTTCATTCCAGCAAAGAGCAAAGGCAGAACAGGCTTCCCTCCATTCCCATTACTACTGACAAACGGATCAACATTTGGTCCAAGAGCTTCAGCTAAGGCACACATGAGATCGAGGCAACAAGTGAGAAACTCAACATGGGCGTCATCCATCTCACCCCTTCCTTCCCGGGTGTAGATCGCGTCCATGATACTTGTACACCGCGAAAATATGTTTCCTGCATATTGCTGAGAGCTCAAGCCAAGGGCACGGAATACATGCGATAAACACTCTAGTAACGACAACATTTTGCTATCTTCGTCAGGAGTGGCGTTCCACTGACCCGTAAGCAACGGCATGAGTGCATTCGTGTGCTCTTGCACCGCAAGTTCATTTCCTACAGCATCTGCCAGAGTGCACACCACGTCGTAAAGGACAATGAGATTATTCTTCTGATACTGAGAGAACGCACGAGCAAGTGTACCAAGTATCATAGGTAGGAACGGTGAAATCAGAGTTCCGGACTCTTCTGCAAGCATAGCTAGAGAAGAACAGGCAGCTTTTTGGACAAGCTTGTTTGAGTCTCCCATTAGCTTTAGAAGAGTATCGACTAACTGCTTGAAGCGACCCTTCTCATTGATTATCCACTTTGAATACCGAGAAAGTGTCCAACATGCTATGGATCTTACCATGTTATGTTCATCTCCGGTACGCCCGAAGAGGAAGGGGACTACGCGAGGTAAAACTAGCAGCATGCCATGATAACAGCCCTTTGCGATCGCCCCAAGCGCGAGAATGCCACACTCTCGCTGTTCCCAGTGAGTTTCATCAGCCGCCTTTCCGTGAAGCCTGGGTAGTAAATGCTCCAACAATTCGTCCCCGAAGACATGCGAGAACATATCTATCGCATTCGCGGAACACTTTCTCAAAGTCCACTCGGAATCATCCCGAAAGTCTTCTATATCGGAAGACTCATAACCACCATCTTCATCAGAATCGTACTCACCCGTGCTGGAACCATTTGAGCCGTTCGCAAAACCGTTTCCGGTTGCGGACCCCACATTACTACCATTTTCAGTTACCGAGTGCAGCTCGGCACTCATATTTGGGCTGCCTTCATTGATTCCGGAAGCGTTGGACTGCACAAAACGAGGTTGATGAAAACGAGGCCTGAAGTCATCCTCACTATCTGGCACATTTTCATCCGATTTGTTTAGTTCATTGTACAGCTCAACCTCGTCTTTTGAATACACCATATTGTCAAGAATGATTGGTACTAGTCTTGGGAGATACGATCTAAGGACGTCCTTACCACCCTGGACCCTAGCCACCAAAATCCAAAACTCACATGCTTCACGAGCGATAAGCTCGTCTTGATGCTTGCTGGAGGCAAGCATGAACTCAATTATACTGCTGAGGTAGGGGGCAAGAGATTGGGGAGCAGCTTCTGTCAGTAAACAAATGGAAGTGCATACTCTCTTCCGTACTTGGGCCGAAGAATCTTCTCCAATGGAGAACAAAGTTTGGATGAATGCGTCTACATGATCGTGAAGAGCAGTGGGTAGACCAAGTATAAGATGATTCAAGATCTGAACCGATTTTGCTCGGATGGTTTCGGATTGATGTACGCATAAGTGGATTAATTTGGGAACGAGCGCATCTAACGGACGTGATACGTCGTGCTTGAGAACGAGAGGGACATCTTCAGCGAGAGCAGAAAAAACTGTAAGGGCGCCTTCTATGTACGTGAGACGATCAGAGTCCAAAGAATGAATGAGAGTTGTGGTTAATCCAGGGTAGGCGACTAATGCCTGCAAAGAAATGACAATTGTAGAAATACAAGTAGCTGCTACGGCCCTGATTTGGTACGAATTATCACCTATTGCAGCGAGTAAATGTGCATTGATGTATTGCCTGCTCTGAGGGTGTAATGTGTTGTAGAGAGGTCGAATGTTATTCTTCAATACCAATCCAGCTGCCTGTCTTACGGAGTCTACTTGTTGATAGGTAGCTTGAGAACTGTCGTACCCGTGAGCTAGGATGTAAACTAAGTAGTTGTTGAAGTCATGAACAGATGAGTACTGATGTAGTTGGTCGTATACATGCTGTTGCACCTTTGTATAAGCTGAGGTAGATTCTCGAAGTAAGTTGGCGATAGCTTGGAGTATTTCTGGAGCTGGCGTCCATTCTATAGTTTGCTGTTCATTAGAGGTCGCCAACGGCGCTGAACAAATGGTGTGATCTGAGGCTGTCGTAGAAGCCAGAGCAAGGTGGGAGGAATTCATGGCGACAGAGGCCATATTCACTTTAGAGCGATGCGGTTCCGAAATGATTACAAGCGCGTGGGGTGCTGAAAAGCGTTTTCCACGACTTGTCACCGCTCAATTAGAGGTGAGGGCGTTACGTTTAGCGCGCTTTGCTAGGCAGAAAGGCTACAGCGCAAAAGGTGCTGTAGTGTGATGATCGTAAGGTCGGCTGTACGCGCAGGAGGGCTGAGGGGGTTGAAGAGCTGTGCGTAAAACGATGTGATACTGACGAATTCCGAGAAAGACGAGGGGTTGTTCCCAGTCCTTGGTCGAGGAGTTGACTCGCTGGGTTACGAGGAGAGGCGAATCTAAGCAAAACCGAAGACGCTTGTGTTCGGCAGTTGAGGCAAGCACTCGAAGTTCGGAAACGGAAGACACTGTCGTTGCGAGTGGAAAAACAGGCCGTTGCGATGGCCTGGGTACTTGCGGTGGACGGGCAGGAAGTGGAAGAAACGCTCAAGCACGGTGAAATGAAAGCGCTGCAATTCGGCGCGGTGAAGGAAGAAGAGAAGGTGAAGAAAGACCGAACGACAGAGGGAGACACACCAAGCCGGCAACTCGTAACGTCTGGAATGTCGGCACAGGCAGTGGATGAAAGCCAACGCCAAAGACAGGTGGCTGTAGAACGGCGCGACGACGAACTTGAAAAAAAAAAGCGCCGCGTCCCGCGAAATTGCGCCAACATGCAGGGCACTTGCAGAAGCCACCAGTGGGCGCGACCCGTGGGGCCCTCAGGTGCTTTGCTTCTGGCTGGCTCACCCAGCCCATGTGGTCCCTGGCGGGAGCCGGTGCGAGCCAGATGAGTGGCCATTGCGAGCGCTGCCCAAGGTGTCAGGGACCGAACGGCCCGGGTTTCAGAACGAGCTGCGGACAACAATAACAGGGCCACACGCACTGCCTTATGAACGGAACCACTGCCGAACGCGCCATTCGGCGGCCGACACGTTAAAGAAAGGCTGCCGCATCAATTGCAACTTGGTGCTTCGCTACTGTAACAGCTCATAGACCACGGTGCTGTGTGCAGTTCGCTCGAGTACGAGGGGTGCTCACGGCGGACAGCTTTGAGAGCGGCTACCGGGCGCTGAGCGCTACTGGCAGCGCGGTGTTGCACGCTGCATGAGACGTGTCCACGCGTGCAAGCTGTACAGCTGTAAGCTTCCCAGAGAGTGAGAAAGGTGAGGCGTGCATTAGCGATGCGAGGCGCCCCCCTGCACGTGGCATGCTGCTCGCGCTGGGCGCAGGCACAGTCAGCAGTTCGGGGTGGGCGTATTCCCAAGCTTGCCGCCCGGCGCCGCGCCCTTCGATCACCCGCGTCGTCATCACCATTGCCCATCTGCCCACCCGTCCCCTTCGCTCCTCACCCCGTGCAGCCGACGCTCCCCCTTCACGCGAGAGCTGTAATATCCCTCCCCTCGTGCCCTTTGCAGGTACGCCCCCCCCCCCTGGTTTTGCGTGGCACGCTGTCGTGCTCCATGTAATCTGCGTCGCTTCCGTTCCAACACGTCCTTATTCCGCGCGCTCTTGCTTTCGCGAGCCCCCCTCTCTTTAGCTGCTAAACCAGCCTCCTGTCGAGATGACCTCGTATGCGTACTTGTTCAAGTACATCATCATCGGCGACACGGGAGTCGGTAAGAGCTGTCTGTTATTGTACGCAACCTTCACTCCGTTCACCGTTGGGGCGCGCGTAAATGTTCGCGAGACGCATGCTTGTCATAATCATGATGTGAATACAGTCTAACCATCCACCGCTTGTTGCTAAAACCCCTCACGCGACCGTGCGAACCACAGGCAGTTCACAGATCGCCGATTTACGCCAATACATGACCTGACCATCGGTGTGGAGTTTGGAGCCAGAATTGTCACAGTGGAGGACAAACAGCTCAAGCTTCAAATATGGGACACGGCCGGGCAAGAATCGTTCCGGAGCATCACGCGCAGCTACTACCGCGGCGCAGCCGGCGCCCTGCTTGTATACGACATCACAAGAAAAGAAACGTTTGATCACATACTGAGCTGGCTGCAAGATGCAACAGCTCATTCCAGCTCGGACATGACAATTATTCTGGTGGGCAACAAGGCTGATTTGGAGCATCGACGAGAGGTGGCCAAGGAAGACGGCGAAGCATTTGCGAAAGAGCACGGGCTTCTGTTCCTCGAGACCAGCGCGAAGAACAACACCAACGTTGAGGAGGCATTCCTCACCACGGCGGCTACAATATACGAGAAGGTGAAGGCTGGGGACTTGGATTTGTCTAGTGAAAGGCACGGCGTCAAAGTCGGGGCCTCGAACAATGCCATCAGCTTGCTGGACGACGCTGCCACAGAATCAAAGCCGGGGTGCTGTTGAACGCGGGCACCGACTCAGCACGTTAGTCGTTTCGTTTCAGATAGAAAGAGAGCAGGAACCAACCACAGATATTAATGATCTCAGCACTAGTGTCGCATGCGTGCGAAATGAAAGCGAGCTTTATTGCCGTGACTTGCTACGTTGTAAGCTCGTTCGTTTCACTCCACTTGATATTGCACATATGAGCCTACACATGAAAAACAATGTACAACGTTAGTAGGGATTTGTTGGTGGGGCCGTTCGAGTTCACCTTGAGCCTTATCCGCAGTGACAGACGATATCTCGATCGTCTTAGTAGTAATTAAAGAAAACAAATGCTATACTACAAACCAAAACTGAGCAAAACAACCTAAATATAGATAACGGGGGTACCTTGACAAACGACCCTTTCATCCTAGTTTGTTTCCCTTCTCTCCTCTCCGTGACAGGATGAATACCCCTGTGAGGTTGATGACCACGCCGGCGGCAAATGACACTCTTCTAGATACTGTCATGGACGAGTACTCATCGAAGAAGATTCCACCCCCTATCATTGAGCATAAACTCCACAAAACCTCAATGGCAGGGACGATGAACAGAATGTCGTGACTGGCCAACAAACGGTTCAGCGTGTAAATCCAGAAGGAAACCAATGAGAGCCAGGTGAGAATGAGCGCTACAAACTGCGGTTTGAGCGCATTGTGTAATCCGTCGGTTAGCGCCAGGAGGCTGGCCTTGGACAAGAACACTGTATTCACGCTAAGCATGGCAGCAGCTGCGGCGTGGCACAGTCCCGCATACGCCACCAACGACGGACTGGCCAGTTCTTCGCCGCCGCACTTTCGTATTCTGCGTCGAATCCTGCCGCGAATGAGCATGAGCAGCGACGCCAGCACGAGAACGGTGACTAGGTAGACCTGAAATGAAGAGCGACGAAACAGCTGCGAAATCTCGAGCAGTGTCAGCCCGCGCTGCTCCGCATGATTGGCGCTCGCAACGGCTATAATGTTTCCAAACGCAATAAGCGACATGGGCAGAACGTCTCGAAGACCAAGACGTTCGCCCAGCACAAACGTGGCAAACACGGCGTTGACCACGAGCGCCATGCTGCTGAGCGGCGCAATCAAACTCTGCGCGGCGAAGCGGAGGCCGGCCGTGTTGAGCACCCCGCCGAGCGAATTCACGCCGTAGCCGCACAACCACAGCAGCGTGGCGTGCGCAGCGGAAGAACGACGGTTAAATGGAGTTGAACGAAGCACGGTGCTACCGCCGGCGGTTCCGCGCTTGATGTGGGAGAGTTTGATGAGATTCATGCCGGCACCGCACATGGTGTAGCCCGCCATTGCCAGCATGAGGCCGATTGACCATGGGGCGGTCATAGGCGCAAGGTCCGGGAATGGTTGCAAGGCAGCGACGGTCATTTGCCTGCATGGGAGAACAGCAGTGGGAGCACTGCTTTACTGCCTGGGATGCGATGAACGAGACTTGGTACGGCGGACAGGCACACAAGCTGAAAAGGCACTCCTCCGGTCTTAACCCGAGGCACACACCGTGACGCGTACAGAAAGAAGGTGGTCACAGAAAGCGTGTGGGCTTGCGGTGGCGAACGGGTGAGCGAGGGTGGCGGAGAGGCAGGAAGCACGCAGCGATTGGATGGGAAGCGAGGAGAGCGGGTAGGTAAGACGATTGCGGTAAGGTTGGGCGGTGCAGGGATGATGGCGCCACTCGCGGGCAATGGCATTGCTCGTAAAGACCGCGTCCGTTGTGGGTTCCGTAGATAGAAGCAGGGGGACGCACATGCCATCAGGCGGCCACAAGCTCGGGGGGGGGGTCTTCCCTTACAGCGGGAAGCTCATGGCGCGTCACAGGTGCTGAAATCGCCCGTGGCGTCGCGGTACCGCCGCTGGGCGTCAGCATTTCACTGCAGTGATTTTCAATTGTGCACGTGGGGAATTGACACAGGCCGCGGCCAATTGTGCTGCGCCAAGTCACACGGCTCTGCGCCGACTTCTGTCAGCGAATGTGGCTAACTGCGCACCAGAAATTCCATGCCTACGCCGCCGCCTAAATCTTTGCCACCATGCATCTCACGCGACCGGCTTGTAGGCGAACCGAGGAGCCTACCGCGACATACATACCCTTCTTGGCACCTCTCGGCGCTTGTTCCTGCGCGTTTTTCACAGGTATCATAGTGCTTTGAGAGATATCCAGGCGAGATTGGACAGCGACGAGCATCGTCCGCCCGAAGCTGTCATCCGCCCGAAGTTGCATCCCGTGACTGGTTAGCGTCCTGTGCGGAGTAAGACTGCAGCGTTGGCCACCACCCTTGCGTGCGGTACCGTGAGCACGATGTACATTTCTCGGATATGCTGAGCGCAAGCTCCAAGTAGCAAATCCTAACAGCCTCTGGCCAAACATCAGCCACGTGAGCACAGTCAGTAGCCAAAGCAGAATCTTTGTCAAATGTCGAGAGTCAACTTAAAAAGTTCAGAAGGGTATAAAAATACGAGTACCACTAAGGATGCCCCTCATCTCTTACGTTTTACCCTTCCTAACCCCTTGCAAAAAAGAAGTGCGATCATGCGACCAATCACGCGGGTCTTTTGATTTCCAACCAAGCTCCTGACAGCCTGACAGATTCACGGAGCCGCGTTTCACATGTAGCCATGCTTGTTTCGCCTGTTCATTCGCGAATATTCGCCCGACGTTTATCAATAAAGCCGCCACCTTTCCCCTTTCATAATAAATCTCCCATGCAAAAGCACTCGATTCTTGGAAGGCAAATCGCAGTTGGCCTTAGTTCGAATCCTTTATAATACGTTAAAGGTGGAGCAGACGCTCACTGATCCTTCCATCAGTGGATATTCTTGCCATTTCATGAAATGCGTTGTGCACACAGTGCAAGGGTGCAAGCGCAAAGTATGCTTCTAGGGATGACGGGCAAGTCACAGAAAAATTTGCTCGAGCCAAACATCTCGTGGGAAACCTTTTTGAAACATACTTTAGTTTGCCAAATCTGCATTAAACCGTTCTAGCTTCCAGCATGAGCTCACCTTATCCCAATGCAAATATCAGAAACGTAGAAAAGGGCTCCCGGCTCAGAGCTCGCTGCCCCTCCGCTTATCCTGTAAGGTACAAGGTTACACACGCATAGATCAGTGCCGCTTTCAGATCTCTCTACACCCCTTAAAATGAGAAAAGAACCGAGTTTCTAGGTAGCACGTCACTCCCCCCTCCCCTCCGATTACAATTCTGACTTGCTCTGAATATTTGCGCAACCTTGGATTCACCATGCAGTTCCATCGCTTTCTTACCTTCCTTTCCCTCGCCATCGTGCTTCAAACTATCCAAGCTTGTCGCGTTGTTACGGTCAATCCGCCAACTTTGTTCGACCCAATTCCTCTCGGTTTTTCTCAAATTAGAGTCGACAGGTTGACTGCAGTGGCGCATGTCGCCGGACAGGTCGCCATCAATGTAAATGGTACCTTTGTCGGCGAAACTCTCGCTGAGCAGCTCCTGGAGACCGAGCGCAATATTAAACTAGCCCTGGAGGCCGTACATTCCGATTTCAGTAATATTCTTCGTCTCAATGTGTTCATTCTCAACTTTGATCCGGAAACTGACCTCTCAATTTTGCAAGAAACTGGAAAAAGACTGGGGAACCCGGCAGCAACTCTTGTTTCTACTCAATCTCTTGCTTTCGAGGGTTTGCTTGTTGAAATTGAGCTAGACGCAGCTATTCCGAGGTATTTCGCTAGACGTCTGAAATGTACTTGAAGCTTTCCATTGGAATCTTTTTAAGTGGAAACACACACATGGTTAAACACGCCGTCTTCATCTTTGACCGCCTTTTCTTGATGACCGTTGCTGGTATGATCACCCAAACTCGTGACTTTTGCGTAGCTTAGAGGAGCTTACTTTATACGATTAATTCTTTTCGGGTGTTTTAAATCCATTTTTGTGTCTGGTCTTTCAATTCTTGCCAAATTAAGAAATGATTCTTGTCATGTCCATCGTACGAGCATGATGTGGAATTTGTTCAGGTTATTTTAGACCACTGCATGTCGACTAGCGTACAAGATCAGCCGCGACCAAAACGTTCTGTGTAGAATCGTTTTTGCAATGATAAATCGACAATAACGAGTAGAAAAGATCAACGTCCACAGGCCCGTACATGTGATAGCTGGGGCTTGGTGGGAATGCAGGCCGACTGCAGCAAAGGGTAAAGAGGTACCTGCATTGCTTATGGGATAACGTGTACATCAGAGAAAACGCAACGCAGAGTTTCAGACTCACCGTGTCCTCATATTCAATGGCCTCAAAAGCGAAGTTTTGAATGGGCCGTCATGACACGAGGCTACGAAGATAGGGGCACGGTTCTGGTGTTCTATTCATTCGACTGTGTAAAGCTGGCCATCAGGAAAAAGGTGAAAGACATGGAAATATAATTTTGTGTGCTACAAAGGAGGATGAAAAAGTAAGCAATGATAGTCAAGTCAAGTCTTCCGACACGTTTAACATGGCAATGCCGTATGAGCCGCAGAAAGGCTATCTCTTCCTGATGAATGGATGCATGAGGGCTTGTCTAACGTCGGGTCTCGAAGACGCTTTCCTCGTTAGACACTTTGCCATAAAGTCTTTGGCTAAATCTGAAACTTGGGGTTTTGGCGGAAATTGTAATTCCTGATGTTGTACGGTTTTCTCGCGGAACATCTTTTCCTGCGTTTGATCATGACCAAATGGCTTTCTTCCGTACAACATTTGAAACAAGATAACACCTGCGCTCCACACGTCAACCTTGACACTGATTTTTGCATTTCCACCCGTGTCAAAGCACTCAGGCGGAAGGTACCACATTGTTCCAGCTCCTTGGGAGGTCAGCTCCATGAAGTCAACCGTAGAACTGCCTTCAGACATTATCTTGGATAGACCAAAGTCCGTGATTTGCACTTCTCCTTTGTGTAGCAGTATGTTTCCGGGCTTGAGATCGTAATGAATTATTCGCCGCTCTTGTTCTGCGAGATAGAGCAACCCAGAACACACCTGTGCAATAATTGACCGGGCTTCTTTCTCTGGGAGAGTTTTGTGGGCGCGTAAATATGAATCTAGGTCACTGCCTTCGCAATATTCTAATACCGTGCAAAAGGTGTTCTCATCGATTTCAAATATATCTATGAGTTGGACCACCCTCGGATGTTGAAGCGATTTGTGGATATCATATTCTCTCATTGCATGCCTTATGAAACTACGCTTTTTCTCCTCCTTCCAGTTGCTTGCAAGTTGATGGATTTTGCATGCGACATATGCTCCACTGCGAAAGTCATAGGCTTTGAAAACTTCGCTGAATCCTCCTCTCCCAAGTAGATTCAAAAGTTGATAACGTTCATTTAGCACAGGAAATTGCGAGAACTTCGAATCACGTTCGTCCGACTGGCGTCTCATCTCACGAATAAGTATGTCTCTCTCCTTCATCATTCCCTGCCTCTTATCAAGCAGAATACCTTCCTGCTTCTTTAACACTTGCATCTGCACGCGACATACGTCTTCCATCTCCTGGCAATACTCAATCGTATCTTCAAAGGGAACGCTGGTCTTGAGGACGGGTGGAGGCGGAGGCATTTCTCCGTCCTGCGCATTGTCTTTTTTCTGCAATTGAGACCGTCTCTTCGTGAGTTCTTTTCTCCTCTTCTCCAGGGTTTCCTTTTCATCCTGTATCGATTTCAAATCATTCTGAATTTGTTTCCATTCGTACCCATCTTGCCAGGCTTCGTGAATAGAAGTCCTGGTGCGCTGAACAACTTGCTTCCCAAGCCGTTCGCCATCGTCAGTGGTTTTTCGGGCGGCTTCTCGACGTTCGTGTCTCGCCAACGAAACCAAAACCGAACGCAATTCCTCCTTGGTGCGATCAGCGCAATCACGCTCGCGTCTAAGCTCTGCCTCGCGCTCCTCTAATTGTTCACGCAGGGAGGGCATCTCGATCTCAATTTGTGTTCGCAAGTCTTCATTCTGCGCAACCAAGTTATCTGCATCACCAGCAGCCTTTCTGAGAGCTTCGTTGTCGCACTTGAGGCGCTCTATCATACCGCGCAAGTGCGCGTAGTCATCTTGGTTGGGAGACTCTGATCTCTCCACAGGAACGTCCTTCTTGCGCAGGGGCGAGTCGCCCACCGGCTTGAAAAACTCGTCAAGTCTACCAGATTTAAAAGCGGTCGATTGTCGCTTGCGTTTTTTCATCTTTGCCTTCGGAGCTGGTGCGTACTTTCTGCGCACGTTATTGGTGACGGGGGCAGGAGTTGCAGGCCGCGACATGGAATCGGAAGAAAAACTGCGGACATCGTCCACCTCATCGGTTGGAGGCGGGGTCCGGGGCGCGGCAGCTGGCGCATTAGGTGCGATGCGCATTTGGGGTGGGGTGGTGGGCGCGGCGCTTAAGCGGGCCTCGAGAAGACGAAGACGACGAGAGGATTGATCGTCCTCGGCTGCGGTGAGCTCGATTTTCTCGGTGGTGCTCATGTTGAACCTCAGAAGGCCACCACAAAACGCAGAGCAAACGAGAAGGATGGGTGTAGGATGGTCGGCGCGAGGGGGAAGGGGAGCACTCGTAAGTATGTAATGTGATGTGGGCTACCGGGCCGAAGTGCTTGGGCAATCGAACAAATGTGGTCTGCCTACGTTGCGGCCACAACTGAAGTTGCGGCAGTCGCGAGTTTCGATTTTTTGGCGCGAATGATCGATACGGGATGAGCAATTTGGCGCCACGTAGCGTGGTATAGCAACGTACATTACGACGGCTATCAAAGGTCACCCGAAGATCCAGTCGGCTATGCACAGAGCGGTTTCCGGTTTTGTGCACAGCAAGGACGGCTCTACCCTTGTCAGCCTTTCAATGCTCTGCATCAGGTGATCGGCATAGACAAAGGGTAGCTGTCAGACCGGCTTTGTTTGAGAAATGCCAAAAAGCTGGCTGATGTAGAACAAAACCTGTTTTTTGAAATTGGCCAACATTAGGTTTGGTAAAATTGCGTTTTCATTGTAGATCCGGATTTTTGGCGATTATCTTGTCTAGTTTTCCAGAAAACGTGAACCAAACGCCTTTCGCACTGAGTAAAAGCATTATCCTTTTATGAGGGTGAAACGTTTTGAACGCAATGCTTTCTCAAGCAGCCGAGAAAATAGCCAGGCTTTCCGGCGATCGGCCTTACTCCAGAAAGGCGATCCAATTCGTGCAGCATTGCGCGAGCTGTGTTCCACGCTTGAGCTAAAGTACAGCAGAAGGTGGGGGTGGGTGCTCGAGAACGAACGCGACCAAAGTGGCGAGTCAGGCAAGCAGTTCCGAGGGCGCGTCGAGGGCATGCGAAAGGGCGCGGCCGGTCAGAAAGCAGCATCAACGACGGAGGGGGGCTGCATGCGATCGGGAGACGCTTTCACAGATAAAGAAACTCTTTTGTGCATACCTGGAAACCCCAATGTCCGTCATCTTAAGCTTGACGCGATTAATTAGATCTGTCACAGCTAACAAAAGCCAGTACCACCGTGACAAGGACGCAGGCTATTAGACACTGAAAAGTCCAAACTCGTCTTCTCAGGTCAACTCCTTTTATGTATACTATCGATTCGGGCGTACCAAAAGCTGCCCAAAATTTCACATATTCAAAGGTTATGAACAAAGCCCGTGTGATGGCTACTTTTCAGCTCCAATTTGCGTTTCTCCGTATACTTTACCTGTGCGTCACTTTCGGTTTTGTTCTAGTCCTACAGAAGTACGAACATACCGACGATACACGATAATGCCTCATCTCAACGTATACCTACATTGACCGACTCGAACAGTGCAAGCGCTTGCGCGCATATCGTAGTCCCCACTCATCAGAGGAATTTTTTCTGTGTTGTTTCAAACAAGTGGTCATTTTCACCAGTCTCAAAAGAAAGTGAGTACGACTCTTCTCATAGCTGAAAAGGTCTCGAGAGCGCTTGAGTAAAAATTAAAAAGTCTACTATTTCAACTTGCAGGCCGATTCTGGAGCTCAAAGACACCGATGCCACCCTCTGTAATCTTCGTAATCTGTGAATCCCGTAGTCTCCATCTATGCCGAAGGAATAGGAAAGGTGTGTAAATGAGGAATATGCTATATGTATTTCAGCTTGCATCGAGATACACGAGCATGAGGCATCAATGACTGCATATTTTGTTGAGGAAGCATGGACACACGCCTACTTTAGCGACTACTATCTGCCTGCTACGTCATCTTGATTGAATTCCACCAATCATGCCATGGTTTTTTAACATATCGATTCGACTTGACACTTACAATCCCAATCCCGACGTGTACTTGTGGGCAACGAACTTAACTGAACAACTGAACAACATTTGATCAACATATTCTAACATATAAAAATTTAAATCGCGTTGCTTCCACCTAGGAGATTATCATCCCCTATCGCTCCACAACCTCTGAAAGCAAAAATCCAGACAATAAGTACAGTACTACCCACCTTATCTATCGCCGTACGGTAACATATTCTTCATTGATGGACGGTAGGATGCTTGCACAAAGGGGTCGAGTTGAAGATTCGTAGGAACTACCAGTCCGCAACCAGATCACGTGCCCTTTCCGTTAAGTTTTCCTTTACGTGTGTTGACCTGTCTACTAAATCTTTGTCTGAAGTTAATGACCTTGCCGAGACACATCAAGTACTATACAACTTTTTTCGCTGCTGCCACTGCCTAAACAAGCTGTCCCGGGATGTCGCGTGCATGTTCTAAAGAGATCACATGATGACTAAGAAGATTTGTTGTTGGCCCCATCCAACATTCTCTTTTCGAAAACTTCCCCAGTTCTCTCGTCCTTATCTGTTTGATTATCACCGCCCTTTGTTTCAAGTACTCTAGCCATGTTGCTGCATTCCTCGTTGGAATTCGCACCCAGCCGTTTCTCTCGTCCAGCGTTCATGTTGCGTGAGCTTTCCATATCATTCTTATTTTCATTCACTGTTCTTTCGCTCACTCCATTGTCGGCAACAACTTTAGTGGACTCGATTTCCCCCCCCCTTGGCTCAAGATAGTTGACGTCGTCGATCTCGTTAACAGCCGTGGCTTTCGGATCTTTGATACCGTCGGGTGCATTGTGGCCATAGCTTAGTTCTCTGCTAGATGTTTGGCCTTCTTTGTCGCTTAAAAGTTTTGTACATGAATCGTCTTTTGAAACGTGTTCTGCACCATCTGTCTTCATCTCTACAACGCGCTGGACTTCGACCTTTTCTGTCGGTTGAGCTTCCTCGTTTATCTCCTCCTTCAACTTAATCACCAAGTGTTTGTGTTCGTCAACCTCGCAAATGTGACCTTCATCGGAATCTGAAATTCCCATAGCTCTCTGTTCCACGCTCATGTCATCCGCATCGTCGTGATCGTGGTGCTCTCCATTTTGCTCCATCGTTTCAATATTCGCAAAGTCTTCATTTTCTTCTTCGCTGTCGTCTTCAGAATCGTCTTGAAAGATCTGTTCTCCGTATGATCTTCTCATGTACCAGTCTCGCCGGCTTGCAGCTTCTCGGCGAAGCATTGTTTCTCTCCAGGCAGAAAACTCTCGGTCTAAGTTGGCAACGGTACCGGACCTTTCCGACCTTGCAAGCAATTGCATCACCCTGTGCTCATCATACTCTACGCGGTAAAAATGGGGCATTCGGGTCGTTATTACTCTGCCAGGCAGGTCGGCCAGTTCATCATCGTAGTGGCTGCTGCAGCCGGCCAAAATATCATACACAGCACCTTCAGAGCCTTTGTTTGTCTCATGAGAAAGTAAAGAGTCAACTCGAGCATACACAGCACTGGTGTCCTCTTCTTCGCGAGCGTCTGAGAAAAATTTGACGAGCAGCGCAGCCTCGTAGATGGTGTGAGACAGATCAAGTTCTTTTCGGCCATCTCTAGATCTTCTGCAACGGTCTTCCTGGCTCGGGAGAAGTTTGAGATCGCCAATGGATACAATGGCATGTGGAGACGCACGCTCGCTCAAATGCACCCATATGTCATCAGGAAATGCGTGGCGACAGAGAGAGGCATTCTCATCATCAGTTTCGCCGACATATATTTGGAAGCCCTGACAAGAAAGAACGCTTCGCATCTCTTCAGCAGTCAGTTGTGATTTTGATTTTTGGTACGCAGATCAACTTTTCGGTGGTTTTGGGCTGTCCCGCTTCGGCTCAACCAGAACCTGAAGTAGGCCGCTCTTTCTCAGCACACGGGCGGTGTAGTTGAAGGCCGTGAACGCTTCCGAAAGTCATGCGTAGGTTGAATGCTCGGATGGGCTGCTCATTCAGATGGGGAAGGGTGGGCGTGCAGGGGGGGGGGAAAAGTGGAGGGATCCGTTTTCAGGGGGCGATTTTTGGCAGGAACCGGATACGCTGCACTTGGTCGCCATTGGATTGATTGCATTTGGAAACTGTGTACGGCGCGCGCCCACTGGACGGATGAGTTTTACGTTTCATGCTTGCGCGTCGCGTGGCGGCTGCAGCCAGCGCATCGTTACCGAAATTCCGATTCCTTCCTTCCGAATCTCCAATGTTCGCCAGCCACCCACGCCGCTCACCCCTCACCCACCACCAAATAATTCACTGCGCGCGGTAAACCTCCGGCGCTGGCAATTCATGCTGAGGGAACAGCCAAGTTAAATTTAGTTGCAAAGTTTGACCACTCGTCCTGCGAGAAAAGAGGCTCGTGTGCTAACTAGCGTCGTGCTCACGACATACGAACGGTCACCTACTTCTTCAACGCAGTACAAAAAGTTGCCAGGTATATTTTCCCGGACTCGCTTTCTTCCTCTCCGCAGGGGAGAACGTTGCCAAAGCCATGTAGAACGTGAAAATGTTCCAGCTTTCGACAATCAACTCCGCCTTTGTGTTAGTTGCAAGCGCTTCCTCCCAATTCCGTGTACTTTCACAACCTGAAAGCTGTCTGTTTCGCAGTGGGAGAGAGAAATGCTGCTCTTCTCGTTTTAGACGTTGTGCCTCTTCTCGCGACGGTGGATGGCACGCCTGAAGGCCGCGAGATGCGCATGCTGTGCAGCTCGCCTTCACCCGGTGCGCGCCTTGTCGACCAGCGCCAAACGAACACACATATGCAAAATCAACGCATTTTCTATTTCTTCTTCAACTGCCCCAGGAAGAAAGCAATGCATCTTTCGTCAAACACCACCTTGGTCCTCGTAGGCTCCTTCTTGAGAGTCACCGATCCCGCCTTTCCAGAAGGGTCTGCAGACACCCACTTGGCCTCGATATACATCACAGTAACCTGCGCCATTTCGCGCGCCTTCGAGAAGTATTTCACTAGTTGGGCGCATTCGTGTATTGCTTCGCTGAGCTGCGCCTTGGTCTTCTTCTTCTTGGGGACGGAAAGGACGAGGTGAGGCGATGACATGCCGTCCAGGTGGAACCAGAGGTCATTCTGTTTTGCGCCGCGCCACAACGCGTCGTTCTCTGCGGCGTTGTCTCCAACGTGAATTAGCAAGTTATCCTCGGAGGTGTTTAAGCTCTTCATAATAAATGGGAGTGGCTGTCCCTCTTTTTGTCCAAATCGAAGAGTGATGAGCAGGGGGTTTATAGCAAAGCCGCTGGGTGCACGATGTGGTTGCGGAGGTTCTTATATAGCAGAGGTGGTATGGCTGGGCGCAGCGCCGTCTCGCACCCTTGGTAGATGCCGCACCTCAGCGGTCTACTTTGCAACGCCTCATTGCGGCCCCGCATGCGTGCAACAGATGCGCCAGCAGTGTCGCTGAACGACCCAAAATCGTTGTTTCTTAAAACTTTTGTTTATTTTC
Source organism: Gracilaria vermiculophylla (assembly GCA_019155205.2). Taxonomy (NCBI): domain Eukaryota; phylum Rhodophyta; class Florideophyceae; order Gracilariales; family Gracilariaceae; genus Gracilaria; species Gracilaria vermiculophylla. The sequence continues at coordinate 801,162 of JAHNZQ020003148.1, forward strand.
CGTCAATGAAGACTTGTCGCTGCCGAGCGGGTCAAATTGCGTCTCAAACCCTCTCAAAGCGGCTCTAAACGGCGTGGGGCTCGCTGTGGGCGCCGCCGTGCTCGACGTGGGACTCCACACGCTTCAACCCGTTCCGCCGCGCCCGGTGCGACGGCTCCTTCCCACTCCACCGACCCCCCCGCGGCGCTACGTCTGCAGCTGCAGTTTGCACGTTTGCACGGGACGCTGAGGTTCTGAGCTCACAGCCGCATCCTCCAATGTTAATCAACGTGGCTCGTTATGCTCCACCGATAATAAATTATTACGCGCCCAAGCGTTATGGCGCATTGACCTGGCGCCCGTTGTTCGGAATCCATCTGACTTCCAAAGACTGAATGGGCTCAAACTTGTCATCATTCAAAAAGTACATCATTCCGCCCAGAAAATGAACCGTCCCACGGAAAACGCACATACTACTTTGTCCACAGACATTCCTGAAAATCAGAATCCCACTGCATCTCACGAGGTGCTTCTTTTAGTCTTTGAATAATCCCTTTGACCCAAATGTTGTATCATTCACACAAGTTAGAAAGCTCGCCAAAAACCAAAACAGTTTCCGAGACCCTTTGAAGCTGATTTCTGAATACCCTTGATACCCTATACAAGTCAGCGGGTACCCATTTATTCTGTTCAGCTGATCTGAGCACCCCTGTTTTCGACTTCTGCGTAACACTCATGCACTTGATCGTTTCCTCTAGATGTCGCGGGAGCTTTAAACAATTTTCTGCATAATCGTTCCAGCCGCACCTACTTACAGCCGTATATTGCCGCATCATTTTCTCACCCCGCCTCATGAGTCAAATTTGGCCCTCAGGGCGAAGTAACTCACCCCCCTCTCCTTTCACTCAAAGACAATCAGCGGATGTGTTCATGTTCTACAGACTGCTTCAGGGAAACGCCCCGTCAATAAGGTACCAATGGTCTTATGGGCAGCTTTGCAGCCAGTTGGCCGACCACTCAGTCTAATTTGTCAAACCGCACAGCTTCGAAAGAGAGAGCTCGCGTGCACATGCCTCATAAACTGTTGAGTTCGAATCTTAGACATCCAAATCCATAACGCTTCCACGCAGTCAGTAATTCGCAGACGGTTGCCTTCGTATCCGCTGATCTTTAAGCTTCACGTTGTCTACTGAGCCATGGCCAGAAACATTGGCCACATACCACGTCATCATGAGCATTATAGTAAATTTAGCGTTTAGTGAACTACATTCATATCTATCATTGCAGATCAGACTATGTTTGAATAAGCAACTTGGAAATGAGAAATTTCCAACACCGGTTGAAACGTGCTTCCAGTCAGTGAGTTAATATATGTAAGTGAAAATACGACCAGCAGGTTGTGACTATGGCCAACGCGCTCATTCGTACCATCCATGCTTCACAGGTCCACTGCAGTAGGGTACACAGTCGGTGGAGCCATGTGCAACGGGATGGAGCTGGAAAGTAAATCCTGATTCGCGCACACGTACAAGTTGCAGTGTTGGCAGCAGTTCTCCTGCTCGATGCCCCAAAGGAAAGGATCGCTCAGAGACAGCGCTAGCAGCGTGCACATGTCCGAACAGCATTCCTCGTCCGCACTCATCAGAGACACTGCCCTGGAAACGTGGATCCAACCAGGAGCACAGACTCCCGATTCCCCGTCCTTGCCAATAGAGCCGAGATCCCCGCCAATGCCAGTGGTCAGAACCAAAAACTGGTAAGCGTTCGTCACCAGACCCACGTCGTTGGCCATTATCTCGTTGACAGACTTCCTCTCCACCAAAACTTGCGATTTTGCGTCCGTGTAAAGAATGCTGTCACTGTCCCCGTACGACTGGAGCGACGACAACTTTTGGACCAGAGTCGGAAGATATTTCTTCGCACTGGCAATAATGCTGAGAACATTGTTCAAGCTCACAGTCGCCTTGTTTGGCGACGCAGCCAATAGCAACTCCACCTGAGTCTTGTAATCCTCCATGTACGTAATCGGGATGTGCAATGCATCTCCGCTTTGCTTCTTGCACCGCACTCCCTCGAATACAAACGATGTGTGGTTGTGCAAAATCGCGTTGGCTGCCACCACGTTGGCCGGCACCTCGTTCCCATTCCCCGCGCTGGGGTTTGCTACGCGCACCACCTGCACCAGACTCAGCACGTACGCCGTCACAGCCGTGGCCGGAAACGTGATGTTGTTCGGGTGAGTGACCGCGTTGAACGACGCGCAAGCCGCCTCCCTCGCAGAGCTGTCATCCTGGAAGAAAGCCTCATCAGACGGGAACTGCGCAGGCTGCCAGGCCGGTGAGTTAATGATCTGCAGGCTCTTGGTGTGCGTGTCGAGTAGCTCCAACCCGAGATCCAGCCGATCTTGCTCATCGCCGCTCAACGCCCGCAGACTCTTTTGCGAGTCATACAACCGGAACAGCCTCGAAGCGGTGGCTACCCCCTCATCGCTGTCGGCCAAGTTGCGCAGCGCGGCGACCTCACTGTTTGCGTTGAACTTGGTGTCCACGCACGGCTCGTCCAAAAGAGTCGACGAACAGTTGCACTCCCGAGCGACATACCTCAACGCATCGTTGTAGAACACGCCCACCACCTGCGATGCAACTCCGAGACGAACGAGATTTGCATTTGCCTGGTAAGAATCTTGCAGAACCTGCGATAATTGGAGTTGGGTGTTGCAAACAGGCGTACTGAGAGCCGCTTGTATGAAAAGGCCCACGCAAAATGCTGAAAAACACACTTTCCTCTTCATCATCTTGTCCGTCAATGAATGTGTTGCTCTTTCAGCGCAGATGAGTGAAGAAGCAAACACAAAGAGTTCCAACACCAGGAGTGATAGTGAAGGGCAACGCCGACGTTGAGTGTGTGTGCTGGGGTGGAGAAGGCGGTGCTCATGGCGGGGAGGTCGCTCCGTGTCGCTTTATATAGTACACCGGAAGAAGATATGTCGATGGAGCTCGCTGTCAGGTCTGCAGTGAGTGAAGCGCAATGGTCGGATAAAGCATTTCCTGTCATCATGGGTGGTTTTGATTATACGGGTGATTTCATTTTAGATTCAACGTTGTTGGTGTCGTTGAGTTGGATGGAATGCGTCATCGTTGTACCCCATAGCAAGCAAGGGATGGTTTTGGCATGCGTATTCTGTGTGAATCAATGTGAGTTTGATGGTTTTGGAAGCACTTTGTGATCATATTAAAAAGTGAAGCTAATTGGGGGTCCACCGAACGATGATCCGTTCATGGGTTTCCATGACCGTCGGTTCAAATCAGGGGCGTCAAGTAGTACGGGCGGCCTTTGAACGCCTTCCACTCGCGCGAACGAGGTTCAATACCGAAGCGACCACCTTGGAAATCTCCGTATGCCTCATGCGGTTGGAAAGCCCATGGAGGGTGGGTGACATTGCATCCTTCGCGTTAATGCACCGTGCAGCGATGGGCGGCTTCCGAGTATTGCCAAGCAGCCATGGCAGGCACACGACGTACGCGGGTGCGCCGTGCTTGGTCGAGGGTTGTGTGGCATTGCGGCGTTTAATTGGTTAACGGATCCCGGTTTCCTCCTTCTGGCCAATGACATCGCACGGACAAGAGCTCTCTCCACCGTACACTGATGCTCTGCAGACCTGTTGTGCGAGGCAGCACTGTCACGTGGACGAGCCAGCCATATCGCCGTCAGACCAGATCCAGCCGCATAGCAACCCGGCGCTCGTCAGCGCCGTCACCTCTCCTTCTTCCCGCTAGTTACTATAGGCACAGCTACACTCGTTAATCCTCACCTCTACATCCCCTTTTCACTGTTCCTTCAGAGATCTCACCACCGCACACTGTCGCGCGCACCGCTCTTCCTGTAGATCCCCCACATCCGCCCCTTGTCGACAAGCGACGAAACGCCAATCCATCATGTCTCTGCTTTCCCGTGCTGCCGTGGCGGGCGCCTCTCTGCGCCGCGCCATGTCCACAACAGCTTCTCCGGTTCGCGTCGGAATCATAGGCGCTGGTCGAATCGGTCAAGTTCACGCCAAGGCTATCACCGCCATGCACGGTGCGGAGGTTGCCACCATCGCCGATCCGTTCGAGAAGTTTGGTCTGGCCGCAGCAGACACCTTTAACACAAAATACACCCCCAACTGGGAGGACATGCTTTCAGATGATACAATTGATGGCATTGTCATTGGATCGCCCACCCCCTTTCATGCGGAGCAAATCATCAAGAGTGCCGAAGCCGGTAAGGCCATCATGTGTGAGAAGCCCATCTCCAACGACCTCGCCACAATTGACAAATGTCTTGATGTCGTCGAGAAGACAAATGCACGATTGCTCATCGGGTTCCAGCGTCGCTTTGATGCCAACTTTATGCAAGTGAGTAAGCAGGTTGCTGACGGAGCCATTGGCCAGGTGCGAATGTTCCAGATCAATTCTCGGGACCCAGCACCCCCACCAGCCGAATACCTTGCCAACTCCGGAGGCATCTTCCTTGACATGATGAGCCACGATTTCGATCAGGCAAGGTTCTGCACTGGTGCTGAAATTGAGGAAGTGTTTGTCGCGGGAAAGGCGTTTGAAGAGGCTGCGCAGCAGGCAAATGATTTGGATACTGTGCTCGTCATGCTCAAGATGTCCAACGGGGCTATTGGCACCATTGGCAATTCTCGTCGATGCGCTTACGGATATGATCAACGCATCGAGGTGTTCGGCAGTGACGGAATGCTCTCCAGCAATAATAGAGCCCCTCATACCGTCAACATCAGTAACGAAAGCTCGGTTTCGTCCCCCCTTCCTTACTCATTTTTCATGGACAGATATGCTCTCGCCTATTCAGGCGTCATGGAGGCATTTGTCAAAATGATCCGTGAAGGTACACCGCCTCCTGTTACGGGTGCTGATGGTCGAGCACCTATTGTCGCCGCAATGGCTGCCGACAAATCCATCAAGGAGAGCCGCCCGGTTCGTCTGGCAGAAGTGGATATCACAGATGCATCTGCTCAGTCAGCACAAGCCTAGAGTTGTGTAGCCTAATACCTCTCTACATCTTTGGTCAGTGTTTCCGTAGTAAAGCCCGGTTGCCGTTGCATTTATCTCAAATGTATTTTTGATGTTTCTGTGCTCTTCGGAAGTTATTGTTTTTGTTTGCCACGAGGTACATCCATACCTCGCAAGCGCCATGCGGACTGTGAACTACCCCCATCTCGGAGGAAAGGAACTGGTAGTAAGGCTCGTAATCGTTGACGCATTCCAGGTGTGAAGCAATTGTCAATCCCGAATATGTCTGACAATATTTAACATGAGTTATGTCAACGTGTTTCATTCTCCACCATCGGATCTGTTCCTGGTCGTGGCGTTTGATTCACGATCAGCAGCATTATCGTTACCGAAGCATTCATTTCGTCATTCTGCAGAAAGCCTCAGCACTCTGAAAAAGAAATTAGTGCAATTCATTTGTGTACAGACATCATATGAGGATCAGTGCATAGAATTAGGTTCGGGCCTACATCCCATACCACGATCCAAAAACTTTTGTCAGGCTTGTGATGTACCATAAGTTAGCCAGTATTACGGCCATCTCTACATCTGTACGTATGAAAGCAAATAATGAGTCACTTGCCGTTTCAACCCATCAATTAAATTGCGTACGCTGTGGACTCTTGAACTTTCGATTCTTTCCCACTACTGCTCTTGATATCTGCACTATATAAAGTGAAAACGGGACCACTAGACTTTCAGGGATTGCTCTCGTTGTGAAGAACCAGAAGAAACCCACTGGCCACGCTGTGACCCACATCAAATCAAAGTGATCTTTGTTTTTATATCACTACTTCAAAAGCAGGCATCACAGAGTATTAAGCGCTCGGTTTAGTAAGTAGCCTGGTTCTCCCTTGAATACGCATCAAGATGACACCCGTTGCTCCGCTCTTTCTCATGCTGTTCTTCAACCACGCTCTCGGTCAAACTTTCTGTACTTCTACTATGGATCTCAGTACGTTTTTAATGAAGTCTTTCCGCGCGAATGCTGATCTTATCCGTCTGGGAGTGCCATCCGAATTTGTGAAACGATATTTCGACAAGGCTGTTATGGATGTGACGTTATCATGCAATTGTTCGTCTTCAACAATTGACGACAATTGTGTTTCTCTGTTCTTCGCCGAGACCATGGAAGTATCTTACATAAAAGATTTGTTGGAAATTGATTCAGTGATGACCGAGCAAACGGACAACGTGGCGAGCCGGAAGCTGTTCCCATTGTATCAAGCAAACGTGACGCTCCATGGTTTATCAGTCGCCCAGACAGACGAGCTTAACAAAGCTCTGAACCACCTTCTCTTGAATTCCCAGTCCATTGTGAACATTCAATCCCGGTACTGGCAGAGATCTCGATTTCCTTCCGACGAACAATTTTTTCAAGACACCTTTGCAGCTCAAAAAGATGCATGCGATCTCTATCAATCCCATGTGAATCTGGACAATCGCACTTTTCCAGCATGGGGGGCGACGACTTATGTCATTGGGCTTTTTCTCGAGGTCCACAAAGCTAAAGGAAATGAAACAGCCGCCATGGAGATGATTGCAGATCACACACGGTTTGCTTTTAATGGAGCTCGATGTTTTCGCGTGAGTGGTTCTCAGCTGAGGTATCCGGTGATCAAAATGGAACAGTACATGAGGATTGCTCGCACGCTACTTGACGAGACAAATACACTCTTCAAGCCAGAATTGAAAGATATCCGTAAGGTTTCTGCCGTCCCCATGCTGTATCACTCTCGTTTAGTGAACATTTTGTCTTCATTAAGCTCAAATGGGGACGGTGAGACAATATTAACTACTGATGGATCTACGATAAGACGAGAACATGTGATCAACATTTTAACAGATAACCTAGAAGTGGCAAACGTTGTGGACTCCAACCCCATCCAATACGAGTGTCCGGATGGATATATTTTGGCATCGCGGGCTGTGCCCTTAGTGAGTTTGGATGAGCAATGCTGCTCCAAGAAATGTGAATTCGCAGAATTATCAGTTCTTGATCAATTTGCGTTCGCTATTAGTCAGGAAAACTGCTGCGCTTCATGCAATTACTTTGAATGTACTGACCACAGTCTCCTTCCAGCTACATTGCCTTTGCTAGACAACGGAAACCCAACATTGATTACTATCTAAACTACAGATAGACTAACTTATTACATGCAACAGACCATTGAATAAAGATTGGCCTCATGTCTTTTTCCACCGAACGTCTGGGGATTCAAATGCCAGAATTTTACCCGCAGCAGCAAATGAGCAATTTATAAAAGAATCATCTGCCAGCAACCTCACCCACCGAGCTTCCTGAAGTGCAGCCCTTCTCATTCCAAAACGCAGTGACACCCACGCTTGAACAGTCCGTGACTTTTGGTGGATGACGCTCTTGGCTCCTTGATTAAGTGCTTCGGATGTTTGTGCTCTGAATCAGAATTTGACGGTAACCCTTTTCTCCACAAAGCTTTCGCTCTTAAACGTCAGATACAAGTGAATTTTGCCAGCCACGGTATGGGAATTCATAGAACATCGTCAACTCCACCATTCCCTCCAATGATAAGCTGTGCAATCAAAACCACCCATGATGACAGGAAATGCTTTATCCGGCCATTGCGCTTCACTCACTGCAGACCTGACAGCGAGCTCCATCGACATGGCTTCTTCCGGTGTACTATATAAAGCGACACGGAGCGACCTCCCCGCCATGAGCACCGCCGTCTCCAGCCCAGCACACACACTCAACGTCGGCGTTGCCCTTCACTATCACTCCTGGTGTTGGAACTCTTTGTGTTTGCTTCTTCACTCATCTGCGCTGAAAGAGCAACACATTCATTGACGGACAAGATGATGAAGAGGAAAGTGTGTTTTTCAGCATTTTGCGTGGGCCTTTTCATACAAGCGGCTCTCAGTACGCCTGTTTGCAACACCCAACTCCAATTATCGCAGGTTCTGCAAGATTCTTACCAGGCAAATGCAAATCTCGTTCGTCTCGGAGTTGCATCGCAGGTGGTGGGCGTGTTCTACAACGATGCGTTGAGGTATGTCGCTCGGGAGTGCAACTGTTCGTCGACTCTTTTGGACGAGCCGTGCGTGGACACCAAGTTCAACGCAAACAGTGAGGTCGCCGCGCTGCGCAACTTGGCCGACAGCGATGAGGGGGTAGCCACCGCTTCGAGGCTGTTCCGCTTGTATGACTCGCAAAAGACTCTGTTGCCGTTGAGCGGCGATGAGCAGGATCGGCTGGATCTCGGGTTGGAGCTACTCAAGACACACACCGAGAGCCTGCAGATCATTAACTCACCGGCCTGGCAGCCCGCGCAGTTCCCGTCTGATGAGGCTTTCTTCCAGGATGACAGCTCTGCGAGGGAGGCGGCTTGCGCGTCGTTCAACGCGGTCACTCACCCGAACAACATCACGTTTCCGGCCACGGCTGTGACGGCGTACGTGCTGAGTCTGGTGCAGGTGGTGCGCGTAGCAAACCTCGCCGCGATGAATGGGAAAAAGGTGCCGGCCAAGAAGATGGCGGCCAGCATGGCGGCGGCCAACGCGATTTTGCACAACCACACATCGTTTGTATTCGAGGGAGTGCGGTGCAAGAAGCAAAGCGGAGATGCATTGCACATGCCGATTACGTACATGGAGGATTACAAGACTCAGGTGGAGTTGCTATTGGCTGCGTTGCCAAACACGGAGACTGTGAGCTTGAACAATGTTCGCAGCGTTATCGCCAGTGCGAAGAAATATCTTCCGACTCTGGTCCAAAAGTTGTCGTCGCTCGAGTCGTACGGGGACAGTGACAGCATTCTTTACACGGACGCAAAATCGCAAGTTTTGGTGGAGAGGAAGTCTGTCAACGAGATAATGGCCAACGACGCGGGTGTGGTAACGAACGGGTACCAGTTTGTGGATGTGGTTGGGGGGGGTCCCGGCAATGGAATCGTGGGCGGAGGAGGGGGATTTTGTACTGCTGGTTGGACCCACGTTTCCAGGGCAGTGTCTGTGATGAGTGCGGACGAGGAATGCTGTTCGGAGATGTGCACGCTGCTATCGCTGTCACTGAGCGATCCTTTCCTGTGGGGCATCGAGCAGGAGAACTGCTGTCAACACTGCAACATGTACGTGTGCGCGGATCAGGGTTTGCTCTCCAGCTCCATCTCGTTGCAAATGGCTCCACCGATTGTGTACCCCACAACAGTGGATTTGTGAGGCATGGTTGGTGAGGGCGGGCTTGGAGATGGCGGCTGGCTCGGCCGTCACTCACGATCATTTTTAACATTTCAATCACTTTGAAGTCAAGGGGTTTGATAGATAGCCTAACTGTTTTCTGATTAGAGTCACACGACGGATTTTGCTTGCAAGTAGCAACACATGATGATGATGTGATCTGTCGCGTCCATTATACTAAATGAATGCTTTACGCTGTTGGAAAAATCATGCTCGCGTGACGTTGATTGTTTTTGAAAGAGAGAGTGTAGCACTTGACTTGATGCGCCTCCCGAAATGACGGGCATGTTGAGAACAAGGCACGCGCGGTTCTAGACTGAACATGTGTGTGCGCCGTGCAGCGCGCGGGGAGAGCGCAGCGCGGTTGCGAACGAGCCGACGGCACAGCTCGCATTGGAGCACTCGCGGAATCGGCGAGGAGTGCGGTGCTGCGCGCGGCAACGGTGAAGGCGCTGCTTGGGAGCGGCATGTCTGGCGACTGGTTTGAACAGTTTTGGCATTGCACGCGGGCGGCGGGGGCGGAGGCGGTGCTGTGCGCCGCTGTGATGAAAGTGGCTGATGCATGGAACGGAGGAGTACAAAACGTGTCCCATGTTTTTCGCGTGCTTCGCGCTAGCTAGACGTTCAAAGCGTCGGAAAGGAAGACGCCGGCACACGGGGGGCATGAGGGCTGGTTGGTGCGTTACAGCATGCGGAAAGCTGAGCTGAGAAAGAGTCCAACGTGGGGCAGGTAGCCAGCAGAGTGCAATACAACGCAAAAGGCTATGCGACTTTTTGTGATGACGTTGAACACGACAGAGCGAGCGTTGAGAGGAAGAGCTTTGGTAGAGTAGAGTAGTTGGCAGTTGCTGCAGTGGCGCTGTGTCCCAGAAAAAGATTTGTGCCGCGGTGACTGTCGCTCTCTTTCTCGCGCAGTCGCTCCGTCTTGTTGCGCTTGTGTGTTGGTTTGTGTGCAAATACTTGATGTGCTGCGCTTTGTTTTCATGCTTTGGTTTGCTTGTAATATGAGCAGTGAGTCGTATGAAAACAAATAAAACTGTGATGGGCACTACGGCTGTGACTGCTGCGAGAGCACAGCTTGGCGCGTGCTGTTTTTCGCGACGGCTGCACGACTTGTGTGTGTAGCGCTGATGGTATCGTCCGCTTTCCTGCGTGGCGTGCGTTTGGTGATGATGTAGTGAGCCATGCGTCTCACCGCCGGCAAGCGCAGTTGTTGGAGGGGGGCGCCAACGTGCGCAAGTGTCAAGTTTCCGAGCACGACCGGCAGCGGACCGCGGCTGCGTCGGGCGGCACGCGTTGCAGCGGACGGCATGCGACGGGCGGCGCGCGCCGCGCGACTCGCGCCGCTCCTGGAGGGTGCGCTCGCGTCGCTGGGCGCGCGGCGGCGCGCGGGCGGCAGAAAGGGCGGGCAGTTGCGCTCTGCGGGAGGAGGGTGGCGTCGCGGCGCGGCGCGGCGCGGGCGCTTCCAGGCGTGGCGCGCCCGCGCGGCGTGCCGTGCTCAACGGCGCGCAGCCGGCAGCCTTGAACACCACCGCCTGCTGCGCGCTTTGGCGCGCGCATTCGCTTGGCGCGCACGCACTTTTTTTCCTTTTTTATTTTGCCCGTCGCGCAGCGCCGCGGCGCGGTCGCGGGCGCGCGCACGTGTGCGAGTGAGTGTGTGAGTGCGTGAGTGAGCGAGTGAGAGTGTGGGTGAGAGTGTGGGCGAGTGAGTGTGTGAGTGAAGAGTGTGGGTGAGAGTGAGAGTGAGAGTGAGAGTGTGTGAGCGAGAGATTGTGCGAGAGAGAGCGCGCGCGCGCCAGCCGCCGCCGGAATGGTGCTGTCGGACGCTCAAAAGAGCCTGCAAGGCGTGGGCGTGATCATCCCCCCCCCGGACGTGCGCACCATCCTGGAGACCACCGCGGAGTTTGTGGCCAGAAAGGCGGCGTTGGAGAAGCTGGTGCTGCACAAGAACGGCGACGAGCCCAGGTTTGGCTTTTTGCACGCCACCAACCCGTACCACGCGTACTACCGCCAGCGCATCGCGCACTACCGCGGCGCGCGCGAGCGCGACGCCACGCCGAAGCGCGACCAGTCGCCGCGCGCGGCGGCGGCGCGCGGCGACGGGGAGGGGGGGGGGGAGCGGGAGGGGCAGGCGCAGGCGCAGGGGGAAGGGCAGCGGGAGGGGCAGCGGGAGGGGCAGCGGGAGGGGCAGCGGGAGGGTGCGGCGGCCGGCGCGCGGGACGCGCGCGCGGCGACGACGACGACGGCGGGGACGGCGGTGGTGTCGCTGCTCAAGGCGGAGCGCGCGCGGCAGGCGGCGGCGGCGCGCGCCGAGCAGCGCGAGCCGCTCGGCGACGACGAGTTCAGCGTGGCAGGCGGCGACGCGGCGGCGGCGGCGGCGGCGGCGGCGGCGCTGGCGCCGCTGGCGCTGGACGCCATGAAGCTGACGGCGCAGCTGGCGGCGCGCGGCGACGACGCGCAGCAGCTGCTGCGCGCCGTGGGGCGCAAGGAGAGGCGCAACGCGCTGTTCGACTTCCTCAAGCCGGCGCACGCGCAGCACGCGCTGTTCCAGCGGCTGCTGCGCGCGTACGGCGCGGTGGCGCGCGGCGACGCGCGCGCGCTGCGGCGCGTGCGGCGCGCGGCGCGCGGCGGCGACGCGGTGCTGCGCGACGTGTGGGGCGCGTACCACGGCGAGTGCGCGCGCGCGGAGCGCGAGCTGGACGCGGCGCTGGACGACGGCGACAGGCTGCGCGCGGCGGCGGCGCACGTGGACTGGCACGACTTTGTGGTGCTGGAGACGGTGGAGTTCGCGGCGGCGGAGCAGCAGCGCGCGGGGCAGGGGCGGCTGCCGGCGGCGGTGCGCGACGCGCGCGTGCTGCCCACGATGCTGGCGGCGGCGCGCGAGGCGCATGAGGAGCGGCTCAAGAACGCGCGCGACGTGGACATGGACGTGGACATGGACGTGGACGTGAACATGGAGATGGAGATGGAGATGGAGAGGCGGCGGGGTGGTGCGGGGGTGGGCGGGGCGGGCCACGCGCTGAGCGACATCCCGGCGGAGCGCATCCGTCACGACGAGGCGGAGGCGGGGGCGGGCGGCGGGGGCGCGGGCGGCGGCAGCGAGGCGCGCGTGGTGCTGCCGTCCGGGGCGCGCGTGCCGGTGTCCAAGGTGCAGGAGTGGATGCGGGCGGAGCTGAAGGACCCGGCGTACAAGGAGGAGGAGGCGCGGGCGGCGGCCAAGCGGCGGGTGCGCAACCTGGCGGACGGGGAGGAGGTGGCGCGCAACCTGGCGCGGCTCGGGCAGGCGCAGCGGCGCGGGGCGGTGTACAACCGCGGCGACCTGCAGGAGGCGCTGGTGGGGCTGCGGGCGGCGGGCGGCGAGGCGGGGGCGGGGGCGGGGGCGGGGGCGGTGCGTAGGGCGGAGGCGTGCGGGCCGCGGCTGGCGACGGGTGCGGCTGCGGCGGGGGCGGAGGGGCGGCCGGCCAAGCGGGCGCGCGTGGAGGCGGCCGTGGACGCGCTGACGGCGGAGGCGGGCGCGGAGGCGCAGGCGGAGGCGCCTACAGCGGAGGCGGGGGCAGAGGCAAATGCGGAGGCGGAGGCGGCGGCGGGAGCGGACGACGGGGGGCGCGCGGCGACGCTGGTGAGCGGCGACGAGTGGGTGGCCAGGCACGGGAGCACGGCGCAGGTGCGCGTGAAGCTGCCCGTGCACGGCAACAAGGAGTGGAAGCTGCAGGGGCAGGAGATTGAGATGTGCGCGCCGCTGCGGAAGACGGTGGGCAAGCTGAAGAGCGTGCTGGCCAAGATGACCAAGCTGCCGGCCAACAAGCAGAAGCTGAGCATGGGCGGCGTGGGCTTTCTCAAGGACGGCGAGCGGCTGGCGGCGTACAACGTGCGGCACGGCGCGGTGATCCGCGTGGAGGTGAAGGAGCGCGGCGGGCGCAAGAAGCACTGAGCGCGGCGGGCGCAGGGAGCGCGCCGTGGGCGCCGCAGCGACGGGTGTGGCGGGGGCGGCGGGGGGGGCGGCGGCGGCGGGGGCGGCGGGGGCGGGGGCGGCGGCGGCGGGGGAGCGAGCGCGCGAGCGCGCGCGCACACAAGAGAAGGCTACTGTCAATGGGGCGCACGCACGCGGGCGCGCCGTGGAATGGAACGCACGCGAGGGCGCGCGCGCGCGCGAAGGGCGGCGGCGGCGGCGGCGGCGGCGGCGGGGGGGGGGAGGTGCGGCGCGCGCGGCAGGCGCGGCAGGCGCGAGGGAGTGGAAGGCCGGCAGCGCGGCTCTCGCGACGCGACGCGCGACGGGGGGGCGGCGGCGCGCGGCGTGTGCGCGCCCAATGGCGCGCGCGCTCGCGAGCGCGTCGCGGCTGGCGGCGGCGGCGGCGCGTGGGCGCGGCGCGGCGCGCGGCGTGGCGCGCGCGCATTCGCGAGGCGCGCCGCGCCGCGCCGCCGCTTCCACCGCGCCGCCGCTTCCACCGCGCGCGCGCGGCGCGCGGCGCGCGGCGCGCGGCGCAAAAAAAGGCGCGCGCGCCGCCAAAACACACCAAAAGCAAAAAACCAAAAACATTAAACTCTTCGTTCACTGCGCCAGCAGCTGGCGCGCGGCGCGCTCGTCCACGCGCCGCAGCCGCGCATCGCGCTGCGCGTCGCGCTGCTGCTGCTCGCAGCCCAGCACAAAGCGCTGCAGCTCGCGCACGGCGTGCTCAAAGTGGCGCAGCGCGTCGCGCCCCCCCTCCGCCTCCGCCTCCGCGCCCGCCGCCGCCGCCGCCTCCGCCTCCGCCGCCGCCCCCGCCTCGGCGTCGGCCTCCGCTGCGCCCCCCCCGCCGCCGCCGCGGCGGTGCGCGCGCAGCAGCGCGTGCAGCGTGGGCGCCATGCGCGCGGGCTCAAAGGCGTGCGCGTGGTCGGCGCGGAACGGCACGCACACGCGGCGCGACGCCGGGTGCACGCAGAAGGGCGCCTTGAGCAGGTGGCGCACGTCGCGGCTGACGGCCACGTCCAGGCGCGGGAAGGTGGCGGCCATGACGACGAGCAGGTCGGCGCCGCGCAGCGCGGCGTCGGCGCGCGCGGCGCGGCGCAGCTCGCGGCGCACAAACGCCCAGCGCGCGGCGGGCTCGGGCGGCTGCGCCGGCAGGCGCGCCACAATGGCGGCGCGCACGCGCGCGCTGCGCACGGGCGCCAGCAGGCGCGCGGCGGCGGCGGCGTCGTGCAGCGGGCGCTGCTCGCGCAGCACGCGCGCGAAGAGCGCGTCGCAGTGCGCGCGCGCGCGCGCCAGCGCCGGGTGCAGCGGCGGCGCCAGCGCGGCGGCGGCGGCGGCGTGCGGCTGCAGGCGCAGCTGCACGTAGTCGGCCAGCGCGGCGCGCTGCTCGTTGCTGAGGCGGCGCGCGCGCGCGTCGGCCACCCAGCAGTGCACGCCGCGGCGCCCCGAGTACAGCCACAGCACGTGGCGGAAGCCAAAGTCCAGGCGCAGCGCGTCGTGCACGACGCGCACCGCCAGCGCCATGTACGGCCAGAAGCGGTCGCACAGCTCGGTGGGCGGCAGCGCGTCGGCGGCCGGCGGCAGCACGGGCGCGTAGTCGGTCATGTCGATGTCGAACACGAGCTCCTTGAGCAGCGGCGCCAGCGCGGCGGGGCGCAGCTTGTGGCGCTCGCTGGGCGGCTCGTTGTACACGGCGCCAATGTCCAGCTTGAGCGGCGCGCGCGCCGCGAGCTCGCGGCGCAGCGCGTGCTCGTCGCCAAACGACTGCCAGCGCACAAACACGTCCGGCGCCAGCGTCATGGCCAGCTCGCGGTGCGCCATGGGGCGCGCCAGCGGCAGCCGCGCGTCGCCCACGCGCAGCCAGCGCGCCAGCAGCGGCAGCGGGAACAGCCGCGCGTAGTACCAGCGCAGCTGCTGCGCCACGGGCACGTCGTTGGGCTCCAGCGCCCTGCGCGGCGCGGCCTGGGCGGCGGCGGCGGCGGCTTTGATGGCGGCGGCTTGCTTGTGCTTGTTGTTGTCGTCGGCGGCGGTCATGGTGGGCGCGTGCACGCGAGGCGGGTGGGTGTGACGGGGGGGGGGGGAGCGGCGACCAAATCGCCCAACGCCGCGGCGCGCAAACCAAACAGTTCAAGGCCGCGGCGTTGCGGTGCGGCGCGGCGCGCGCAATTTGGCGCCAAAACAAATCAGCGCCACGCGGCCACGCAACGCACGCGGCCACGCGGCCACGCGCGCCACGCGTCGCACGCGCGCCACGCGCGCCACGCGCGGCAGGCGCGCCAAATGGCCACGCTGGCGGCGCGGCGGCGCGGCGGCGCGCGTACTTTTATATGAGCGCGCGCGCGGGCGGCGGGGGCGCAGCTCGCCGCGCGCTCCGGCCGCCGCGAGCACCGCCCGCCCGCGCGCCCGCTCCCGCCCCCGCCCCCGCCCCCCCCTGCCCCGCGCCGCCACAATGAGCGCCAGCCCGCTGCTGCCGCCGCTGCGGCTGCCGCCGCTGCCGCCGCTGCCGCCGCTGGACGCGCCGCTGCCGCCGCTCAGCGCGCCGCTGCCGTCCGTGCGCTCGCTCTACTCGTCGGCGCGCGCCGGCGGCGCCGCTGGCGCTGGCGGCGGCGCCGGCGGCGCGCGCGGCGCCAGCGCCAGCCCGCGCCAACAGGGCGGCGACGGCGACGGCGACGCGCTGCTGGCGCAGCTGCGGCGCGCGCCGGCGCCCGCGGCGCGCGGCGCGGCGGCGCACCAGTGCGGCGTGTGCCGCGCCACGTTCCGGCGGCGCGACAACCTGGCGTCGCACGTGCGCGCGCAGCACCGCGGCGAGCGCCCGTTCGCGTGCGCCGTGTGCGGCTACCGCTTCATCAAGAAGGACCACGCCGTCAAGCACCTGCGCGTGGTGCACCTCAAGGAGCGCCCGCACGCGTGCGCCCACTGCGGCAGCCGCTTCGGCCAGCGCTCGGACCTCAACAAGCACGTGCGCTCCGTGCACCTGCGCATCAAGCCCTTCGCGTGCGCCCACTGCGGCGCGCGCTTCTCGCACCGCGGCAACCAGATCCGCCACCAGCACGTCGTGCACGAGAAGCGCAAGCCCTTCTCGTGCTCCGTGTGCGCCGCCGCCTTTGCCGAGAAGTCCAACCTCGTCAAGCACTGCCACGCCGTGCACCGCAAGTGAAACGCCCCCAGTAAAACCGCTCCCCGCCACAAACTCCAAATGCGCCGCAACCGCCGCCGCCCTTCACCTGCCGCCCCGTGCGCCGCACCGCAAAACCTTCCCCCCGCGCCCCTTCGCGGCTCGCCACGCGCCCCCCGCCCCGTTACAGTCGCGCGTGGCCACGTGTGCCCGCCCCCCCCCCCCCGCGCCCCGCGCGCCGCCGCCGCTTAGGCGCCCCGCCGCGCGTTGCGCGCCGCGCTGCGCCCCCTGCCGCGCGCCGCCGCGCGCCCGTAGCCGCCGCCTTCGGCGCGCCGCCGCGCCGCGCCGCCCCCCCCCGCCTCCCCCCGCAACCCCCCCCCCCGCCCGCCGCGCGCCCCGCGCGCGCCGCGGCCGCCGCCCGCACCCGGCCAACGGCGGCGCGCGCGCGCGCGCGCGCGCGCGCGCGCGCCGCCGGCGGCCCCGCCCCTAACCCCTCGCCGCGCGCGCGCCCGCGCCCGCGTGTCTTGCGCGCGCTTCCACGCGCGCCCGCCAAAGAAGCGCGCCGCGCGGCGGCCGCGCGCCGCGGCCGGGGGCGGGGGGGGGGGGAAGGCGGGGGCCGGGGGGGGAGGCGGCGCCTGCCCGCGCGGCGGCGCTTGCGCGCGTGTGTGTGCGCGCGCGCGCCGGCAGCGCTGCGGCCCCGCCGCGGACGGGGCGCCGCCCGCAGCGCGCGCCGCGCTGCCGCGCCGCTGCCGCGCGCGCGCGCCGCGCCGCGCCGCTCGCGCGAGCGCGCACGCGCGGGAAGACGGCGCCCGCCGCGGCGCCGTCTGCGCGCGCGCGCGGCGCGCCCACTGCGCGGCGCGCCGGCGCGCCACGCGGGCCGCCCGCCGGGGGACGCGTCCGCGGCGGGGGGCGCGCCGCCGCCGTCCCCCGCCCCTCAACCCAACAAGACAAGACAGTAAACAAACAAGCACGCGTTGCAACAGCTTTTACGGCAGCACGGCGCGGAACAGCTCGTAGCTGCCCATCATGATGGCGCAGGCGGGCGCCACCTTGGCCACGCGCGGCGCCGCGCCGCGCAGCAGCCCGCGCGCGCCCTCGGTGCGCAGGATGGCGCGCGCAATGCGCGCCGACGACGGCGGCGGCGCGGCGGCCGCGTGCGCGGCGGCCGCCTGGCGGCGCGTCTTCACCACGTCGGCCGGCACGGTGCACAGCGCGGCCAGCGCGCCGGCGCCCACGCCGGCGGCGCCAAACACCGCCCAGTCCAGCCCGCGCGCGCGCAGCGCGGCGGCGGGCGCCGAGCGCGCCGGGTCCTTGAGCCGCTCGTACGCCGCCCAGTAGATGGCGGAGAAGGGCGCGTCGCGCAGCAGCGTGGGCGCCAGCCCGCGCCACCACGCGCGCACGCCGCCCTGCCGCCGCACCTGCCGCAGCACGGCCAGCGCCGAGCCGCGCGCGCCGCCGCCGCCCGCCTGCACGGCCGTGCGCGCCAGCTCCAGCGGGCTGGCGGCGGCGGCGGTGGCGCAGCGCGCGGCGGCGCCGGCGGCCAGCGGCGCCGCCGGCGCCGCCGCGCGCTCCAGCCGCTCGCGCAGCGCCTCGTACAGCGCAAAGTACGCGCCCGTCGTGGGCACGGCCAGCGCCAGCGCCGCGCCCAGCCCGCGCCACAGCGCGCGCACGCCGTGCCGCCGCACGATGTTGCGCGCCGCGTCCAGCGCCCCGTCGGCATGGCTCTGCGGGTCGCCGCACGCGCCGCGCCCGCCGCACGCGTGCGCCTGCAGCTGGATCTTCACCACGTCCAGCGGCGTCACCACGGCCGCCACCACGGCCGCGCCCATCGTGGCCGCCGCCGCGTTGCGCAGCGCGTGCGGCGCGCGCCCGCGCCCGCCATGCGCGCCGCCGCCGCCGCCGCCGCCGTCGTCGTCGTCGCCGTCGTCGCCGCGCGCGGCGCTGCTCATCGCTGGCGCGCGCGGCTGCGCCGTCGCCCAGCACGCCGCCGCCGCGCCGCACTTAGCGCGCCGCCGCGCGCGCGCGCGCGCTACACGTCGCACAGCGCAGCAGCACCAAAATGCACGCGCCCGCCCGCCGGCCGCCGCCGGCCGCTACTCGCGCGGCGCAAAGTGCGCGCGCAGCGCGCGCAGCGCGCACGGCCGCAGCGCCACCGCGTGGCGGCACGCCGCAAACGCGCGCACCGTGCGCTCGGCGCCGCCGCGCGCGCAGCTCACCACGAACAGCCGCGCCGCGCCGTCGCCGCGCGCCAGCGGCCACACAAAGCGCTCAAACGCGTCGGCCAGCGCGCGCGGCGCCACGCGCAGCACCGCGCGCTCGGCCGCGCGGTCGGCCTCCGCGCCGCACGCGCCGCCGCCGCCGCCGCCGCCGCCGGCGGCGGCACAGCGCGCCAGCGCGCCGGCCGCGATGAGCGGCGCCGACGCGCGCGCCGCGTGCAGCGCGAACAGCGCGGCGGCGCGCGCCGCGTCCAGGTCGGCGCGCATGCGCGCGTCCAGCTGCGCGGCGGGCGCGGCGGCGGCGGCGGCGCGCAGCCGCGCGCGGAAGCGCGCCAGCGCGCCGGCGGCCGCGTCCCACGCCGCCGCCGCGTCGGCCGCCTCGCCGATGTGCAGCCGCAGCTGCGCGCGCCACGGCAGCGCGCGCAGCTGCACGTCGTACGCCAGCCCGCGCGCGCGCACCGCGTCGCTCAGCGGCCCCTCCATGCGCTGCACCATCTCCACCACCACCACCAGCGCCGCCCACAGCTCGTCGCCCTCGCGCACGCGCCCCTCCACGCGCACCTCCACGCTGCCCGTCTCCACCCCCGCCACCTCCACCACGCGCCCCACCGTGCGCGCCCCCAGCAGCGCCCCCAGCCCCGCCGCCGCCCGCCCCCACCACACCTTTCCCCCGCCGCCGCCGCCGCCGCCGCCGCCGCCGCGCCGCGGCCAGTGCCGCGCCACGCTGCGCTGCGCGCGCTCCGCGTCGCTGGCCGCCACCTGCACAAACACCTGCGCCGCCGCCAGCCGCCGCAGCGCCTCCAGCACGCGCTGCACGCGCCGCACCATCGCCGCGCGCTTCGCCGCCGCCCCCGCCGCCCCCGACGCCCCCGCCGCAAACAGCGAGCTCAGCTGCCGCAGCACCGCGTGGCTCGCAATGCAGTTGAGCAGCGCGTGGTTGGGCGTGCCGCCGCCCCGCCGCGCCCCCTCGCCTTGCACGTACGGCAGCACCGCCGCCGCCGCGTCCACCACCTCGCCCTCGTCGCGCAGCTCCGCCGTCGCCGCGCCCAGCAGCGACTGCGCCACCGCCCCCACGCGCTCCGCCGTCGCCTCCGCCCCAAACAGGTTGAGCACCACCAGCCGCGTCGCCTCGTCGAAGCGCTCCGCCGTCGCCGCGTACCGGATGCCCACGCAGTTGTCCGCCAGCCCGTCGCCCAGCCCCACACACACCCCCGTCCACGCCGTGCTCATCGTCGCGCGCTCCACCGCCAGCGCGTTGCGCGCGTAGCCCAGCACCGACCCGTCGCCCAGCCGCACGTCGCTCTGCAGCAGCAGCTCGCGCACCACGGGCAGCAGCGCCCGCTCCGACGCCCCCACATCCGACGTGTCCAGCAGAATCGTGCAGTGCACCACGCTCGTGTGCACCTGCACCGACTGCGCCACATACCGCTCCGTCTCCGCGTGCCGCACGCCGTACGCCCGCCGCGCCACCCTGTCGCCCGCCCATGCCATGCGCGGCAGCGCCGCCGCCGCCGCCGCCGCCGCCGCCGCCGCCGCCGCGCCCCCGCCCTTGAGCGCCGCCACCATGCGCTCGTTCGCCTTGCCCACCGCCGCCAGCCCCTCCCTCCCGTACTGCGCCACCCGCCGCTCCAGCGCCGCCTGCTCGCTGCGCCCCACCGCGTCCGCCAGCGCGCTGTCCGGCACCATCACCACCTCCACGCGCCCCGCCTCCACAAACGCCTCGCGCACCACGTCCACCCAGAACGCCTCGTCCTTCGCCCGCAGCGCGTCCAGCACCTGCACCCACCCGCGCGCCCGTTGCCCGATCGCCCCCCCGCCCTCCGCCCCGTACACCACCTCCGCAATCAGCCCGTCCGCCACCGCCGCGTCGCAGTCCCACTCCAGCTCGCCCACGTACCTCTCCTTCTCCTTGTCGATCGCCTCGCGCACGCACTGCAGCCCGCTTCCCCCGCCGCCCGCTGGCAGCTCCCCGCGCCGCACCACGTCGCGCAGAAACTCCATCACCATGTGCTCCACCGTGCCCGACGTCAGCAGCGACTCCTCCTCCCCCCCGTCGCCGTCGCTCAGCCCGTCGTCGCTGTCGCTCACTCCCTCGTCGCCGTCGCTCAGCCCATCGTCGCCGTCGCTCAGCCCATCGTCGCCGTCGCCGTGCCCGTCCCCGTCGTCCCCGCCGCGCCCGCCGTGCTCGACGCCCTCCAGCCAGATCTCGATGATGCTCGCGTCGCCGAATATTTTGTGCGAAAACGTCACGTCACTGGCCAGCTGCGGCTTGGCGTCCACCACCGCGCGCCGCAGCGGCGACCACACGTCGTTGAGCAGGTAGTGCAGCGCGACGGCGACGGCGCCGTTGCGCAGCGCGTGCGCGCCGCCGCGCCCGCGCCACCCCAGCACCACGGAGCCCAGCGCGGTGTGCGCGCTGGGGAACGGCAGCAGCGCGCGCGAGCGCGGCGGCAGCGGCGCGAGGCGCAGCGCGCGCCGCCACTGCGGCGCGCCGGCGCCGCACGCGCGGCCGGCGCTCGCGTCGTCGAGCGCGCGCGCCACGCAGCGCAGCACGGCGTCGGGCGCGACGGCGCAGCCGCCCACGAGCACGCTCACGTTGGCGCCGCAGTACTGGTCGCGGTGGAAGCGCGCCACGTCCTCGCAGCTCAGCCGCCGGATGTGCGCGCACAGCCCGCCGCTCTCCAGCGCCAGCGGCGTGCCGCGCAGCAGCGCGCCGCGCAGCGCGCGCTCCGCCATGTCGCTCTCCGTGTGCTCGCGCGCCTGCATCTCGCAGAACACCACGCCCGCCTCCTTGCCGTCCGGCAGCACGTGGTACACCTCGCTGGCAAACGCCGCCGCGTCGATCCTCGGCCGCAGCACGTGGTCCACAAAGCTGGGCAGCAGCGTCGCAAAGCCGTCAAACCCAACCGTCGAGCAGGTGTACGCCGTGTGGTCGCTCTCGGTCCACGCGTTTGTTCCATCAGCCATGCAGCGGTACGCGAGGTTGTCCAGGTACCCGCGCTCGGGGTGGTTGTGCGACCCCAGGAACACAATGTGCTCCAGAGTGTGCGCATGGCCCGCGTTTGAAATCGGACACGTTCCCACCACGATTGTGCCGGTCACCATCGGCCCCGGTGCTGCGTAAATCACAATCCTCACCTGAGACTTTATGTGCCGAAACGCCACGATGCCGTTCCTCCCCAGAATTGCGTGCGGACAGCCGTTAGACAGGTCCTCGTGTTGCTTGTATGTCGGAATGGCTTCAAACCCCTCTCGAACGCGGCCGTCATCTGCGATCGCGCTCATTTTTGCACCTTCTCTCACAATGTACGCTTCCAGCACTCAAAACTCTCTCTCTCTCTCTCTCTCTCTCTTTAACTCGCCTGGTAAACAGCGTGCGCTCCTCTGAGACAACAACACCGCGCTGGTCGCCCGTCTAGTTGCAGCTTGCAAAATCTTTGTTGCTCAAAACGTGTTGTTTGCACTGTGACTGCCAGTGATCCTTTTTTCTCTTTTTTTTTTACGATGGGATTGTTATAAAGCTCCAAGCTTGGTGCGCATCGATGTTGTGCAGACGAGATCCGCAAAATGGGTGCGTTAGCGCAACCACGCTGTGCTCAGCACACACATGCTTGTCGCGAAGAACGGCCCCCGCCCCTGGCCCGTGACAAGCGCCAGCTCCAGCTGCCCTGCAAATCTTCGTACTTATCGCACATTGATCGATGGCGCCGCCGCCCAACGTACCACAGGCAACACCAACATTCGCGTAATAGCGATGATTAAATTTAATTCACTTCATCACATATTTAAAAATTAAAAAGTATTTTTTGATTGAACGCTTGCCAACGTTCCAACGTACACGTCTTGGCAGCATCCCCAAGTGCCGCCCGCTCTCCGCAGCCGCGCGGGCATTGACGCGCTGAGCATTGCACTTCTCCTTGTCGTCAACAGGACCACATTCGTCGCACGGAGAAAGGCACCTGCAACAGCATGCCGAAGAGAACGTTCATTCCAAATCTGCTGCGCTATCACCGCAAGCATGGCTTTCTTCGTCGTCTGCGAAACAACCCCCAAATTTTACGTCGCCAGGCGGCTCTAAAGTCTCACAAGAGGGTGTACCCAAGACTAGGTCCGCTGTCGCGAATGTGCGCCAGAAGGCCACGCTCATCGTGGGATCCAACGTTTCCGTGATTCTCTGCCATCCGATCGCACTTCAGTCACCAGCCCCTGTTCTACTTACAACACAGCTTCTAGTTTTGATGTTTGCTCCGCGTGCCTCTGGCACAAGTTGGCTGCGTGCTTTCCGACGATAACCGCAACCAGATTCGCATCCACCTTCAGCCTCTGCGCTCGCGCGCAAACCCTTTCCTTTGGAATGTAATACTTGCGCGTAAGACCCTTGTTGGTTTTCCGATGCTCCAAGTGCAGATCAGACACTGCGCCATTGAACCTGTCTCCAGCCTCACGGTACAATTTGAGTAAACCCTGCTTGTTCACCTCCAGTTCTGTATCACTCACGTTCATGCTCCAGTCCATCTTGTAATTGTCGTCCACACACTTTGCAAACGTCTCATAATCTGGATTCGCCATAACGCTTCGGTACCCAAGGTTGAAGGCGCCCGCAAAACTGCGGTACGGGCCGGCTGCGTAACTGAACGGCTGAATATCCACCACTAGAGTATGAGGTCTGGCAAACACGATGCTGGTGAGCGACGGGTTGTTGGGGCTGATGATGATTTCACTTTCTTGGATTCTCTTCTTATCCTCTCCCACGTTGTGCCCGGCCCGTTTTACTTTCGTCACTTCAATCGAACTGTTCACAGCCCCTGCCAGTTTTGCAGTCGCATGCCCCACGGATTTGATGGCAGACATGATGTCATCTTCGTTGATCAGTTCCCCTTCGCCTTTTGCCCATGTATTCTGCTTTGTTTGCTTTTGCGCTGCAAGCAACGCAACTCGCACTCTGCATTTCCCCTCAACGATGGGTTTCGGGGCGTCGCGGCTGATGTTGTTTTGCGCAAAGAACACATTTCCTTCAGCCGCTTCCAGCACAGATGATGGCGGATACGCGTTCCTCGTCACAACAATACTTCGAAAGCATGTGCTGTGTTTGTATCCACTCTTTGAAAGTTCCAAAGCCAGGATGAATCGCGGCCCACTGCTCCCCTTCGGTGGCATCATGGATGCAAGCTGCTGAATGAATTGTCCATGCACACTTGACCTCTGAAATCGGTTGTCCACGAGAAAGAGCGGCTTTAAATCGTCCTGTTTCATCGGCCCATGAGCACAGGTTCCTTCTTCGCGCGCTTCCCACCCAACCTTTGAATCAGGTCGGTAAACACACCGGCGTCTGAAAGATGTCATTCCACTCTCATCTCTGTTGTAGAGCGCGTCAAGGGCGTGAATACCATCGTGGAGAAAGTCCGTTACAAAGTGATGCTTCTGTGTCCTGTACTCTCTGGTGCCAATTAAATCGAAGAATACTTCCATATCCGGATGAGAGGCGGGCGGATTCCGCGCTCTCCTGTTTCTGGAAGACACCTTGACCTTCTCGAACATCAAGTCAAATTCGTCATCCTGCAGAAAAGTCATAGACTCAATTCCACAGTGGTTCCTCAGCCTCTCAGCACTTTTGTTCATCCAGTTCGGCAGCACGAGCGATTGATCAGGACCGCGGCAGGCGCGGTAAACTCGGCAAATACCATACGTGTGTTCAGAGGGCTTTCCAGGATAGGAAGTGTTCCATTGAACGCCATCCACTGCTCGGTGAGTGAACAATTCCACACCTCCCTCCGTCTCCAGTCTTATTGTCGCTTCGCTCTCGCCTGGTTCGCTCTGAAACCGAGAACTGTCCAACTCCTCAAAAGTGGGCAACGTCTCCTCCGTGTTATTTTTGGCGGCACTAGTGCGTCCATCTGTAAATGTTTCGTTCTTATCCGAGTAGAGCGACAACGTTTTCCCTCCCTGAGGGACGTTCCCGGATCTCGCATCCTTTTCATGCTTGAAAGACCATTGTATCACAGACTCGTTCTGAGAAGGGTTGGCAGTTCTTTGTGTAACGCCTGCGAAACGATCTGCCGTAGCTGAGGCGATAACGCTTCTAAAGCATAGTTTGGGTCTCTTCAGAGCTTTAGAGTCTGGATCAAAAATGTTCATTGTTTCGCCATGCTTCTTCTTGAACGTTGCGCGCACCAGCTGGTAAAAGTCTGCATGGGCCTTCGGTTGGTCGTCGTCTGTATTAACAACAATGGCAGGGTGGGCAATCCGGCCTTCTGGTCGACTGCTACAAATAATAGAAGTGCTTGTACCGCTTTCGTCAGCAGCGGCGGAGATACATGTGCGTGTGATCGAACTGTTTGTCGACTTCTGTTCCAGTTTGGACCGAGTAGCCGCTTTGTGGGCGAAAAAGTACGACAGCGGGTTACTGACGAACTTTATCAATGTGGCAGTGGGCATGTTTGGACCGAGCCAATCATAATAGGCAGACATTCCAAACTCGTTCTTCAAGCTTTTGATCGGTGCAAAATGAACGTCAACCAAGCCACACTTTTCTTGCAGGATGCCCAAGTGATCCTTCATCCATCTGGGATAGTACACTTCCCCGTTTCTCATGCGACAGACCCGGTAGATGCGACACACGGAAATGCCGTCCTTTTCAAACACATCTATAGCCCCCGCTTGGTCTCGCTGGTAGTGTTTAGGTGACAGAAAAAGCTGACGCGGTCTTCGGCCTCGAGATTGTGCTGGTTCCGAATCCACAGGCGTCGAGTACAGCGCGTTCAGCACGCGGTCAACCGAGTACTCCACACGAGAATATGCACGGTCGTTGTATTGAAGGAGAGTGACAAACAATAAAGACAACACAAACAGTAGGGAGAGTATTTTCAGATTGCGATCCGATGCAAAGAGCATCTTGGACGTGAGTGAGGCGGAAGTTTTCGCACGCAGCTTCTACACTGGGTCGTCCCAACAACTAAAACAATGTCCAAAGAACGTCAGTATAGAGGCGATAAAAGCGATAGATCAGAAGAGTGGACGTCTGCTAGACAGATGTTGTCTCCCGTCAGCTTTACGTGTGTGAGATGTTCATGTGTGGGTCGGAACCCATAAGTACCAGAGTCATTAAATTAGAACAGCGGTTGAATGGCAAATATTCTAGTAGGTGAACGAACGCTGTTGGCTCTACTAAGCGAATTGAATTAGAAAGTTGCTGCCAGGCCGGGAGAATTATAAGAGCAATAGCACAGACCGGCCACCTGACATATTTGTCGGAATCAACGCTCCGTTGGTAAATAACGGTTGAATTCGATAAAAGAAACTGTCCTCAGCAGAAAGACAATAAGCGCGTGCAGAGTTCACTCGCGAGTGAATCGCTGCATGGACTATACGGCCGTGGGATATCATCACCCTCCCTACATGGGGGTGTTAAAGTATTATACCCTAACCTCTGTGCTTCGACGACACGTGATTCATGGATTCTAGCAAGTGGAAAGTTGTGTGTGCGAAGCAATTGAATTTCTTTCACGACGACAATTAGACACGCGGTCATGCAACATTCCACTCCCAGCAATGCTGCGAGCGAAATTGAGCGCGCTTTGGGTATTGAAAGCACGTAATCTGCGACGGTCACAATGAGGTGAGTCGACGCAAAATGCAACTTTGTAGGACTTTGGGTGTTTCTGATTTTGATGCTTTCCAGAAGTGACTACATCTGTGCACATGTTCCTTCTTACCTCGAGACCTTGAGGCAGTGGTGATGGGTGAAAACATCACCGTTGCCATGATGAAGCTTTTTTTTTTTTGCACGACTAAAAGGGGGTGAACGGGCTTGTGCGAGTAGAAGTGGAGCAGGCAGTGATGATGGCTGCAAGGGAAAGAGATGCTGGGGAAATGTAAAGAAAGATACACAAAGGTTTGCTGTTTTTGGTTCCGTTACAAGCATTGGTTATGGCTTGTGCGTTCTTGCCTCGCTGGAGGCTAGTGCGCACTGGCGGAAAACGCGCAATAGGGGCACTTTGAACGCAAGGTGAGCTCAGTGCAAATAGTTACCTTATGCAAAGACTTGACATATGAAGCTGTTGTCAAGGGATTGTACACATGTTCCGGAGATGGGTACAGCGATGAGGCTCACCATGTGGTGACACGGGCACACTGACTAGTGCGTTCGGTGATTGGAGCGGGGCTGTAGGTGGCGGTTTCAAAGCCTTACGAAAGAAGGACACTCATGCCGGCTGTGGCGAGACATGAGCGCTGCGGATTTGCGCTGCAGTTTTGAGCTAGACGCGCGCACTGCTGGTAACGGAGGGTCTCGACAGAGGCATGCCGCGATGCGCCGCTGTCGCAGACGGGCGGGGCTGCGACAACGTTGGCAAGCGCGGGTGAGCGGCAAGCAGGGCGGCGCGCGGCGACGAAGGCCGGGCACGGAGAACGTTTGCAGCGACGGGCAACGAGGCAAGCGGCGGCGGGAGACGGGGCGGGCTCACGCGGGGCGGGCGACGCGGTGTGCGCGGAAGCAGGTGAGCGCGCGAGCGCCGACACCGGGCGCCCGACGGGCCGATGCAGCGGTGGCACTTGGAGCGCTCGGCGCGCGGCAGCGCGGCCAAGCGCCAACGCTTGTCAGGCGCGCGCGCGCGCGCCACTCACAGCGCGCGCCGCGTGCAGCGGCGCATTGCAACGGCATTGTGGCACTCTATTTCCGGACCCGTTTCGTGGCGGCGCCACACGCGTGCAAGTACTGTTCCCGCGCCGCCGTCAGTGTCTCTCCCACGCCGAGCCCCGCCCCGTCGTGCGGCGCGTTCGCCAAAGAGCGCCCCCCCCCCCCCCCCCCCCCCTTCCCCCCCCCCACTGTTGCCGCCCCCGCCGCCAGCGCGCCGTTCGCAGCTCCGCGCCGCCGCGCCTCGCCTACCATGTCCAAAGACGCCGTGGTGTACGTAGTCGTCGCCCTGGCCATCGCCCTGGCCGCGCTCGTGCTTCTCACCTTCGTGTTCTTCCAGCGGCGGCGCCAGCGCGCCATGCTGCTGCTGGCGCTCGCACAGGAGGACGCCGAGCGCCGCCGCCGCAAGAAGAGAAAGGTCGCCCTGCGTCGCTGGGAAATAGACCACGCCGCCCCCGAGCGCCTCGTCTATCGCGTCGCCGCGCAGCCGGCCCAGCACACCCTCACGCTGCAGGCCAACCCCGCGCAGTACGCCGACGCCATCACCTCTCTTCGCGCCGCCGGCAGCTTGCCCCCCGACCCGCCCCACCGCCAGCCTTCACTGCACCCGCCCGTCACAAAGCCCCCGCCAACCTCCAACGACTCCGTCACCACTGCCGCTGAGCTGCCCAAAATATTGGTCGCCATCCCGCCCGCAGAGTCCAGCTGCGTCATCTGCCTCGAGCCCATCGCCGTCGGCCACACGATAAGAACGCTCCCTTGCGACCACATCTACCACAGCCAGTGCATCCGCATCTGGTTGCGCCGCAAGAACGCCTGCCCGTGTTGCTGTCACCGCGTCTTCAATCGCAAGAGAAAGCGATCCAACAACCACCTGTCGCTCACCATGGGCGCCGATCGTCCGGTGTCGCTGCAGCCCACGCGCCCGCCAAGATCAAACGACCGAGGCGAAAACAACTCTTTGCACAACACCATGTCGCGAGACAAGAGCAGCTTTCTTTCGCGCCAGTCGGATGACACCAGTCTGGACCGCTTCAACTCGGACACCACCATTCAGATGGACGAGCATGCCACGGCCGAGTTGCTATCGCAGGTGCGCAGTGCGTTGCGCGGCCAGTCTTCCTTGCTTAGCTTGGGCACCTCGAGTTGCGTCGCACCCTCCGACACACTCGCATCCCAGCGCTTTCTGTTGGACACGCTCCCGAACCCGTCTCATGCGCCTGGCTCCACCGATCAGCGCCCGGAACACACCACGCTATCGTGTGGAGACGCAACCGACGCACCGCCATCCTCCTCTCACCATCTCGCCTCTGCGCCGCTTGACATGGCGCCGAACGAAAGGGAGCCACCCCTGGATTTCGAGGCAATCACACCCGCACCGCCTCCCTCGGAGACCATCACATCGGAAGCTCTTGGTAACACATAGTCGTCAACACATCTACCCTTCTTCAGTTCATACTTTGCCTCCACATCTATCTGTAACGCGAGCTGCTGCGCTCGCACGTTTTCGACTTCAAGATGCTGTGCTAACTCTAATTGCATGCCTTTTTTTCTCGTGAGAGCTGCACTTCTAGAGGGAGAATTGCCCCTCCGCTGTTTCCCAAAAGCCGCAACCAACAGGTGCTTGTGAAAACAATCTTTGCTTTCCTGAAGCTCTACTGGCAGAATACACCGTTATTCAGCACTTTGCTTCAAGGGGTTCCCCTGCTCAGTCTGTACACCGCTTCGCCAGCGCAACGTGCAATCGTCACCAATTGCATGCTTGCCTCTCCGCCTCAACAACCAAGTAAATGCCCACAAACGCTTCACTGTCAACGCCGAGCACCTCGCTGTCGACCTCTAGGGACAGCCCTGCACGACATGTCAGCAGTGGATCAACAATGATTGCCTGCGAAAAAACTACCTGTGCCACCGTAATCTAGCCTGCAGTACCTCGAAATAGAAGCGGATGGAATACGCATTTCTGGTGTGTCGCCCCTTACTGCGACGAAGCCCGTGCCAATTTTACCAATGGTGCTGGTACTTTTCGGCGGCCAACCGTGTAGCCCACCCAGTACAACAGGTAGAACACAGGTGCTGACAACGGAAAAGTTTGTATGCTACATCTACAGAATTACTCCCTCCTTCGTTTCCCTGTAAAGGATTTCGCCCTCATCATTTCACGTGCGCAATTATGTTACTCTCGCGCATGTGCGCGATGCGTGGGGCCCCCTCCACGGGGGGATGCGGACTGGGGCAGATGCGAGACCGTATGTCATGAGTCCACGTAGATTGCATTTCTTGTCGCGGTGTGCTGGCCACAGTCATGGAGTGCCTTTTCTGAATATCGCTCAGGAGGGGCTTTGACGATATGACATACGGTAGAAGCTCTTCTGTTTCGTGACAACAAACGGCTCATTCATCAAAGAATATATCTTGACAGTCGTTGTTCCATAGGAACCCTGAATCTTGACAGAGCGGGTGTCCGATTCGCTATACACACACAATCTTTTATTACAGCTCTACTCTCCTTCAGATTTTTGTATAACCTTGCTTACATGGAAGGCCATCTCTATCATTTAGGTACCAGAAAAAGGTATACCTTCCAGGGAATTAACCTGATTAACTTGTTTCCCATTCTGGGAACTTGGGAAAACCGACTCCGAATACGATGGTGAATTTGGTGCTAGTGACGATGCTTACCCCGCCATCCTCGCCATCTGTGAGTAGTTGTTATCGATTACAAGACACGTTACTCCAATCACCGTGTCTGACAGGCGATGAAGACTTGAATAATCCTTAATATATGGATGGACAGCTGCCGCCGAAGACAAGTCCACCTCAATGGAACTCATTGCACCGCACTGTGTAACGATACGTCTCGATACCTAAAGTAGTACTCACTGCATCGGCTTCGACAATACCGATGGCTCGCAATGGTTGACGAGTATGGGTATTAGCGCTCAAAATGGGGATCCAAGCGTCAGCCACACAAAGCACTGGTATATCACTCAGCATGTCCGTTCAACGCTAAAAATAACCGCCTTCGTGCAATCGTGAATTGCTGAACAGGGTGGTTCGCGCCATCACATTCACTCGTACGGCGAACAAAGAGCTACAGGGGACTTGTATTACCAGCGATCTTTGGGCTCCTCTCAGTCTTCGTTGCTTTTCCCAAGAAAGGCTTTCTCGACTCTTCACCATCTAAGAGCAGTAGCCCTTTTCCGTTTTCCAAGTCATCGAACCCCTAAAACCTGATCGATATAGGAGCATGCCTTAAGCACGAACTCTGTACTTGCCATATGATGCTGCCGTGGCCTTGCCGGTTTTCCTTTCACCCAATCCTCACAGAGTCGGCAAGGTCGCATCGTATCTCTAGCCCACAGACCGCAATGAGAAATCTGAGTGGGAGCAAATAATCAGACCTTCAGATCCGATTGATAAAAGTCGCTCCATTTCTGCAGTTTTCTTTTAAGATCATATGACTTATACTTTTACCAAAACGGCTGCCCTTCCCCTCGTTGTGGCCCGTAGCCGTTAATATATATACACCCTATCGAAAGGGCCCTCCGTTTTGGCTCCCAATGAAGTCATTGATTTCATCACGTAACCACTCCTGCTCTACCGGGTCCAATGCGTCACCAAATGCGTGCCTTCTGGTCCCTTCTTTCAATACCAGTTCATCAACAGGCTGGCCATTCACGTACATTTCTGTTTCCAAGGAAGCTCCATCAAGATCACGAGAATCCCCTTCGATGAATAAACCCTTTCCAAGAGCACTCTTTGAAGACATTCCAAAGTAGAAAACTTTTCTGTCTCCACTCCCGAAGCTAATCAATATATCCGTCGCACCAGTGATTTCATTTGCTGTGCTCCGAGCAAAGCGGTAACCAGCAGCCCAAAATGGGAGACTAAAGAGCGACAACACTATCGGCGCTCCTCCTGTAATCACTCCAAATGTCCAAAACGCTGTAAAACTGGTCCACGCGACGGTGAAGGCTCCCCGTGACAAAGCTTCAGTTGACAAACCTTTAGGCGGTATTGAGATTATTAGCAATCTGTTGTTACGGTCGCGCTCTAAAGATATACGAGATCCGGCTGGCTTTCTTCGTCGTATTCTTCGTCCGGTAAGCAATGATAACATTTGCAATGCATTAGATCTAGGTTCATTTGAGTTCATGGTTGCTAATGCTTTTTGGAGAGATGCTACATCTTCCGGGCTTAGAGACGAATTGGCCTTCAGTAAATTTGGAACAGAATGGGTTGAAACCTCTCTATTGGTGACGACACCATTCAATGCTGCAAGAGCCTCTTCTGGACTGTCAAAGCGATCTTCCGGTGCTGGTTCTAAGAGTTTGGCCATTACCGAATAAATATTTCCAAGTTTGTCTCGCTCCCTTTTCGGAATTACGGCTGAGAGGTCTATCTTTAGACGTTTTTGAGGAAGAGCAGACGGTGGCTGGGTCGTTAGCATACATAAGATCGTAGCAGCTACTGCATACAAGTCGCTACGCACGTCCGCGAGTCCCGTAAATTGCTCTGGGGCCATAAAACCATAAGTGCCGACTACTGTCGAGCCAGGTGATGTTATACCCGTTCTCACCCCACCAAAATCAACCAAGGACAGAAGAACTTCAGAATTCTTCAGATCTACGATAATATTCGCAGGCTTTATATCACAGTGCAGAACGGGGGGGTTCAGAGATGCCAGATAAGAGAGAACCTCCAGAAGCTTGACAAAGGTCCGCTTGACCTGTTCTGTTGAGAATCGATAACCCTCATCTATGAGAGTCTGTAGAGACGTTCCCTGTGCTTTTTTCTGAACGAGAATATACGCAGTGTCGGCATCGGTTTCGTATTCGAAAAAGTCCACATACTCCGGAATCGATGGATGGGAGAGAGACTTCAGGGTCCTGGCCTCTCTTTGAAAGAGGTCAAGTCTTTTCCATGTCGTTAACGAACGAACTGTAAGAGCTTTCAGGGCCAATCGCATAGAACGATACGGCCCTTTTGTTGCTACGGCTTCGTAAGTAAGACCCGTATTTCCGCGTCCGATTACATCTATGATTCGGTAGTCGTTGACAACATCATCTCGCTTGAACGAAGATGATGGGCGCAGACAACGATACCGAAAGCTTCGCGGCCGCTTTAGCACTTGCGGCTGGCGATATACACATTTTCTAGATGAGTAGAAGGATGGATAACGAGAAACTGGTATAGGTACCAGGAAGGCTAGAACCGCGTCGTTCCATATCTTGGTTGAATCGAAGATGCACGAGCTTTTTTTCTCCCTTCGAGATGACTCACCCTCTTTCTTGCTGAACCCCATCAGCGAGCAGGCCACAGCTCAATGATGCTGGCACTCTCGGAGCAAGACTCGTAAGCGTCGCTTGGTCGAGCCCTTACCTGACCTAGGCTCGATAAGTAGACTACAGCAGTTGGTCATTTTGGAGATTCATTTCACACCGCAATTTATTAGGATTCAACCGAGATCGATTAATTTTGCTGCCAGGTGAACCAGCTCGTACATGTATTTCCAGCGGACCTCATCACTCTAGCGATCTCTCGACCAGAGAACAACTTGGTTCTCGGCGACATTTCTTCCCTTCACCACCTGCTTTCTGCAAATGTCTGAATGGCATTTGTCACGGCGCCAATCGCGGTGAACAATAGAGCGCAGAGGAAGGTAGCGTGCACGCGAAGGTCGCAGAGATTTGCGAGAGCGATCAAAGCAGCGTCGGTTCCGAACCCGGTCGTCATGAGCGCGACAGTTGTTGAAAAAGGCGCTGGCATGCGTCTTATCAAGAGCGCGGACGAGAAAACAATCGAAAAACTCGGGTGCCGTTCATGGAGTACATGGGGATGCGAGCCGAGCACGTTTCCATGGACGTACTCGGATGACGAAGTCTGTCTGGTGTTGAAGGGAGACTTTACTGTCACACCTGACGATGGGAGTGAGAAAATGGGTACGTCCGTAACTCTTGGAGGAACATCAGTTTCTTCTATGCGCAGTCGCGCGTAGCAAAATGTTTCTGACTTTTATACTCGTGCACATGACAGATGTGAAAGCAGGTGACATCGCATATTTTCCTAAGAGTATGTCATGTACTTGGGAAGTTCGTGAAGCTATTCACAAGCATTTCACATTTGGAATGAAACTGTAGAAAAAGCGCTGGAACTAATTCTTTACGAAAGAGAGAAGGAATGAGTAGACTGCCTGACATATATTGTGCAGTTTGCGAGATGGCTCGCGAAGACCGAACGAAGATTAAAGAAACTGTGTTGCGGCTTTGAATCTAAGGGGTCATAGTATTTGTCCAAGTCGGAGATAGTCTGAAAAGGCTTAGTCTTGACTTTCATACAGTCGCAAACCAATTAAATTGGTTTCTATTCAAACCCAATTCTTACTGCTGAAGTTCGAGACCCGGTACGATTCTATTTTGTATTTAATGCTGCAACTCTATTGCAAGACGTGAATCGCAACCACGGTATCATGGAAGTTTCGGAGGGGTTAAGTCTTTCAACAGGTTTTGTCGTTAAGGTGGAATTGGCGAGCCTGGCTATCCATGCAAAACCGCAAATTGGATATGGGTGGGTTTGGAAAGAATTATGATAATTGAGAAAGTCTTCTAGGGTATCCTTGTTGATCTGGAAGTACAATATGTCTATTTTTCTTTTCTCGTTGAAATCAGCTTTAAACGATTTTGAGCTGTTCCAAGCACGTCATAGCTCGCGCGGCGTGCCGACATGCTCGCAGACGGCTCCATCAATCTCAAATAAGCTCCGCTCCTCTGTCCTGTGCGTCAGTGAAATTTCTTTCTTCCCACTCCTCCCACCCTTGGGCGACAGCGGCAGACGCACATGCTTCGTTCACAGCCCTTGTCTCCAACTAGAAGACCTGATGCTCACTCCTCGGCACCGATAGTGACGAAAGGGTTTTGCCATCAGGTACGCGGTCTTTGACAGGTACGGAAAAAAGCGTACATATAATTACACTGTGATTTGGTCACATTTATCAGCTCGAGACTTGGTTCCTGTTGTGTAGTTGGTTAGCACGCAAGACTCTGAATCTTGAAGCCTGGGTTCAAGTCCCAGCAGGAACTGAACACGCCATGAATGTCACTCTTTTGTCACAAATTTAATCTACGGTTCTCCCCAGCCAGATGCAACTCGAATGGTTTGGTTTTCTTCATCCCTCGCAGAAGTTCAGAAAATGCAACATAAGACCCGAGAACTCCTCGCATCCGGAGAAGATGCTTCATGCAAAGTTGTCCCGTTCGTGCACTTGACACCGACGGCACTGAATGCATGTTGTCTCGCTCCCGAGCGTAAACGTGCATTCCTCGAGAAACAGATAATTTTCGGGAAAAGCCTAAAAACCCCTAAAAGCTCTGCGCCTGCTCAGACTTGACCAAGAACTGTCATTTAGCTTAAGCAGTGACCAAACATTCGCACTGGACTGCAAGTTCAAGATTAGTCAGTTTTCGACGCTCGTGTAATCTCATTTTACAGGTAAACAACTGTTTAATTTGCAAATCACGACCCTGAAGCTGCCAACTTTCCGCTTGTGCGGTGACCATCTTTCAGGATCGACATGTCTTGGGGATTCCTTGGTCCCATAACATGGAGAACACGTAGCGGCTCTCGCGTAACTGTGTTTGGATTTTGGTTCATGCTTCCAGCAATTGCAATAATGGCTTCCAAGCTTCGAAGCAAGCCCGAACGCTCACCAAGTTCCTCCTCAGAAGAAGCGCTCCCGTCTTCCTCGTTTGAAGAGGTGGTTGACTGATTCTGTAACAAAGTACATATGCTTGCTTGCTGCTAACGCCACGAGCAAGTTGTCACTGCTTTCCGAAACACATGGAGTGAGCGTTTCAGCAAAGAATATCAGGATTCTGGTAAGGTGGCATCTTGTTCGAGTCATTTGCCTGCGCGTAGCGCAGTTAGCCAGTATCGGATGTTTATCAGCTGTTGCAAACTCAAACGTTATTTAATGCGTCGAGAAGAAGCGATTGTGACTCGCTCATGGTCTGCTCCGACGCGTCGGGGATGGGAATAGGATCTGAACGCGTCCTCCTGTACGTTGGTGGCTCCGACATACTGTCAGGGGGGGCTCTTCCACTTGTTGTCACTAGAATGGTTGTGACCCTTTTGTCTTTGAAACGCCGTTCGGTGGCCATCGTCCGGGTCTGTCCTGACCCGTAAGAGGACTCGCTGTGGATCAGGAAGAGGTGGTTCAGTCGCACAAAATCTGTACCGCTCATGTGGGACCGTTGTCTGCGGTCTATCGGAGCGCTAGCAAGTATTCTGGGTAGAGTCGGCGCCTCCGTAGTGTGATCTTCCTCGGCCAGCAGAGTATAGTTGTACGATTCCACTGGCGACCTGGAGAGCTCGTCGACGCTAAGGGGTTCATTGGAATCGTATTCGGGGGGTTGTGGGGTTACGGTGATTACATTGTTAAGATTCCCATGAGCATCGCGAGCAGTTGGATCCATGGGATTGTGCCTGATACAAATAAAACATTGATTGCAGTGCAGACAAGAATAACATGAATAAATGTCAGAGATCTGTTCGTTGCGCGGGGTTCAGGTTCTTAAGACACGCCGCATGTTTGGTAGGCGTGTTTTTGATACGCGGCGGGAACTACGATTGCAATGCCTTACTTCCAGTTACCATCGACAATGAACTTGTATTGGAACGTTCCAGCAGGTAGAGCCAAAACAGTAGCGAACTCGGTTGGATGGGTTCTACTCAGCTGCGTTTTGCGGCTCCAATCATCCCACGCGCCGGTTACGTACACAGAATAGCCGCCATTGCTCCACTTGAACTCGATGGGCACGATGTGCTCGGTGCCACTGTTGTTCCGGTCATCGACGTCGAGCGAGGAGTATGGTTCTTGAGAAAGATTTGCATCACTAGAGTTTTGAGAGTCATCTGAAGTCGAAAGTTCACTGGCACGTGATGCTGTTCCTCCCATACCGATGTCGCCGGTTCCTCATCCGCGAGCGGGCTGTGACAAATGTTGTGCAATACAACGTTTCTCAAGACAAGAGCATATGGCGTTGATGGTACGGGCAAACTTGCACAAATAGCGATTGCAAACAGGTGTTATTGGTTGTACAGAACACGACGGTTGCAAGTCAATAGGGAAACCTGGCTTGGTAGGAAGGTGCGGAGGAAAGGATGGCGAGCGAGTGTGTGCGGTCAACAAAACTATCTAGGAGCTCTGCGCGCAACCTCGGATGTCTATCAGACAGTACAGCTGCGGTCTATAACGGTGTGCTGCCACTCACATGAGGCGGATGTGAAAGAATGCATTTACTCGTTTTTAGCCTCCACGCAACGCTATGCTTCTGGTTAAAACACGTCTCTGATAAAGCTCGGACTGCATAGTAAGGCACGTGAACACGTGTGCATCCCACATCCATTGTTAAAGTCTTTCGATTCACAAGTCTTTTTTAGTGACGATGAATTGACAGGTCCACCTTTTTTGTTCTCTGCGGCGCGATCGCGATCGGCTTTCTGCGCGTTGATCCGACTGCCTACCCACCTTCTCCAACATGTATCTGATGAGAACTGAGACGGGCGCGTACACTCTAAAAAAGGTCAGTCCCACTGGACGACCAACGCAACCAGCCCATCCATGTACGTTCAAGATAGCCAACAACTCTATCTTCAAACGACTTCGACGCCTCATCGAGAATCTGACCCCATTGTTCTTTTTAACATTTGATTAGGTCGATTCTCCCCTGACGACAAATTTAGCAGACATCGCGTGACGTTGAAAAAGCGATTCGGTAAGTTATGTAGGCAACGGCGGCTGGACGGATTTGGAAGACATGGCCCTCTAACCATATCGCACATTGCTATATTAACAGGGCTGCTCCCCATGCAACTGAAGGGGAAACGCAAGATGAAAGCATGAAACACAAGTTGTAATTGCAACTCAGAAAACAACTCAAGTGTGCCGTATTGGTCTTCCGAAATGATTGTCCACCTCTTGAAAAGGAAGCCGACCAACTAGCATGAAAATATGGGTGCACGGGCATTTTGCTTCTTCGTAACGCGAGGGAGATTTGTGTGCGTCCTATAAATTAAACACGAGTACAAGTTTCGATCGGAGTGCAGATGAAGAGACCATGAATAACCACGGCGTTGCTGTGCTCAAACCAGTCGGAAACATACTTGTTTTGCATTGGGCTGTTACAAATATAAATTAAGAGACAAAGGCATAGGAGCAAAAGTCTCTATGAAACGCGTCAATGTGCTTTTTGAACTCAGTACTACATAATTTTCCGAGAAGGACATTTACAGGCATGGAACACACTTGTGCTGTTTGATTGTGTTGTTCCCACGAGTTGGCTGACCCCGCACTCACCCGTCCTTGCTTTTTATATGGAACTCATTGCAATCGGTGCCAGTTTGCGGCATACACGATAAAAGTATGCGGGCCAGACGATTAACCGTTGGATTCGCCTGTTCATTGCTGCCGTCCGTGTCGCGCAGGGCATGCTGCTCAACGGTAAATGCGTATTTTGGGTGTTAAAACAAGCAGCATTAAATAAGTTTACGTATGGTCCAAGTTGTGTTCATGCATAATGCTCAATACGAGAGTAAACTAATTGCTGCGAATACGACTAGTAGATGTGTAGCAGAATAAAGCTTGCATTCAAGACCCCAGAGGCGAACACAATGAGAGGAATACACTAAGAGCTGGGTGCACTTTGGGCTCCCCCTTGCTTATCTTTAAGATCCTTGATGGCAGCCTTGATGGCATCCTCTGCAAGCATAGAGCAGTGCAACTTGACGGGAGGCAATTTGAGCTCTTTCGCAATGTCGCTGTTCTTGATTTTTGTGGCGTCGTCGACATTTCGGCCTTTGACCCACTCTGTAGCCAGAGAAGAAGATGCAATGGCAGAGCCACATCCAAAAGTCTTAAAAGCTGACTCGACGATTTCCCCGTCATCGTTGACGCGAATCTGAAGCTTCATGACGTCGCCGCAAGCGGGGGCGCCAACTAAACCGGTGCCGACGTTCTTATCTTCTTTATTGAGGCTGCCCACGTTTCTTTGGAGAAGGGAGAAGGAAGAGGGTCAGCATGCGAGCAGGGGCGCTTTCGAGGGCGCGGCAATGGAAGTATAGGCTTACCTTGGGTTCTCATAGTGGTCGATTACCTTGTCGTGGTAGCAACGGCTTCGCTTGGCCAAGTTGGTCAGGGCAGAGCCATGCGCCCTGTTGAGGGCAGTTACTGTGGTTCTAATCATTTGGCGGGGTACTGGTAGCAGGCAGGAACCTCGTCAACACTCAAGCAAAAAGGTCGGCTGGGGCGGCAGGTTGTTCACACAAAACGGGACGCCGGGTGCAGTCAGTAGAGAAACGCTCAGCAGAGACGCGGGTTGACTAAAAGCCAAATATATCCCTTGGTATTTTGTGCTTTGTAACGAAAATGGTGAGTGTGCTGGTGGATGGCTCTTGACTGGGGCCAGGCGCAAGAGCGCGCGAGCGAGCGAACGTGGATCGAACGCAACCTGGCCAGCAACCGGAGTACCGAAGGCTGAGAGTGGCGCCGACGAGCTGTAATGTTAGTCTTACAACGGCAAAAACTTTGTGAATGTATCGAAAGTTTTCGCATGTATTGGGTTGCCGAGAGGTCCGGCTACTGAGGTCGCGGGAGCGGGGCGAAGCGTTGTTGCGAGGCGGAATTGAAGGGAAGTGGTGTGAGCGAAAAAGCGGCAACCACGCGTGGGCACTGTGGGGCACGTTAAACGGCGGGGGAATCCAAGGCAATCAACAACGACGTGACCAGGCCGCGCGCGGGCGATGCTGGGCCACTAACCGGTCCTGCGTGCGGCTGATATGGGGCGCGAAACGACGTAACCGGTCCGAGGAGCGGCGCGGTTGGCCCTATTATGGCTTAATCTGGCTTAACGAGTGACGTGCGATCGGCGGCGCGCTTTTGGCGCTTTTGGCGCTTTTGGCCAAAACGGCGTGCGTGCGCGTCGAGTTTTGCGCGCCGCTGTTTTGCGCTTATTTTGCGGCGCCAGGCGCCCAAACGTTCAGAAATCGTTGCTGGAAGCACGCCGTCGCTTGAACGCGCACGCCGCCGTCGCGCGCCCCCCCCCCCCCCCCCACCCACTACACTCCGCTCAATTCGCTTTTCGCGCGAATCTTTCGGCCATTCGCGCGAGCGTTTCCGCCCGACAGTAACAACTAGCAGCCGTGGTGGCTTCTCACAGTGCTCACACTCTTTTTGCATGGCTGCGTGACGCGGCGTTGTGTTCACCCCCCGCGAAAAAGAACCCCCCCCCTCCCCCCGCTCAAAGCACTTTCTCATTGTTTGCGGCCCCGCTCAATTTGCGTCGCTCCTCCAAATCTTCCCCCCGCACCATGACCGTGCCGTATGGTGAAGGAGCCGCCGCTTCTCCGCGCCGCGACCCTCCCCGCGACAAGGACCCCTACGCCCCCCGCAAGCCGCCGCACGACCGCCACCAAGAAGACCGTTACCAC
The DNA here is from genome assembly GCA_019155205.2 of Gracilaria vermiculophylla. NCBI lineage: Eukaryota > Rhodophyta > Florideophyceae > Gracilariales > Gracilariaceae > Gracilaria > Gracilaria vermiculophylla. Next base: position 840,805 of record JAHNZQ020003148.1, read on the forward strand.
GATGAGCCCATGGACCACCCCCGCCGCGACCACCCCACTCGCCACTACGCCCGTGGATCTGACCGCCGCCTCTCCCCCCAGCGCCACCACCCCCGCGACGACCACCACTACCCTCGCGACCGCGACCAGCCCTCGCCGAGCCGTCCCGACCATCAGCCCCGCGACCCGCTCCCCCCGCACCACGCCCCCGACCACCCTTCCTCGCCGCCCCCCGCCGAACACATGCCCCACCGCCGCTCGCATGACGCGCACGGTCAGAACGGCAACCGACGCCCTCCGGCTGACAGTGACGCCGATAGCGATCGCAACGAGCGTCGCTATGACCCCGACCACAACACCAAGCCGTATGGACACGAGGACAAGCCTACTGTGCACAGGCAGCCGCCCAATGCTTCCGAGTCTGCTCGCGATTCGCACCAGCCGCCCCGATCACGCCCACAGAGTGAGGAACCCAACATGGCGCAGCCTGCTGAGAACGGCAACTCCGCTGACGCTGCCCGCGCTCAAAGCGACAAACAAGCACCCCACCCAGACGCCGCCCCTCACCCGGGCGCAGAGGGCAGTGCTCCCAACCTCATCAATTTGTTTGTCCGCAATGTAGCGAGGCACGTCGTGGAGGACCAGTTGGTCACCTTGTTTAGTAAGGTAAGGCATTGGCTCGTGGAGCTCTGCAACTTTTCATGTTACCCCTGCACTTTTCCTGTCATCACAGTATTTTCTAACAAACCTTCTTTGTGCCACGGGCAACGCTACGCCCTTCACCACTGACGTCGTGACCTTCTTAGTTTGGCAAAGTTGATTCTGCGATTGTTGTGCGTGATCCGCTTTCAGGAGAGTGTCGTGGATTCGGCTTCGTTAAGATGTACACAGAAGAGGCAGCGAAAGCAGCGATGGACAACCTGCGTGACTTTGATTTTGAAGGTCGGAAAATATCGGTTGAAAGAGCGAAGAGAAACGCACCGCACCAGAGAACACCGGGGGCGTACATGGGTATCGATCGGCGGATTCGAGACAGGTACGCTGGGATCAAACGTGCGCGAGAGTACGATACTGGAGGCTACGGATACGGTGATCCGTACATGAGAAGAGGATCCTACAGAGGCAGATATGGCGACCCCTCAAGATCTAGGTATGACGATCGAGGATGGGATTCAAGGCGTGATCAGCGTCCTCCGTATGGCCGTTCTCCATACGAGGAGCGTGATCGAATTAGAAGGAGGTATGAGGGGTATGAGGAGGGTCGTGGTTATCCACCGCGGGACTTGGATCGGGACCAACGTCCGCGGGAGCGTCAGCCTCCAGTGCCAAGAGAATCGGCAGATGATTATATATGATGTAGAATCTTTCAATCTCCGGAGTGTGTACGTTGCTCTCCAGGTGTATGGGGGATGAGGCGAGGTTCATCTAGAGGTCAACATTTAAGTCTTTACAGATATGGCGGAGCAGAGCTTGCAGGGTTCCCTTATTATGAACAGCCGGTTTTCTCAACCATCGCTCATCATATTCTGGCAGCATCAGACGACAGGTTCGAGTCTTGCAAGTATCTTCAACAGCGAAAGATCCCTGCATCTTTCGCTTCCATCTTTGTGATACACAAATAGACGTGGCATTCTTTGCATGCAACATCGAGCCTACATGAAACCAGTTCTTCGTGTGCTCTTCCAAAGATCGAGAGAGTCAAAAGAATGATTTCAACTAAGGCTGCTCCAAATGCGTACATAAACCACAGAGAAATTTCAGAGCCTAACAATACAGAGCTACAGTACTGTTGTCGGCATATTCCTCCATGGGTCTTCAACCATCTCTCATCTCTTCAATCGAAATCGATACGTGTTTAGGAAATTCCAGAAAGCCAGACACGATTTTCATGAAGAAGATGTGAAGAAAGAGTAATATGCAACTTCAGCACTCAACTCCATTGTATAATCCTGAGAATCTCTTTATTTTTCTTCTTGAGCCAAGCCTATCCTCCGACGTGAGCAAGTCATTCAACCTTCAGCAAAGAGGATGCCTTGCAACTAGCACTTCATTCTCTTGTTCCTCTCGTCAACAAAAGTCGAGATTTCCATCGAAATTCTTTTTTTGACCTCAAGGGTCTCAGCTTGTATTTTTAATTCCCAACCCATCCATCATTTCTTTGACACAAGTTTCAAGCGCAACACGAGGGGCCTAAACGTTAGCGCTCGAGATCTCAGCGACGAAATTTTGATGCGAGAAATCTCTACTCAAAACTCAGATCCTCCAGCCTAGGCTACGTATTTCGCTGTACAACATGCATGACTTGGGGAGGTTAGGAACCCCCGAAGTGTGGCCAGAGCGGAACTAAGTGTATACGAATATCTGACATGACTTACCGATCTAACTTGTCCGCCTCTAACACCTGGCTCATGTGCCTTGGGAGGGTCTGCTGTTCTCACACGAAGAGCTGTCCGTAAGCTGTGGTTGTGCCGTTTTAAGAAGCACGAGTTTTATTAATGTGCGCCAGTCTACCTTTTCTTGGAGTGTTCGAAATATGTCGTGGTTGGATAGTAGCACATGTCTAAGATGTAAAAGCGCACTGTCAATCATTCTGCAGATATCATGCATTTCCACATACCACTAATGCATCGTAACGGGTTGAGTAAAAGCGGTCGTTTACACAACACTTCTTGCGGTTATCTACAAATGGCAACTAGTTGTTATATGTCCACTGGACCTTGGCCTAATGCTTCGAATGTGAGCTTGAGGCCACCGCCTGAACCCGGAACAAGGGAAGTGACAGTGTCTCCCTCTTTTTTTTGTGGTGGAGCCAGGGTGGGGAGTCCTTCAATGGTCTTCATTGAAAGAGACACTGAAGCAAACGCAAGTGCACCGTTATATGATATATCGATTACTGGCGCTTTGTTTTTCGACTCCTTTGGGTAATATAAGTCGGAAGCCTCGGCTTTGACTTCGGTCATAGCCACCGAAACGCTGTCTATTAAATAGTCATTCTCAAAGGCGATCTTGATTTCCGGCGCTTTGTTGATTCGATCGGCCGGGAAATACCGCTGATACAACGCCGGAGACGGAAGGTCGGAGTCGCTGGTGATTTTGGGCTCCTCCTCTGGCTCATCGACCTCTTGGTCGTCGTCAGTGGGCATTTTAAAGCCCTTAAAGAATTCTGTTTTATCCAGCAATGGAATGACGCCCGTTTTGACCTCTTTCTGTGGTTTATACGCGGCTTTCGGCTGGTAGTTTTTCGGAACGTCTGGAAAATCTTTTGTCATTCCATCGGCAACCCAGGCCTTGTAGAATGCCTCACCGCCTGGCATTCCGCCAGTAAATATGTTCTCCTTGAATTTGCTCTTGCCAACCGTGGTCCAAAGCGAATTAGAGTTTTCCTTGACGGCCATGCTGACACGCGCGGTGTTAGTGACCGGCCGCTGATTGACAACATCGCCCAAAAACGTCGACGTGCGCAGCGAAGTGTTTGGAGTGATAACAAAAGCCATGTCTGGTAGGTATCTATGATGGTTACCGGGCGCGGGGGCCAAGGGGAAAACTGTAAAATAACACGGTGGGCGACCGGAAGTCCGGTGTGCTCGTGATTTGCCTCTGGAAAACGAGGCGCTTGCGATGACGTTCCGAGGGTGGGCTACGGGCGGCGCGCGTGAACGGCAATATTGCGGAGATACGATAGTTGTGGGAGCTGAAAGTAGGTGCATTGCTCTTCGGCGGAGGGCGAACTGAGATAACGATGGGACCACTTGGCGAATTTGAATTGGGGCGAGATATTTCTGGAATCCAGGGGGGGGCGTCGGCGCGGAGGCGGGATTACCTCGGAAAGATATGGGAACGGTTACTGGACGATACACAAACCCATTTTGGAAGAATATTTCGGGAAAGTTCCAAGTTTGGAGATCGAGTAAAAAACGTGATGACTTTTAATCGAACGTTCAAACTTTTTGATTCAAAATCTGCAAGCTTTCACAAACGAAAGGTCTGACAATATTTGGGCAAGAGCATGGTAAGGCAGGTGTGATACTTTTCTGCGCGGTAACGAGGCAGGAAGTGGCCGCAGAAATGGGTTGCAGCATGTTGAATCACTAACACAGTAGGATAACGAGACGATGGGCGCTGCCGGATTGGCCGCCAGAGTGCGCGAAGAAGAGACTAACACTTCATCAGTGTTTGACTCTTTAGTGCATTTCAGGAAGCAGACGTGTCTAGAAAGGGAATGGCAGAGAAAACAGACGCCCAAACAGCACACGGTCTTGTGAGGCGGTCGAGCGGCGGGCAGTCGCGCGCAACGTAGCACGCCATCCAGGCGCGCCCGTCGTGTCGCCAGTCTCGAGTCGGTTAGCGAGCTGGGGAGCCTTGCCGAGGCCGCCGACACCGTCCGCCCCGATCGGCCCGCGCATTGGGGCGCCCACAAGCCGCGCCGCGGTGGAGAGCGAAGGGCGCGCGCCGCGCGCCCGCCACGGACCGACCCGTCAGCGCCCATTCGGACCACGCCCCTCGCCGCGTTTCACACGCGGCGGCTTGCGCTTCGCGCGTGCTCTGATTGCGCTCGGGCGCGCGCCGCGGGTGGATACGTCACACGGAATGCGCCCAGTCGCGGCACCGTCGCTCAAGGCGTAGCCCACCGCCCTTTTGGTCGCCGCGCGCTGCCCTTCTTCGCGACGCATTCGTCTTGCCCGCCGCGTCCCCGCCCGCCACTTACCTTCACCGCTTCTTGCTGTTTCTTCCATATTGCTTTCTATGCGTTTTCTTCCATCGTCCCCGCTTGCTCGCTTTTTCTCCAGTCTTCGCGACATCATCAGTGTTCATCGAACACGCATGAACCCATCGCCCGACGCGGCTTCCAAGGCCGCATCGCAAGCTGCCGGGGAGTCCGCCCCCGCCAAACCCATCGCCGCCGTGCCCGCCACCTCTGAACCCGCCACCACCGAGCCCGTCGCCACCGAGCCCGTCGCCATCGAGCCCGTCGCCACCGAGCCCATCGCCACCGAGCCCGTCGCTACCGAGCCCGTCGCCACCGAGCCCGTTGCCACCGAGCCCGTCGCCACCGAGCCCGTCACTACCGAGCCCGTCACCACCGAGCCCGTCATCACCGAGCCCGCCGCCACCGAGCCCGCCGCCACCGAGCCCGCCGCCACCGAGCCCGCCGCCACCGAGCCCGCCGCCACCGAGCCCGCCGCCACCGAGCCCATCTCCCCCAAGCCCGTACCCACCCCCTCGACCTCATCGCAGTCCCCTGCTGTTGCGCTCGAGCCCGCTGCACCCAACCAAACTCCCTCCGTGTCCAAGCTTTCAGCGTGCGAACCCACTGTCGAGCACAGCCGTGAGTCGTTTGCCGAACCGTCCTCCTCGGCCTCAAGGACGCCCTCATCCGAATCTGAGGATGGTGACACGGTTGTCGATGACCTTCCGACCAAGCAACCCAAATCCCCCGCATCTGCAAGTGCCGAAGCGACGCCTACAACTCTCAACATCATTCATTCGGTTGCGAATCCAGCCGCCGTGCCTCCGCTTTCGCCTCTTTCAGATGCTACATCGTCCACACCTCGCTCGGGCTTCTTCTCTATATTCTCTCCGCGTAATGCCAAGTCCACTTCACCACTGCGCAGACTCTTTTCCCCTCGTTGGTTCAGCTCGACTCCGGTTGACCACCGCCAAACGGAGTCCACCATGACAACCACCCCTCCATGGAGAAAGAACCTTGCCTGTTGCTTTGTTCGCCAACAAACTCTGGACGAATCATTGCCGGATTATGACTATGTAGAACAGCTAAAGAACCTCGAACCCACGTACGAGCCGGAGCCACCACTTCTTCCAAGCCCTTCACCGCATGCGAAAGATCGAATATGTCTTGTCCTTGACCTTGACGAAACACTTGTGCACAGCAGCTTCACCCCTCTGCCCAATGCCGACTTTGAAATTCCCTTGGACATGCAGGGTGAGATACACACAGTATACGTCAAGAAGCGTCCAGGAGTTGACAATTTCCTCAAGAAAGCCAGCGAATGGTTCGAGATTGTCATCTTTACAGCGTCTCTTGCTTTGTACGCGAATCCGGTCGTGGACTTGTTAGACCCTCACAATTTGGTTGAGCTGAGACTCTACCGCGAACATTGTGTGCTCATTGGAGGCTGCTACGTGAAAGATATCGCAAAACTTGGTCGCGATTTGAAGAGAACCGTCATTATTGACAACAGCCCACTGAGTTACGTGCTTCAACCGGAAAACGCCATCCCGATATCAGCGTTTTTCACTGATGATAATGACAGAGAGCTTGACAAGACACTATCACTACTTGAGCAAACTAGAAACCTCGAGGATGTCAGAAAAGTGCTTGCATAACCGCCCCTTTTCAGCATACCTTCCGGCTTAACACGGAAAATGACCAACATGGACTTCGCATGTCTGGGTACTTCCTATGCTGTAGACTTTTGTTTTGAAAACGGGCAGTAGGAGCAAAAGGAAATTAATTTGCTTTATTCTACGATCCTTGTACAGATACTGTGAGCTTATATTTGAAAGGCTCTTCTTACTGTTTCATTTAATAGATTCATACGAGTCTTCTGTAACTGTCTGGAAGCCTTACGTTCCTTTTCGTGGTGTGTCTAAGTGCGAATTGAGCTCTAATATTCTGTTTTCCTTCTCACACAAACCATTGGCGACTTGTATCCTCGATTAATGGCAGTGGCTGAACTGGTATGCTCAAAATCTTAACTGTTGTTAAAGACATAGTGGTGTGAGGGTAGAGCAGGCCATTCTCGAACTGCTTACCATGTACAATCTGCTAATCTCTCCTGTCTCAGAAAGCCCGTATCGCGTGCAACTACCATACCTGCGAAGGTGAGGACTACCTGCTCGCTGTGAGCCCAATTAGTGTAGGCTCCTGATTGCTGCCCATAACACGACGCGGTTTGCGCTGGGCCACCATCCGGTGCGCACACCGGCCGTGCCGCGGTATTAGATATGTAACTTACCCTCGTATGAGCAATTTACTGTAGCTGTGATATCTACGGTCCGGATCTACTGCAGAACGGGTTGTTTTAATATAGAGCATTCACCAAAAAAAATCTTACCAAGGGTAGAGCACTTGCGAAGAAGCATTTGAGGGCGTACGCGCACCGATTCGCGGTTGAACACATTTGAACGGTGCGTATGATTGGAGAAGGCGATGCTTCGTTGACGTCATCACATATTGCAATGCGCTTGATTACAGCCACAGTTGGCTGCTCGTTTTGGTTGATGCGCGAGCGTAACGTGGAGGACGGTTGCGCCTGAAACGGAACGTGCAGGCGGAGGCTCGTCCTGCTTATATGCGGCGCGCGGGTCCCCAGTGGTCCCCGGCGACTGCAAAAACATTTTTCTCACCCTCACGAGTTGCAGCAAGTCGCACCGAGGTTTTCGTGCTGCTCGCTGTGTTGCGAACGTTCGGCCTTTGGGGACGCAGATCGCTCGTGTCGATGAACACGTCACGATCCGACACTCACACTTCTCCCACAGTAGCTGAACACATAACGTGATCGAGTTGCTGCAGCAGCGAGATATGAAGCGTGTCTCTTGAGACAGTTTGTGGTGCGTGGTAAACAGCGCCCGTACTTCAAACGCCACCGCCAAACACTTGGCGCTTTCGGAACAGCTTTCGACCCGGGAAGCCGTCGAACGCGCCCTAGCGTGCGGGCGATGAGCTCGTCGTCCGCCCTTGCGGACCTGGGTATCATGCCATGAGAGCGCCGCCGCCCAACTGCACGCACGCACGCAGTCGCCCACAGGTTCGCTGTCCAAAGATGAAGCAACCTCTGTTTCCCAGATTTTTTCCTTCGATGGAAGCGCTCCTAGGGGGCCACCGGAGGGGGGGGGGGATCAAGGGGTCTTGAGAGGAACTACACTTGTGCTGATGAACATGGCGGTCCACGAGCCGGTCCTACCTGATTTCGTCGAGAATTGAGAGGTTTGGACGCAGAGCACGTCGTCAATGATTCTTTTGATGGCAAATGCGGGTCATGCGAAGCCCCCTGCCGTGATGTGTCCCTTATCCGACCAGATGTAGAAGATGAATGAAGAGGTGTAGTGAAGTCGGAGGCGATACCTGTTCGAAGCGAAATGCTTCTGCGGTTCGAGACATCTAGAGAATCTAATTCTTGCTTAGCAATACATTAGACTAAATGATTGTAGCACGTCTATCGTGATTACTGTTTTTGGGTATATAGTGCAGAGTTTTAGGCCACCCAGCTTGCAAGGAATCTAATGCCAAAAGCTCCGGACCTCTTGTAACAAAGAGAGAGAGAGAAGAGTTCTTCATGTCTCTTTTACCGTCGATTTCGAATCTCACGGGGTTTCGGATTTTACTGTCTGTTATTTTCTGCTCCACGCTGAGGCCCAGCTGCCTTCAGGAGCGCTGTGCAACTATGTGTTCCGCTTGTTCTTCCCCAGAGAGAATTGAGAGAAAGCCATGTTGCTTGATTTTTACGGTATACACTTGTAATGCACAGCGATCATGAAAAAAACGCGATTGCAGAATTTTGCCGGATGGACTGTTCACAAATCACGTCTCAGACTTACTCAAGCCTCTGCTTGGAGTGCAAACGTTGCAGATGGCACCCTCATAAATTTTCTGTTCACAAGGCATAACCAACATCTTGAACATCTTGGCTACTCAGTGACTTCGAGAGCTTATTGATGTGTTTTGGTCGTGATTTTTTTGTTTTGCGACGCCCTTGTTCAGAAGAAAAGAACATCTACTCACAAATTCTGCATTAATGCTTTAATGCAGTCTAAATGTGTCAGACCCGCGAGCAAGGCGTTCGATGTTCTGTAAATAGATTTCGGGCATTGCGTATAACCACCATTTTCTTTGTTTTTCACTGTTTTATTTGCAACCTAGAAGACAGGCTAATAGGTAAGGCTCGTCTGATCACAGTTATCAGCTTTGAGCTCTCAATTTAAGAGGCAGTGCATGGCTTGAAAATTCAACAATGTACTCTTCAGCTTTTGAAGAAACCCGAATGGAACTAGTGTCATTCAACCCTCTCTATCATTTGGATATGGTACGATTCGTTCACTGCCAGTGTATTAAAGTACATCACTAATTCACAATCGAGAACAACAGTTCAGTTTTTGTCGAACAAAGTTGAGCATTGTCTAAAAGTAGTCAGTCTATGGGTATATTTAAGGAAAATGTAACGTTTAGAATATATCTTATTGCCAATTAAAAAAAGAAAGCCAGAATTCACTTTTTTTTTCTCTGTCTTCCTCAGAGCCTGGTTTGGTGTTCGCAACTGTTATTTCTTGAAATCGTAATCTAACTGTCTGGCATACAATATTTAATTCACAGTTAGCCTTTACGAAACGGATCAGGTTTCTACGCAACCAAACAGCTATGTTCTATTTTAATACAAAAATAATGTCAACTGTAGAACTGTACACTTTCGACGCTCGATGATGTCAAATATTTGCGCAATATTTATAGAAACCAAGTAGTGTGCTGTTTTCCAGTTTCATTTGAAGGAAATTTCCGAAAATAGAAAGGGTGAGCTGTGTACTGAACGACAAAGCTTTTTTCATATAACAAGTACTCGCGTTGTGGGGGGGGGGGAAAGGGGTCGGCTGCTAACTTACGTTCTGTTTTCCGTAATACCAAAGGCTAGTGGAAAGTCTCGGCAACCAGTAAATGCTGTGGTTTAAAAGGAAGAGTGCATGATTTTGAAAATAAATTATTAAAAATAAAATAATAATATATAACAGATAACACCAATTGCTACCCTTCGTTGATCACTGCGAGTTTTATAACGAAACGGTTACCAAGGTTACCGGCTTTGCGAAACAGTCGGGCTCAACGATGGCGAACCGGATCCTGGAAACATGAAATCACGTTTGATGTGAGCGACGTGGATGCGAAATCTTCGTCACCTTCTCGATCGGTTTGCAAACGCAATAACCTCTTCCGTTTTCGTGTTAAGGACAGAAGCAAGGTATCGTAAGCAAAAGCATTGTGTGAATCAGCGTTGCATTCCTGTTCCGAGTTCGTTGCGTCGAAATCGCAGCCCGGCAGGCAGAGATGGCCACCGCTTTGGACGCAAAAGCACATTCGAAAGAAGCAGACGCACTCGTTTCCACGCCAGTTGCAGACGATTTTCATCATGGCATTCCCAAAGCTATTTTTTTCGTATGTCAACCTTGCTTTTGTTCCCGCAATTTTCTCGAACCACGTCTGACAACTTTCCTCCACGCACATCTTCGGTGATCCGCTTGGCTTTTTTCTTTTCTTTTTGTAGGAGGATATCCCGCAACAAGTTGAACAGCACTCGGCACCTTTGCTTATCGAGAAACTTTCAGGTCTAAGCCAAAGGTATCGCTTTTTTGAGGGAAAGTTGGTGAAGAGTCGAGACACCCTCGAAGAAAAGGTAGCTGAGGTTCGCAGGGCTCTAAAGGCTGTGCAGTCTTTAGCTGAAAGATGTTCAAGAGCCGGTGAGAACGCTAAAGACATCGAGACCCACTTTGAATTAAGCGATGGTATCTATGCGAAAGCCTGTATACCACCAACGAGCAAAGTATGTTTGTGGCTGGGTGCCAATGTTATGGTTGAGTATTCACACTCCGAAGCCGAAACCCTTTTATCTAATAACTTGGCTAAAGCTGAAAAGAGCTACGAAGAGACATGCGCAGACATCAGCTATCTGAGAGATCAACTGAACACGACCGATGTGAATCTATCAAGGGTATACAACCATCATGTGGAAGCAATGCGTTCCGCAAGCAACAAATCTAAATCTGGGAAAGCGGGAGTGAGCTTACCACTGCAGGCAAAGTAGCCCTCAAGTAGCAAAAGCCATCGCCAAGTGCATGCCGTTGCGCTGCATTTAGTACAAGGGCGCTAAGTGCATGCCGTCGCGCTGCATTTAGTACAAGGAAGAAGACCGTCCGACCTTAGTGTTTATTTATACTGTTAGAGGTGAACTTTACATGTATGTCCCATCTACTAAGTCGAGACGACAGGATCCTGTGACGCTAGAGCAACATTTCCTGCTCCTTCAAATTCAGCAGTCGTTTTGTTTTGCTCATTTGGCTGTGATACAGCGGTATCATAAGTACCGTTTTCGTTGACGGAGTTACTTTGTTTGGTGTCGGTAGTCAGTGTACCTTGAGTAGCAGTTGAAACAATTTCATCGATGTCAGGGATGAAATCGCGCACCATTGTGAACGTCGCGTTCCATCTTACTTCATGAGACCTTGACAACAATCCGCAACCACACATCACCAACAATACGTTCTTGACAGTTTCGGGGATGTGTTCCAGAAGTTCATCTTGCTCTGGTGCCCTGATCACCGACTTGATATTTGATATTTCTTTTCCAGGAGTGGAACTACTATTGAATGCCACCCTAAAAACTTCCAAGATTGCCATCCAAAGTTCTGTAAAATCGGTTTCCGGCAAACCAGTAGCTATTACTGCATGGTGCTGCAGAAAGGTTTTTGAAGTGAGGAAGATGGCTCGCATTCTGGTCCGGTTACATGCCGCAATAACTGATTTTAACAACTGTTCATCATGTTCCGCGGAGACAGCAAACGATCTCGGCCTCCCTCTCCTCCCAGACGCGGCTGCACTTTTTTCGGCTAAAAGTTTTCTCTGCGCGGCCCTTTCTGCTTCTATCGTGGCAGACAGGAAGCCATGAGTCATGAAAAGTTGCGTCATCAATGGAAGAATTACTGACGTCAGGGTTTGACTCCATTCAGTAGCAGATAAGAATTCGGCGGAACCTCCCAGAGCAAGAACTCTTTCCACGACGCCGAGAGCATGGTTTCGGACTTTTCCCCTAGAATCCCGAATAGAAGCAGCAAATCCTAAAAACAATGGACTCCAATACTCAGACCACATACCTTCCTCTGGTTCTGGTTCAATTTGTTCCGCCCCTTCTACAGATGGTAATGATTGTGAGTGACTCTTCTGATCTGTGACCCTGCCTTTGAAAGCGGGAACACGCTGCGCTAAAAGATATAGAAGATCAAGAGCTCTGATAGAAATGTCAACAGATGAGCTAGAAGCGTATGCTAATATGGCGTCTAACAGAGGTGCAAACGATTCCGATGATATGGCCTCCGTCGAATACTGACCGCGAAGTAAACCAGTTAGAGTTGCAAGACCGATTTCTCTAGCCTTGGCTTGATAATTAGCAGTATTTTCAAGTATAGAAAGGATGGCATGCCACCCAGATGTAGATCGAATTATAGCCCCGTGAACCTCGATCATGTTGTGAACCCCAATAATGATGGGGACTGACAAAGCTTCTGCTGTATCCGTCGGCAAGCGTACTAAAAGATTTAACCCACGAAGCACGTCATCCCTTAACTCTGGGCGATTCAACAGACGAACACCAACGCGAAGGAGAGCTACAACAGCTCTTTCCAATATTGGAGACGGGTATGTCGCAGGAGCAATGATTCGAATTAGTAGACTGTGCAACGCTGGCCAGGGAATATGTAGTCGATCTCGGTTCTGAAACGTGAGCTCACAAAGAACATCTACACAGAAAGCGATGATAAGTTCTCTAGCCTTCCTTTCATCCCGTTCTCGCAATGAACCCTCCCATGTCTGTGACAGGCCAAATGAGGGATAATCCGAGTCCGATTCCGCGGTGGTTTTAGAGGATTGTCTTGGATTCACGCCCGCAATTATAGAAGAATCATGAGTTGGACTTGGAGGTGCTATCTCGGCCCAATCGACAACCGACATATTCTCTTCGACGGCCTTATTGCCCAGACCCAGAGGCGCTTCTACTTCTTTCCCGGTTTCATCTGCTTTTACGGTCATAACTCTGATTGCCGATCTGGCGATGGCCTGAGTCAAATTCTCTAGAGCAGATGACTGCAAAATCTTAGCTTCCCTGATGACGACATCTTCTATGCGACAGCTTGCAATACATTTCCTGGCAAGATCCAGGGCTTCTGTCTCCTCACGAGTTTTCATTCGAACGTATGACGGTGCTATATGTGACACCTTCCGCCGGACGTGACCATGTCCCGTTCGACTATCTTCGTGATCATCATAATCTTCTTCATCCGAATCTAACTCCGAACCAATGGAAGCTGCAAGGATAGCAGCAAAGAAACCATTCGCCCTAGTAGCGCGCTTCGGCTTCTCTTCTTCGAGCGGTTGACTAGATGTACTTGATTGTGAGGGCCACCAATTCGGAATAAGTGAAGACTGGTATTTCTCATCAGTCGTAGAGATTGTGAGCTCCGGCCCGAATCCTCCAAGTTCCTGCTCAAGCTCTGGTGGTAAAAGACAAAGTGCATGTAATCGAAGCACGTAAGAGACAAGCGCTTGCCAGCCCTCTGCCTGAAGCCAGTCGCCGCATTGGCGGGACACACCGGACAGTGCAACGGATGCCATTTGTGCCTTGATATCCGTCCCAAATCTAACGGCAGCACCATGTAATGGTCCTTCACGAATTGTAGTGGCAGTGCATAGCGAGGAGATCACAGCATCTGTTGGGCGTCCAATCCCGAACGAGGTGGCACATCTAGCGATAGAGAGGAACCCTTCGAGGGCTTTCTGGACAGAATTTGCGTCACCAGCTTCGTTTAGAATTGAGTTTGTAGCCACGACCGCAGATTCCCACGCTATAAAGAAGATATCTTCCTCAAACACAAGCGAAACCCGCGCCGTTGGAAAGCTTGACAGTTCAGATTCCATTCGACCAACTTGCTCGTCCCAAAGAAGATCAGTTAGTGCCCCAATGCCGGCTTCGTCACTCATGCAAATCTCGACGTCGGCTATAGAATTGTATATCTCAGACAAGAACCACCGTGGAAAGTCAGACTTGTCATTGAGGCCTCGGCAATTCCTTACAAAATCTTCTAAAGTCATCTTGTTCCTGATTGATGCATTGTGCAGGTCCGTGTTCAACATGACAACCGAATAACTCAGCACGTATGCGGCATCGGCGCTCTTCAGCACACCGGCAGTATTGGAACCCTCGCGGCTGTTAGCTACCTCTTGCTGTTCGGTAGCTGGAACTCTTGTTCTCCCAGTATTCCCTGATTCGCCTTGGGAGCCAGGTGAAAGATCAATTTCCGTTGATCCATCGGTCGAATTCTCAGGACTCGACTTCGCCGTTGCGGGACTCTCTTGATATTGGGCAAAGTATCTATCTGCGAAAGATTGAACGATTCTACTAATCTTCTGAGATTCACCCGGAAGACGAAAGCTTTCAAGAAAAACCCGAAGAGACTCAGTAAAGGGCCTATGCGCGAACTTAAAAGTGGCAGTATAGTCTGCAAGCACACGACGTGAAAGGTTGTCTGGCTCCCCAAGTATCACACCAATTTTTTCCTTGCTGAGGCCCGGGGTATCTCTCAAGAAACGCACAATAGCCTTGACTTCCCCTTCTAGATCTTCATTCACTGTTCCATCAGAGTGTGGATGATTCGTGATGAAGCCATGGTCCCGCAAAATGGGTATTAGTTTTGCAGCCTTGTTAACTTTTTCTGAGCTGTTAAATTCATCCCCAGCTTTCTGCAGTCGTTTCTTTTCTTTTCGTACTTGTCGTCCGTAACTCTGTGCCTCGTAATCCATAACAGGAGTTTTTGACAACCCTGTCGTCTCAAGCTTCAATCTGTCGCTTATAGTGTCAATGACGGCTAACACGGCCTCCGCACACAACAGCGCGCTGGCTCTCCCAAAGCGAGATGCCTCCGGGTTTCCTCCACCCACTGACAAAATCATGTCATCATCATCACTCTCAGGGTCCACTGCTGTGTCCGCTAGACGATGTGTACCGCTGGACGACGCTCGGAGTCGTTTACTACGACGACGAAATCGACAAGTCTTCGCAGCTTCGCCAAGCGCCCGCAATAAGGGATGGACCATATCTATCCTTCTCATTTCGCAGTCTGCGAGTCGATACATCACGCAAAGCAAGCCCGGAGTAGCGAAAAGTGCCGCTAGCGATTCTAATCCAATTTCTCTGATAACGGGATCTAGTTCAACGGGAGCCGGAGCGAGAGAGCTAGTGCTTCCAATCGTCGACTGAGAGGTTCCTGGATTTCTTTTAGACTGCTCATCTGCAAGAGGCTTTCTCCCTCCCATAGCAAGAGGTAAAACGTTTTCGTAACCCGATATATAATACGGATAGACACGGTCAAGTAGGGCAAAAAGAATAGGCGCGCTATTTTCTTCGAGAACATGCACCAATTGTGTTGCAATTGTAAAAGCAGATGCTATGATGCCAGGCTCAGATCGATAGTTGCCCAGTGTGCGAAGGATTCCACGTGAGCAATCTCTGAGTAACAGTAATTTCAGAGCGGGATGTGATCTCAGAGTTGAGCCCGCAGACCCTAGAAGAGAAGATGTAAGCTCCAATCCGAGAATTCTTTCAGGAGATGATTGAGCATAGAGAGGATCAGCCATTCTTGAAATAAGTTGGACAAGTGCTGCAATCATTGCCACTGATGCCGGACCATGCTGGTTGAATGAATCTGAGTCGAAGGCATATCCAAAGGCAGGTCCACTCACACCATGCGCAAAAATGGAAGGGATTTCACTTTGGTGAACATTGGTATGACAAGCTATGATAGTTCGAGATTGATTGCCAATGGCTGAGCAAATATTCAGTAAGGCAGCATCTGCAGTGCTTTTCAGTAGTATTGACGCACGCCGCCTGCCCGACGCGATTCCCATACAAGCCTCGATTGAGCGCAGGACGGATGCATCGGCAAGCATAGGCAACGCAGCCGAGCAGATGACAGTCATTAATACTCTCGTTATGCGGGAGAGCACAACTTCATCTGACGCCGGATCCGTAGCATCGAAGCGGCATGCGGCAGCAGCATCTATGATAGAGCTTAGCACAGATGCATATTCACGGAGCAGCTTTTTTTCGTTAGCTAAGAGAATGATATGGGCTGCAATTGCGTCCAGTGACTTCAAGGCTACACCAGTAATAATCCCCGATGCATCGCGGGAACGCACGACTTCAAAAAAGGGGTCCAATGCGTTTAAAAGAGCATCTGGATGGATCAGAGACTTATCAGACCAGCTAAGGTTGGACTGATCGGAAAGAGTGGTGGCAGAGACGGGGATGCGTACCACCTCGCGCAACGACTTCACCTCCTTGACGAGAGGGTGTTCGACTGGTTGGGGGGTGGAGGCGAATGAGAGAAGATATCCAAAGCGACGATTTCTGCGCAGGGCACTCAGAAGCTCTCTAGCTTCACCCAGCAGAACAACAGCAAGAGGCATATTTGAGTCGGACATTTTTTTTGATGGACTGACCGAGTGGGATGTTGCTCAATTGACCTTGACACGGGGTCGCAATTCAGAACTGGCGAACGCGACGATTGCGCGCGCTCCGCTTTACAAGCGTTGAGCGGTGTGGGCGAAGCGGAGCCAAAAGTTGCTGCTCATACCTACGAGCGACGCCAAACACTGTCCACGAAGCAGCCAGGAGAGATGGAGGAGCGCGTTAGCGGTGGTTCTTAGAGTGTCGCCTGCACCGCAGTTGCAGTTCAATGTTTTGACTGCGGGACAGACCAGCAGCTTTTTGGGCAGTGAACTGTCAGTTTTCTTACAGTGCGGACTCTGATCACCGAAACTTGAGGACACGCGTACACGTGGCAGGGTATACTAAAGGGGCGGGATGGGGCGCGATCATGGGGCACGCGCATGCGTCGGCGCTGGCGCCGAAGGCTCGCACCTCCAACGTGGCCTTAGTACATATTGTACGAAGGGTAGCTGTGACCACCTCTGTATCAGTCGGCCCCCTTGCTCTTATCGAGCGGATCTACGGACCAGCGCAACTTCCTCATCATCGCAACATCGCAGTCCCAGCATCCCGAGGCCGCCGATCCGCCCTTCTCCGGCCCTAACACATCCCCGAAGTTACTGCTGGCGTGCTTCGTTCGGCGTAAGAACGCGGCGCTGCGACGCCTCGTCGCTTGCCACTTCCCTCCAGTCCCCCACTCCCTCCTGGCTGGTTTCACTTCTTACAATCCCGTGATCAATGGAGCGACTCGCGGACCCTTCTCTCTCCGACGAAGACTACGTCAAGCTTCTGGAACAACCAATCTCCATTCTGTACAATTCCCCCAATGCGTCCGAGCGCAACGCAGCGCAGCTGCTGCTCACGCAACTGCAAGAAATGCCCAATGCATGGGTTCGCGTCTACGTAGTCTTAGATCATCCGTCCTCCTCTATAAACGCAAAGTTCTTCGCGCTTCAGATTTTGGAAAAGTTGATCCGCTACCGGTGGAAGACGTTACCGCAAACCACATGCAAGAGCATTCGTGACTACATCGTCAGCAAAGTTATCAGCCTGTCAGAAACAGATGAATCGCTTCGTCGCGAACGCGTCTTTGTTTCGAAGCTCAACCTAATACTTGTGCAAGTTGTCAAGCAAGAATGGCCCGCTGAGTGGCAATCTTTCATCGAAGAAATTGTCGGCGCCAGTCGAAGCAGCGCCAGCCTTTGCGAGAACAATATGAAGATTCTTCGTTTGTTATCAGAGGAGGTCTTTGAGTTCTCCACAGGCCAAATGACCCACGATAAGATTCAAGAACTAAAGAAACAATTCAACGATGACTTCGCCAGAGTGTTTCAACTTTGCCAGTACGTTTTTGACAATGCGAGTGAGCTGCAGTCATCACGCCCCGCTCTTCTCGTTGCCACCTTAAAAACCCTAGAGAAGTTTCTCTCATGGATTCCCCTTGGCTACATATTCGAAACTAAGCTCATTGAATTGCTTGTTGGCTTCGTGGGGGTTCCGTGTCTGCGCAATGCTACGTTACCGTGCCTGGTCGAAATAGCATCGCTTTCAACTGTGGGTCCTAAGAACTATGATGAGCGATTCAGTCTTCTGTTCCTAACGTTCGTGAAACAACTTGTTGTTGTACTTTCACGTGATACCGACATCGCAAGAGCGTACGAGGAAGCTGATGATGAGACACAAGGTTTTGTGATGGACTTGGCTTTATTCTTCACCGGCTTCTTCAAATCACATACACGTCTTCTTAACATTGATGGCCCTCCTGAAATGCAAGAAGCGATAAGGATTGCTCATGAATATCTAGTCAATCTTTCAAGGGTCTCCGATGTCGAAGTGTTTAAAACGTGCTTAGAATGGTGGTATAGGCTCGCTCTAGATTTGTACGAAACTGAATGTCATAGCTCTCCTCGGCGTGAGCACCAAAGATTGCTCATGCTAGATGGAACGCCAGAGGTCCAAACAGCGGCACTGGTGACCTTAGCGTTAAATCCCAACGGAATCCCAAGAAACGCTCTTCGTTTATCGGCGAAGAGAGCATTCTACGCTCCTATCCTTGCTGAACTACGTCAGGTAATGATATCACGAATGGCGAAGCCTGAAGAAGTGCTAATTGTTGAAGATGAGAATGGGGAAATTGTTCGTGAAACAACCAAGGACACAGACGCCATAGCTCTGTACAAGACGATGAGAGAAACACTTGTCTATTTAACACACCTTGACACCCAAAACACGGAGAATATTATGCTATCTAAGCTGAGTGCTCAAATAGACAACAGTGAATGGTCTTGGAACAATTTGAACACACTTTGTTGGGCAATTGGCAGTATATCAGGGGCTATGGGCGAGGAGGAAGAGCGAAAGTTTCTCGTGACCGTTGTAAAGGAGCTTCTTCAACTTTGTGAGATTAAACGCGGGAAAGACAACAAAGCCGTTGTCGCATCGAACATCCTATACGTCGTTGGTCAGTATCCGCGATTTCTGAGAGCACACTGGAAATTCTTGAAAACGGTCGTGAACAAACTTTTTGAGTTCATGCATGAGACACATCCAGGGGTCCAAGACATGGCGTGCGACACATTCTTGAAAATTGCGCAGAAATGTCGGAACAAGTTCGTGACTGTG
This sequence comes from Gracilaria vermiculophylla, assembly GCA_019155205.2. Taxonomy (NCBI): domain Eukaryota; phylum Rhodophyta; class Florideophyceae; order Gracilariales; family Gracilariaceae; genus Gracilaria; species Gracilaria vermiculophylla. The sequence goes on from JAHNZQ020003148.1 coordinate 859,665, forward strand.
CAGTCCGGAGAAACAGAGCCTTTCATTGTCGAAATGCTTGACAAGCTTCCAGAGATCATCCAGAAACTAGAGCCTCACCAAATCCACTCTTTTTATGAATCATGTGGGTGTATAATAGCGAGTGAAGTGGACCCGACACGACAGTCACAGCTCATAATGAAGCTTTTTGAGCTTCCAAACAGTAGCTGGCGGCAACTGCTTTATTCGGCGTCTTTCTCCGAGGAAATTTTAACTCAGAGAGATAAGATGAAGAACTTTTCAAGTATTCTACGAACCAATTCTAAAGTGGCAGAATCACTTGGGCCTCCATATTTAGTGCAACTTGAGTGGATCTTTGCCGATATGATGAAAGTGTACAGGGGATACTCTAGTTTGATTCAGACTGCGGTTGCGAATGGTGGGCAGTTTGCAACGAAGAGCGCCGTGGTTCGAAACATGAGAGCAGTGAAGCGAGAAGTTATCCGAGTTCTTGAAACTTGTATAAGGAAATCGGACGACAAGGACCGGGAGAAGATTCAAAGAGGAATTATTGACCAACTTACATCGCCAATACTTGGCGATTACTACAACTCGGCTCCTGACGCACGAGAAGCAGCTGTCCTGTCTCTCTATTCCACGATTGTCATTTACATGCAAGGAACTCTAACTACGGCTGCCATCAGTTTCATATTCAAGTCTCTCGTCCGTGTAACCGTCGACATGATTACAAACAATTTCGAAGACTTCCCCGACTCACGGATCAATTTCTTCTTACTATTGAGGTCAATTAACAAACACAATTTCGCTTCTCTCTTTGCGCTCAGTGAAAATTCCGAGGCTGCCGAGGCAGATTTTCGCTTCGTAATCAACGCCATTGTCTGGGCATTCAAGCATACCGAAAGAAACGTGGCGGAAACGGGTTTGCAAATTCTTCTGGAGATGCTGCAGAAAGTTGATAGCTCCCTTTTTGTTAATTACTTCTACAAGAAATATTTCAAACTGATCCTGAACGACATCCTGTCCGTGATGACAGATACGTTCCATAGACCAGGCTTCAGACTTCATGCTATAATTCTAATGCATCTCATCGGCGCAGTTGGTTCTGGGCGAATCACGGAGCCTATATGGGATCAATCCGAGCCCGATCAAGTTGCGTGCGCCACAGCGAATGGTACTGTTGCGGCAAGCAACGCAGTGTTTCTGCACAACCATCTGCTGAAAATTCTGAAAGAAGCTTTCCCGAACTTGACGGGGACACAAGTTACTGACATTGTGAAGAAGCTTTTGTCTTCTGCAGATGAAAAGATGTTCAAGATACATCTGAGGGATTTCCTGGTTCAAACGAAAGAATTCTCGCCGGGTGATAACACGGAGTTGTTTGATGAAGAAAACAAGTTACAGCAGATGGAAAAAGAGAAGTTGGAGAAGGAAAGACTTGCCAGAACACCCGGTCTTCTGCCGCCATCAAAAATTCAGAGCCACTAGCATTGTAAACTATGTGTTACGAAAGTGGGTTCATTGGCTTTACTCAATTGTCATTGTGATTAATTCCGATGATCACAATAGTGATGGTAATAGATTTGCGTTGGAGAATGGATGGTGTCAGATTTTTTTTTTCTCGAATGTGTATATGAGAAATAGGAGTGGGTCAATAGAAACCAAGGAACTCTTGTGCGGGACGAAAGATTTTTTTTGCTTTGTAAACATCTACGATCGAGTTCTAATCGTGAAGACCTTCACTCAGAGAATGAGGAGTAACGCAAATACCTAACATCCAAGTGGAGAACCAAAGTAAACAAAAGCTCAATAATGCTTTTAAACTAACAACTTGCAATCTGAGTTATGCAACACAGAAACGATAAGTGACATACCGTCCCGCCGTTTCCGAGGGTCGGGTAATTTTCACAACATTACCGGGCACAAGACCATAATACCGTGCAATAGGGTCGGATCGCTGTATACGAGGCAACTGACTTTCTTTTAGTTTGTACCTCCGAAGCAGGGCGAGCTTTGATTCTTCGGACATCAGTTCGTGCTTCGGAACAAGCTGATGGTAAGTAATATTCACTAGCAATTCATTCTCCATGAACACCTCCAGTAAACATTTGCCAGAAGCGGACATCTTTTCTACTGCGCCTTTTGCCGTAGGGGTCAGTCCAGTTTGCAAGATCATGAGCGCATTATTTACGGCATTGTTTTCCATACGTTTGGTTATGGCACTAACAACATCTACACCAACAGACTTGCCTCGTTCTTCGTCTGGAAAGAAAACAAAGATCTGGTCTGCCGGATTGTCACGCCTTTGCCTTAACATCGTCAGAGATTCGCGATTGAAGTTTGCAGTTCGCATTTGTGCAGCGAAATCCTCCTTGCTTAAATTCAGATCCTCACTCGTATTCAGGACTGCATATCCCCGGTCGGATAGCATTTCCAAAACTGTTCGACGCACACGATATAGTCGACTGACGTCCTTCTCTATTTGCGCATCATTCATCTTTGAAATATTCCAAGCGTTCAACGCAAAACAAAATGGATATATCCCCAAGGAACTTTTTTCAGGTTCAGCGCCAAAGACTCTAGAGAATCAATTCTGTAAGGAATGAACAACTGAACAAGCAATTCTTGAGCACTCCGCGTCAGATCATACAGGGGCCCCACACACGGCAAATCTGATTCTGAAATAGTCGAATGCCGGTGGTTGAGCAATGCACTTCCCCACGAAGGATCAAGTCACGGATTAGGGATGATGCGACCCATACTCAAGAAGGCCGTGTTTAGACAGTGGTGCCCCACCCTTTCCACTTTTTCCATCGATACTTTTTTAAAAACTTTTCCAAAACTTCTGATTTATTTACAGCTTTGAAGAAAAAAGATGAGCCTTCAGAGTTGACAATCTTCAAAGGTCAACAAGCGCACGCAAATGTCGGGCTCACAACCAGTTGTGTGCTGTGCGGTGTTGAGTAACCCAGAAGGTCCCTCTCTCCTTTGTTGTTTGACTTTCCGGAGTGAAAAGAAAAAGAAAAAACTTCATTCGGTGACTTTGGCTATGATGTCTCAATGACACCGTGAGAAAATCTTCACCACTAAAGGAAGATTAAATATGATGAGTAGTCTTATCCGTATCTGTGAAAAATATATCAACTAGCTTTGGAGCCCACAAAATGAACTGCAGCAAGGCTGAGAGTAAGGAACCAAATCATTTCTCCTTTAAGGTTCAAAGCACGCAACGAATGCTTATCAATACCTCTTCCAGTTGTAACAACACTACGCTTGGATACCCACACATTCCCTTGACTAAATGATGTGTTCTCAGTATTTCAAGAAACATATCAATCAGGATTGAGCCGGTCAGATGCAACTTTCGAAAGGAGCACTTGTTCAGAGACCATTAGGAGAAAAAGAGACGTTCTTTCCAGACATCGTCAAAATAGCGAAATAGTTTTACTATCCTAGTGAATACTAGCTAAGAAAAGAGTCGGGACTTTTCCGAACATTCATTCAGTAGCTGCTACTTTGCTTTCGGTTTGAAGAGGTTTCACAAGCAAAGGCTGCCAGAAAATCGTCGTGCTTTGCTCAGAAAAGAGGGTTGCAGCTCGACATAATGCTCCATACAACGTAGTTAGCTCAAATGCAAGGCCGTTGCAAGTAAGAGCTGCCCTACAGAGGCATGTGCACATACAATCAATGACAAAATCCAAAATAAAATCATTGTAAGCATCTTTTGAATTCCAGTGGTGGGCATACAAATAGCATATATGACTACATGCGTCCAGCTTCCATCCTTGAAATGCAAAATTGGATCGTTTCGCCGCAACTTTTTAAAATGATGTTTATTGAAGAAAACAAAAAAAATATCTTGATTGCTGCCCGGCATTCGCAAGCCAGGTACCCACGAGTGCTCCGAAGAACTGAACCCGCGACCAGGCAGAAACCCAACTTGCGAGGCCCAACCCCCAATCTCCCAACTGAACCACCGCCACTGCGGCGATGCCGGACACCAATCGACGGACTCGCAGCTTTCAAATTTGGTACTTGAAGCAGACAAAATATGGAGCGCCAAGTTTATGATTTGTAATTTATCAATCATTCAATTACAGCAACTTGGACTCGCAAAGATCTACAACAAGTGTTTTAAACTGCATTGTTTCACGCGGTGAACGTTATACTTTTCCTATTTACTTCCATTTTATAGAAATCTGAATCATCTCTTGGAATCTGCTGCCGTTTTCAATAAAAATTTGTGTCGGTTATTTATGAAGTTTTCATGTACTGCTTATATTTCAAGACAGTTTTGTTCTCAAAGTCGATTTAGAGGCAAATAGATTTTAGTTTTATATCATTCTATTTGCTTCAAATTATCTCTATAGATTTCTTTATTGCTGAAGCCCGGCAATTCAGAGATATGTTGTGTGTTTTACTCTCTTTTTTGTTATTTATATATATATATATATATATCTTCAGATTCATCAGCAATTCTTTTCTGGAAAACTCATGAGTTTTCTTGCGGTCGAGATGAAATTTGAAACACTTTGACAAATTCTAAAGCTTATTTGATTGTGGGGAAAAAGAAGAAAAGTAGAGTGTCCAGAATATCTCAATCTATTGACAATTGTATTTGCTCTTGACAAAAAACGTCTGAAGTACTCTCATTTCTGCTCAGAATTCTTACGCCAAAACAGCACAAACTTTGCGTATCACGACTATAATTGCTAATTATGATGGAGAGGGATTTATATATTGAAAACCAATTCACTCTATAGCCCAAAAAGCCGGCGTAAGAATCAAGACTTTTATAAAAACCAAAATTCAAATTAAAACAAGCATGTTCCAAAAGTCACACATCTGACACTCATGGAATCGTCTAGAAATGAAGTTTTTTGCAAAGTTCAAACTTTCCATTCGTCATATACATACAACAAGACTCTTGGTTTCAGAAGTGTTGAGAAGATGTATCGATTGCGAGCAAATGTGCGTTTTTGTTCACCGATGTTTATTTTGATTGTTTATTCAGTAATGATACATGAGAAATGAGTTTCTTTTAAACGTTGTGCACATTAATGCTCTGTCGTCAAGATCATGTACAACTTAATGAATAGTTTAATTCCACCTTGATGGCCAAAAACTTTCTGAATGCTTCCAAATTGTTTCCCAGCAGTATCGATGTTGCTTTTTCGACAAACTGCAAGAAGTAGCTCAGCCGAGTATACCAATTCACAGCTACTGCTTTCATTGTGAATGACATGGAATGAAGCGGACAGGAAATGTTGCTGTTCGACTGTCCTTAAAAACAACATCGCGTCATGGCACGTCTTCATGTTTTAACGTACCCTTCAAGATACGGACAAAAACCCTGCACGATTGTCGGCATTTTGACTTATTAGCAAGGCCCGCAGCAAGATAAAGACGGCGGGAAAGTTTTGGGTCGCGGCCCTCTACAGGCTCCGCAGCAAGATCCAAATGGCCGTCCTAGAGCTGCAACGGGAGCGCAAGCGATCTCTTCGGAAGGAACTCTCCACGAAATGGAAGCCAAAAATCCTGTATCCGCGAGTTTTCGGTCTACATCAGCTTTGTGCGTGGCAATTATGCCAAATACGTTTGTTTGTTTTTCAGCGGTGAGCAACGTTAAGCGACCTTCCTTCGGGCGGGAATCATTGCAACTATACATATGTTTGTCCGATGAGAAGCAGAGTGCTCCGGTACAAGTAATGATCACTGATGATGACGGCGGGTTCGAGATGGGTGTCACAATCGGCTCTGGGCTGAATGCTAGAGGTTCCGGGCTGAATGCTGGAGGTTCCGGGCTGAAAGCAGGAGGTTCAAGCTGCCTTACATAAAACGGCACTGACTCAACTGTCGTAGTGCATAAATGAAGTGCCCAGATCACGATGATTAGTGCGAACATGCTCATAACGAATCTTGAAGGAACCAAAGATGAAAGAAAGAACGATTTAGCCAGCCACTTGTTGTCTTCGTGGTTCCGCGATCGGTATGGTTTGCCCAAGGTCTCGACAGATAGGTAGCAAGTGTTTAGGAAACCCAGTTTATATAGAGTAGTTCATGAGGTTTTCGGCATGAATTGCATTCATATTCAGCAATGGTAAGAAGCAGGCGTCGTTTGTTCAAAGATGCCGATTTGGCCGCAAACAGAGCTTATTTTGCGTGGAAACAGAAATAGAGTAAGTCTTTGAGTTGCTTTTAGTAAGTACTGTAAATACTCATACGATACTGCTGTAGGAAACGGAGAAACTGGCGGAGCTAATGGAGAACAGAGACGAATATACTATCTCGAACTCATACATTACTATCATTCGGCAGGTCGGTGTCTTCGCGAGTTATTTTCATCTTTGAGAAGCGGTCCAGTGGGGACTCGTTGTACATGGGCAATATTTATAAACCAGGCGATGTTTCTCAATTTATCTACTGAAAGGAGGCAACAATGCTCGGGTGAAGGGTTCCTTTATCAATCTTGATTCATGAGAAAGCATGTTTTCTGTCAACATCGATTGCGGAAAGGTGAACCAAGAGGATAAATTTCTGAAACCCAAAACTTACCGCACATCCTGGATTTTCACGGGATTAGAATTCGGGTTCTTTTTAAGTTTTCTTTTCTTTTAAGCGGTCTGGAGAGACCCATTTCGCACAACTCAAGAAAACTATATGAGTTCCCTTTTTCGAAGAAGTGCAGAAGCTCACACGTCCAGGTTGTAATCTGATCTAATGATGACTTGTCCCTTCGCTTCGTGTAATGGCGAACCCATTCCGACCAGTGGCATTTGTTGGCGAGCACCTGGAGAGTACTTTGCATGCTCCACATCTTTCCTGACAAACGTTCGCATTCGCTCCTCACGATTTGCGACCCCTATCGTACATTCGTTCGTAGTGCTCATGACACTAAAGTGTTGGAGTAGCTTTTCTACGTGTTGCCAACAACACTTGAGGCAACATGGCAAACTGTATTCGGCTAACTGTCCTCGGCCTTGAAATGGAAATTGCATTGTCTCAAAATAAGTGTCGATTTGGCGTGTGCTGCGATCTTGGCGCTACGTTTTGGGCTTTTTGTAGCGCAAATATTTTGGAAAAAGACCCAAGGGTACGCGCTGCAATTCTTTTCATTCCCATCGAAATATATTTGTGCATCCTTTCTTCAATATTCCAGAGCACTCGTTGTCAGGCATGGATCGCAATCGCTGGTTTTGAAATTGATGAGCGATCTTAAGATTGCAATCGCGATTTCATCACACCGTTCATGATATCAATTTGATGCAAAACATCAAACCCCCATCACGCGATCACATTTTTGCTCAATGCAATTTATGGGCAACTGATGAAACCCATGAATTTAACCAATCACTTGTACCTTGTAGAAAAACGCAACGGTATGCTTACTGTACTACATTTCCTCATCAATGTACAGGCCTGCTAATGTTCTTCTCTCGCATGAATGTACAAATTTTACAGGTGAATGTAGCAGTGTCTCATTGACCGTTTTCGTCTCTTGAAATCCTCTGTTCTTCACATGACAAGCTTTTATGGAATGTAATTATGGTGCAGAACGCGTTTAGTATGATTTAAACAAAAAGGATTATCACAAGTCTTCAAATTAATTGGGAGTTTCTACGATGCTTCAGCATCAACTTTAGTTACCTGAAGGGTGTTGGTCTCCATTGGAGACCCGACCGCGGATCCGTTTCGCTTCCCCAAGAAGCGAAGTCAGGCACACCACGTCAGGGCAGATCGCTTGTGCCGTTTGTGATGCTGTTGGTGCTCAAAAAGAATTTCATTGTGTATAGTTGATAGACTTGATTCATTTGTCGTTTGAGTAGACCAGAGAACGGCAATATGATGAGTATAACGAACTCTTTGTCAGGAAACAGCCGCTTTTTATAAAAACCAACAGCGTTTGGTTGCAGTTTCCAGGCTCTGTACAGCAACAGTTTGAAATAAATGATTGCAATGGCTTACAAATCATAAACTTGGCGCTCCATATTTTGTCTGCTTCAAGTACCAAATTTGGGAGCTGCGAGTCTGTCAATTTGTGTCCGGCATCGCCGCAGTGGCGGTGGTTCAGTTGGGAGATTGGGGGTTGGGCCTCGCGAGTTGGGTTTCTGCCTGGTCGCGGGTTCAGTTCTTCAGAGCACTCGTGGGTGTCTGGCCTGCGAATACCGGGCAGCAATCAAGACATTTTTTTGGTTTTCTTCAATAATCATCAGTTTAAAAAAGTTGCGGCGAAACATTTTTACTAAACACAAGCGGAACACTGTGAAACAGTCATTATGAATATTTATACTGGTCTCGATACGACATGACCTTTTCTTTAAGAGACAGTTCTTCTTTTCAGAGCGGACCAAAAACTGCTACAATAAACTCTTTGAAAAGAAACACACGTCACCAACAGTTTTTTTATTGTTTCCCTGCACTGCACTGTTTTGTTTAGACAATCCACTTCCGGTCTATATTCTGCTCAAGCAATAACTCGAATGTGCAACAGCACGCCCAAAAACATCTGGAAGTGCGCCATGTACGTGGAGTTTTACTTATAGCGATCCGCATATATGCTGTGCATTTGTTCCGGCACAAAAAGGAGAAACGAAGAATGTGTAGTCTGAAATTTGCAGTAGCGCAAAAGATTTACTCTGCAGTGGATGGGGCCGCATGGGACCTTTCGTGAAGTAGTGCGGCTGCCAACTGTGCAGTCACACACCGACTATAATTTGAGCTGCCAACTATGGATCGCGATCATTGATCGCAACTATGGATCGCAACTATGGATCGCAACCATGGATCGCCCTTGAATGAAAAGTGCTCGTCCTTGCTTTCATTACATGGTCTGGCTTCTTGGGGCTGTCCCCCTCTTCTCTATTGCCGTTTCCCATTTATGCGATGCAGTGTTTCTACAGTTGTTGCGCTCAAAGTCCTGCTTCTGTGTTTTTCTTGCGATGTGTAGCGCTCCAAGATTTGCACTCAACCACCGGTTTGAGCACCCCAAGCCTTCTCTGCTTGGCTGAACACGATGCGTACTACCCATCAGTGAAGCAGAGCTTACATACTCTACCGGGTCTCCTACGAATACCTCAAACAAAAGGATCTTCCACAGAAGCCTCATGAAAGAAGGCTATATACCGTATGTTTGTCTTAAGATGGGTTCATCGTCGCCAACTACACTCAAACTTGTAAACAATAAGCGACAGATGGCCTGCTAAGATTATGCTCAGAATCTCGACTGGGTTTAATGGTTACCAGTCCTTTAGATGGGGAACCTTTTCGGCTTGGACCTAGTCTCTTTTCCTCTATTGAGTCTGGTGGCGGAAGGAAGACGAGACGTAGGCACTGTTTTACTCTGAGAGATGACAACCAGAGAAAAAACCAAGACTTCTTACGTTTGGCGTGAGGAAACTTCATAGAGGGTTAACAACTATGACAATTCACCTACGGGCATGATAGCTGTGCAGCACGGGGGCAAATCCGGCTGGGAGAAGAGGAACGCCGAACCAAGCCTTCGGACCAAGATTGACTACAACGCCACCACTTGCCTAGCCGCGATTGTGTTATTTCAAGTGATGGCAGTGGACCGATGGTGTGTAAACCTTCATCAGTCCGGCACATCTCACAGACGAAACGTTGTGGGCAACTTGGAAAATCGAGAATCTTCTGCGACGTTTCCTTCCCGCATCTGACGGATTTAGTTACGATCTTCGTTTGCCACAAAAAGTATTTAGTTACGGTACACGTACCCTCGTATCCCATGCACCCTGTTGCATCGGCGATTGTCGACGAACGTTCGCAGTAATGCTAGCATATCATCATCAAGTCAAGCGGAGGAGTTATCCTACTGTTTTAATCCAGCAAAAGTTGGCTGCATAGCTGCAGCTGCAGGCTGAGTCCAGCCAATCTGAGGAACAGTCTGCCCGGCCATGTTGCCATTTGGAGCCGGAAGCATGGGAAGATGATTCTCGGCAGCCTGACTCGGATTGAGGCCGAAAAGCAGCACCGATGGGTCATCATTCACTTCATCCTCTACCTTCATCTTCTCGTCTTCTTCTAGTTCCCTCTTCTCTTTGCTTTCCTCCTCCAAACCCATTAATCTCTGTCCTATTTCTTTCATGGTCTGAATCATGAATGGCATTGCGTGATCCATGACACTGTGGCGCCATGAAAGCTCAAGCGCCATATCTGGTCTGAAGAACTCAAAGCATGTGTAAAGGATTGCCGTGAAACACTCGAAAAGCTCATTATCCAGGAAGAAACTGGCAAGTTCTTCCGTTAATTCAGCGTCTTCGGAAGCAGCAACGGATTCTATGGCATCTCGATAGAGTTTGTCTCTCTTTGACACCTCCACTGCTTGTTCGTACTTGCCATTTCTTCGGAACAAAAGGGCTGCAATTCTTCTAAGTTGAAGCAAGTCGTTCTTCTCAAGACGACGAGCCAGGGAGAATTGATCAAAGTTATCGTATGAATCTATGCTCGTCTCAAGTTCATCCAAAGACCCTTCGGCAATCAATACGTCATTGAGTGCTTCGTTGACATCTGGGACATTCGTGTCTTGAACCTTTAATAGGTAGCCCTTGCAGAGAGGCAGAAGTCCCAAGTCGCCAAATTCACTCGCATAAGAACGTCTCAGTAGGCTGATAACTCTTGAGGATTCGACCTTAGGTGAAAGTACAGAGAGGAGGTCGCTTAGTAATTCAGGCTGCTCATCGACATAGAATTGTATCGCTTTGTACATTACTTCCAGATTTCCAGCCTTCGCAATCACCGTTGTGAATCCTGATTGCGTCCATGCGTCAGGAGAATGGTCAATCATGACCAAGGCAGCGTTGTCAAATTCGTTATATTGTGTGTGTAAGTATACCATCTCCGCCCAAAGCATGGCGGATTCACACGCTCGAATCAGTCGCGGAATGTTGCAACGTTGCCACCACATCTTGCAATGTTCCATCATTTGCTTCGGTCGATACTTTGTAAGTAACACTCCAAGCTCAGTAAACATAGATGTATGAGCTCTATCTAAGGTTAATCCTTGCTCGAGGAGATCAATAATTTCCTGAAAGTTGCCGCGCTCTTGATAGTAGTCGATAGCGTCCATGAGCTCATCAGCTTCTACCACAACATGTAGTCCGCATATCTGGGCAAGACGGAACTCTTTGGCGTCCACGCATGCAAAACAAACTGCCCGCCATGTTCGAACACGGTCTGCCTTCCGAGCTGCTTCAACAGCACCTTGAAAGTCTCCGAGCCGAACCAAAACTGGTGCCAATTTGCCGTAGTTGTTAACGGCAGAGTAGAGTAACTTGGCAGCAGCGTACAATTCATCTTCATCACAGCGGTCACCTGCTTCTTCAAGATCACCTCCATGTGGTTGAGAAATAAATTCTTCCACCTCTGTGAGCTTCCCGCATTTGCACATCGCAAAGATAATCTCTGTATCCACAATTCTGACGTCCTTGACTTTGTTCCTGGCAAACTTGAGGAATTTCACCACCAATTCAAAGTCCTGGGGGTTTCCTCCTGCCCTTGCTGCTTCAATAACAGACATGTAGGGTGCCGGATCTTTAGCCTTAATAAGAGCATTGACACCTGCTGCCATCTTTCCCGCTTCTAGCTGCTTTACACCAAGAACACTCCAAACTTCACTAGTGTCCACTTTCAGCGCATATTCTTCTGCCCTTGAGAAATCCTTCATATTGTCAAGCAAAACTGTGATGGCTAAAGGATGTTGTTCAAACTTCTGATGAATTGCGAACGCCTCTTCCAGCAGCCCTTCTCCAACAGCAACTTGGGCGATGTCCTCCCCATCATAGTTATCCAGACGGCGTACGTACTCCATGACTCGACCTGAGTCTGCCTTGATAGCAGTCAAAATGAGAAGATTCTGCAGGTTCGTGTTTCTAGCAAATGTAGTGTTGGAAGTTTGCAACACAAGCTTCTCCAACATTTCCATAAGCTTGTCTGGCATGTTCGCGGTCATGAACGCCTTGACCGCGCCTGAAATTTTGTTCGGCTCACGAGTGGCGGGTAAAGCGTTCGATATAATCTGCTCCACAATTAGCTTACGATTCTCATTCGATTCGTCAAGAACTTCTTCGTAAAGCTCGCTGCTACAGCGATCGACAAGATAGCGAGCCTGATCTTTGAAGAGCGAATGGCGATTTGTGACATCCAACACTTCCTCATCACAATTACCTCTTTTGTAAGCAACAAAGGCCAAGTATGGGTCTCGCTTTTCACAGAATTGCCCAACAGACCGCGAATCGTAGTACGGGTTCGTTTCCAGAAAGTGTTCCGGGTTGATGTTGCTTTCAACATATACCTTCGCAATTCCGGAGTGCACACCGACATCCGTTGAACCATCCCCGACGCGTGATTCCAAAAATGGCAAGAGAAGTTTGAGTTTTCCGCGTTTCTCCACTTCTTCAACAAGCTCTTCCACGGGTACAGTGTTCTTCACAGACATGATGAGTTTCTGAATGAATTCCTCACTTTGATCCATATCAAGCAGAGATCCAACAGCTACTGGACACTGCGTTGGGTTAACTCTTTGAACATAGCCTTCTACAAACTTCAACTGTCTGTTCTTAATCATGAATTTCACCATTTCATCAACGAAACCGAACCTATCACAAACATTTATGAGAGGACGAGGGTCACGCGGCCTTGTTTCCATGAGGAAACGTTTGACTCTTTCAGGGTCATACACACTAGACTCCCTAGTAACCTTCTCAGCATCACCAAATTGTCCCATGGTGCATGCCACTTCAATAAACTTAAAATGCACCTCTGGATCTTCCGAGAAGCTTACGATGGCCTGCAGGTAGTAGAAGAGCGCGTCTTTCTGCTTGACATTAGCAAAGACTTCCATGAGGCGTTCAGCGCCAATATCGTCTGTGTGCTTTGCGGCCACTTGGACGCAGAGCTGAAGATTTGCGCGTGGGTTGGAGCTGATGAGTTCTTTTATGCAGTCCAGTCTGTCATCCGCTGATAAATTAGAGAAGTAGTTAGCCAAGAATTCAGGGTTGATGACATGAGTGTTTTGCATAACACGCTTAACGTCTGCCAGATCTGTGTAGTTCTCAAGAGCATGTTGGAAAAGACCCGCACGTTCGCACAGCTGAGCAATCTTCGGCTTATCATAGTGATGCCAAATATCTTGCTGCAGAATGACATCTGTCACTTGAGGGGCATTCATGAGATTGGCCTCCAACACCTTCGTTTGTAGCTCTCCGTCTTCAGGCCTGTCACTCTTCAGGTTATCGAGACAGTAGGCAGTAGCTTCTTGAAGCATCCCACGGTTCATAAATGTTTCAAACATTGCTTTGTGGTCAATACCACTACGGTCAACTGCCATATGGGCAGGAACCAGTTGACCTCCTGCCCCCACACCAGCTTGTTGAAGTGCATTCGCTAGTTCCAACGCCGCCTGGGGAGAAAACTGTGACGCCATTTGAACAAGCTCTGTGGCATTCACTTCCAAACCCACTTTCTGTGCATATGGTGCCACTTTTGACACCTGACCAATCTGGATAAGCACTTGTATGACTTTCGGATGAGCTTTCGCGCGAATGAATACAGCCAAGGCCAGATTGGGGTTAGTTGGCTGAATAAGATCTCCTAGCTGCTCTGAACATTCAAGCTTATCTTCTTTTATCCATTTCTCCATTGCATTGACCGAGTTCTTCGCGACTAATTGCATACCAAGTTCAACTGCCTCAACTTGGTTGAGTTTTCCTCGTTCCAATAGTGTTTGGAAATAGATTATCAGAGCCGAGCGGCCACTTTCGTCTGCTGGGACAGCTTTGAACTTCGCAATTGTGTCTGGAGTGCGCAGAGAGCCACCTGGAGAGTCAGCGGCTACAAGGGCAGCTTCTCGATACTTCCCTTCCTCAAAGAGTTCGTAGAAGTGCTCCATGAAAAGGTTCTCCGCTCCAGGAAAACCATTTCTGGAAGCCAAACGAGTAGCCAATTCAACATCGCTAAGCTTCCCCATTACGTAGGGAACAATGTTTTCTGGAATCACATTCACAGCCAGAACCTTCCCTGCGCGGTTAACTCCGATCAGACCACCAGTCGCTTTCTGCTGTGCTGTTGCGAACATGGTAGTCTCTGAGACTCTGTTCATGTACAATGCGCTGCCACTTTCTACATCATATAAATGCACGTAGCCCATCTTCGTGACGAGATACACAATCGAGAATTTGCTTGAAGCCTGCAAGCTGATCGGAAAGTCATTCGCCATTTCTGCGGGATAGTAAATGTCTTCAACCTTTTTACCGAATCGTGGCGCTCCCGCGGGCTTCTTCTCGGCATTGACTTCGATTATGTGAATCCGGGAAACACCGGAAGCGTTCTTCGACGCAAATACAAACAAAGTCGTCGGGTGACCTTCGAGATTGATAGAAGCAAAACACGCTGCGTGACCCTCAATTGCTTGAGAGATTTTCTTTTCTACAGAGTACAGCTGCATGTGACCTCCTACCCGGCCCTCACCAATTGCTGAGATACCGACTAGAACGAGCCATTCTTCTGCGGAATCCGATCGATAGTTGATGATTTGAGCATTCGATAGTGAATTATGTCTGCTAAACATTTTGACAGGCTCTGAAGTGCTGTCATCTGCGCGCCAGTGATATACACATGTCGGAGTGATAATGCCGATGGTTCGCTCCGAGATCCACTTCCAGAACTCGACCGGCTCCGATAGCACATGAGACTTAATATTGGTCTTCGCCTTGAAATCGAAAATCTGGAGCTGGCTGCCCGCTCTGAGTGCAATGAGGTCTGATACAGGGTTCATCAACGCTGAATCTGCAGTGATCGGACGACGGATGGGTTGTGCAGGATTTGACATGTCTATGACGATGAGATTCCCCCCAGAGCCACCCGCAGCGGCTTCTCTGACACATATATACCTATCAGACTCCATGGTGCACGTGGAGAACGAAAGGGATGTGGGGGGCACGCCAACGGAAGGCAAGGAAAGCAATTCATCGAGACGAATTGGTCCCTGCACCATTTTTCGATGAAGCGATAGCCGATTATGGGAACTTCAATATTCGCTCGGGGATCGTTCTCGGCCGCAGCAGCAGTACACGATGATAAAAATATGTGAGATCGATGACAGTCACTGGTTCAGCGCAGTTTCTGAGGATACCCCTGAGGAACTGCTTAAGCATGAAGCAGACTCCGAAAGCCTGGGATCAACAATGCGGACCTGCCTGAATGGGGGTGGTCGCCTTTCGAGGAAGGGCGGTCGCGGTGTCAAAAAAGCTTGGGGGAGGACAGTTCGCCCATTACGCTCCACAGGAGCCAGGTTGGAGGCGATGCAAAATGACTGTCAGACGAATTGGATCAACGAATGGAACGTGTCACCCATCTATTGGCTTTCTCTCATATGTTTCAGTAGCCCCACGGTGCACTCGACAGGAGTCAAAGATCCAAAGGGTGCGGACTTCGAACCGCAGGGTGCGCACAGTAACCCCGAAAACCCCTGGTAAGCGTTGCTCGCGTTCGGCGGTGGCTTCCGATTCATGTCATGATACGGATCATCAAACCGCGAGAATCTGGAAGATCGATTGGGAGGTATTCTTGAAGTTCATCACTCTCACTTCCTCCGATTGCACTACGTTCGTTAACACCATTGCATATAACGATGGGTTCCGAGAAGAAAAGAAAGAGAAAAGATCACGATACAGAAGAGAAGAAGAAGAGAAAGCATAAGAAATCGGAACAAGTCGGAAAAGATTCAAAACCGTCCGACGAAGAAATGGTGGACAATGAAGTCGAAACATATGTTTCCCCAATCGCAAGACGTAAGTTCGAAGTCATTCAAAGCTTTGATTTTATTTGTACGACTTCTGACTCATACCTCGTTTCTTATTCCATAGCTATTGCTGGACGAAAGCTCACAAAAAAAGTTTTTAAACTACTCGGAGCTGCGGCTACGGCAAAAGCGTTGAAGCGAGGAGTGAAAGAGGTTGTTCTAAGTATCAGAAAAGGTGATTCTGGCGTGGTTGTACTCGCTGGCGATGTGTTTCCCATTGACGTTATAGCGCACGTTCCTATCTTTTGCGAGGAGAGCAATATCCCGTACTGCTTCGTTGGTCGTAAAACGGAGCTTGGTCATGCAGGACTCACCAACAGACCGACAAGCGTCGTCTTGGTATCGGAAAAGAAGGCTTCAGGCGATCTTGTAGAGCACTTAAGAGAGGTGAGAGAAGAGGTCCGAAGTATTCAAAATCTGTACTAAGACACGTAAATAAAAAGCTCATGTTCGAATATGGTTTGTGAATTCTACGACGTTGTGGACAACGCGCTATACTCAGACAGACTGCCTCCGTAATGATAAACATACTTTCTGAAAACGTCTCATGAGGTACTTAAATGTGGGGAAGCTTATACTGAAACACAAGCCATGACCATCATTCCGGGAAGAAGGAAAGATGAGGCTTTGCCAACCCTGGCAGCTCCCATTGATGAACATCGTGTCCGCTCAATTCCTCGGGATGCCGTAGCACCGCTTCGAAGCATTACTCTGGCACTGGTGTGGTCGAATAGAATCTGCGCGCACGGAAAAAGAGAGAAGTTAGTGAGTGATTGACTCGATCATACGTATAAATCTCAGAATCGCAGCCATCTCATGGTAATGTGGTGAGAAGTGCGACCTGTCCAGTGCGGGGAGTACTTCGGGTAGAGAATTTGTAACAGCCCTATGTCCAGACACGTCTTGCACTCGCAAACTTCGCGCTTGTGCTCTCTCTGCTTATATTGAAGCTGAGGAGAGGTGTCCGTAGGTAAAAAAGACAGCAATCGTAATCATCTTTATTCAGGCACATGTTTCGCATCCGTACCGATTCTCGCCACGGGAACCCTGTCCGTCGATCACAATCGAGGATCAATAGTGCGCTAACATATTTTACAAAAAAAGCGGTGGAATTTAATTTCGTTCCACCGATAGACACGCTATCCTGCTCTAATAAATGTTAATGTTTGATCCATCACTGCACGTGATCCAACAAACTGGATCAAGATATGGTCATTGACCAGGTTAGTTCGGTAGGAAGCGCAGTTTCTCTGAGAGTGTCGAACTTCTTCTGTTTAGGCATATTAAGCTAAAGTGTACAGTTCATCACTCTTTCCAACGTTGTTCTCCACGGTCCGTAATGATGCTTCGATTGTTCCGTTCCATCGCGCTTACTCTTGGCTTGAACACGGTGCATATGACCAGCTGCACACATATAACGCCTCTGCAGTGCGCAAAAGGGCACGCACGTACTTCAGATATCCGTAGCCAGACAATGTGCGGTCCAGATTTTGCTGCTCGTTCGCAAGCAACTCGCGAAGGGTTCAAATTCATAGCTCAGCACAGCATTTTGATTCGTACGACATACACACGTTTCGCCTACTTAACACACACTTTCGCAGATCGTGTCCCTAACAGTAAGATCTCCCTCAGGTCTAATTCCACAAGAGAAATCTTCTCGATACCTCGTACACTCTACAAAGCAGCATTGGGTTCAAGATGTCTCGAGAACAAAGTCCGCTTTTACTTTCCACGGATATGAATGACAATGGGAGAAGAAATAATGGACAAGTACTTCGGACATCTTTTCTTTTGGCAATTGGGTTCCTGATAGGCGCGTTGATGTCGTCTTTCAACAAATTTCAGTTGGATAGGCACGCACTACGGTTGCACAGCAGAAAACCAAACGGTCATCAGATGGATTGTTACTCAAAGCGTTTTAAGAAGAACACTCTTAAGCTGGTGCGCAACCAAGCTTTTGCTCAACTGTTCGGCGCCTCAAAGCTCAAAGTATACGAAGCGTCGGACATAACGGGGCATCCAAACGGGGACGGAATCTACACTGTGTTTGACAATTCGTACATGATCTCACGGACAACTCATATGCTGGGGAACGTGAGCAGCCAAACGAGGCCCAAACAGGATTGTCTCTTAACGTGGGAAGGCGCCAGGCCCGGTCCCAGTAATTTTGAATTCTTGGCATACAATGAGAGCTCTGATTCATACATAGCTGGGCGAGAAGTGGTGGAAATGGAAGACGGAACCATTCGATCACAGACCATAGATATAAGATTCAATGATAACGAAGTGATAGTGGGCGAACAATGCGACTGTGATTTCAAATTCACACACCAAAACAAGGGCTTTGAGGGTGCGCTAGTGATCACAGGAACGACATCTCGTTCGTTTCTACTAGCGCTGTGTGAGGGAAACTACTGCAGAGGCGGCGCGAAGGGGCGACAAAGCGGGAACGGTCGCATCGTAGTGATGGAACGGACCTACAAAAACAAGCGGTGCATATTTGAAACAGTGAACGTGGTAGCGTTACCCGGTGCGGCTGATTTCCAGGATTATTCGGCGATGGCGCTATGGAACAGAACGAAGATAGCAATCACTTCGCAAGAAAACGCAGCAGTTTACATTGGAAAACTGTCTGCGTCCGCCGACAGCGTTCGAATCGGTGACGGAAGAATCTACGACTTTCCGCGAAATGACGATTGCGAAGTAGAATTCTGCAACGTTGAAGGCATTCACTTCCTGGAAGAAAACGTGCTGGCGCTGGTGAGTGACTCGATGAAGGGACGGAAGCAGAGCTTCCGGTGCCGGAGGCGCGACGAGTCGCTGCACGTGATGGCGATGCCGTGAGACGGCGTGGTGCCAACTGTCAGCAGAGCGGGGGCAGAACGAATCCATCGCGAGCATTTTGCACACAGCGAAACAGCGTGGCGCGTGCGGTCGAGATTCCACGTGTACCCAATGAGCTTGCATCACTTGCAACCTGCCGCATATGCGGCGGCTGCCATTGGCCACGCCGTCGCGGTGCAGCTCTGAGCGACGTTATCGCGCCCGCTTCGCAGCGCCGCGCGCTATGTTTTGTTTTGCGCCCGCCGTGATGTTTCCGCGGTTTGAGCGCATTTGACGCACCGTCGTGTCGTTCCGGCTGCCCCCCGCGGCCGCTTCCCCCTCAGCCTCGTCGTCCGTCCTCGCCCTTTTGTTCGCCTCCTTCTCGTCAGCTTCGCGCATGCGCTTCCTGCTTTCTGCCGCGCCGGCCTTTTCGGCGTCGTCCGCGTCCCCCGTCGTCCCTCTTCCGTCTCCAATGGCCCTCTCTTGTCGCACTTCCCCATCGTTGCACCCTTCATCAGCGCTGTGACTTCGTTCTCCGACGTCTTCTGATTTTGGTTTCGTTCCATCTGAATTGACTCCGTTCTTCGCTCGGTCGCTCTCAGAATCGTGTCGATGCTGCCTCTGTGATTTCTTATCTGCTTCGACCGCCATGTCACATTCTTGTTTCACTATGCCATCTCCGGCTGTTTCCTCATTTTGACCTGCACTTGAACCTCGCACGTTCTTCTCCGCTGTTAAGTTAGCGCAACTATCAACACTTTCTGGCTCAAACTTCACAGCATTCATTCCATCATGCGTTCCGGAGCCTTTCTTGTTCGTGACTTCCTCATGTCCTACAGTTGTTTTGGTTAGTTTCGTATGTACAACAGAGCCAGCTGATTTCCTATCAGCCTCGTTCTGTTTGTTTCCTGCTTCTGTACATCGCGTACTTCGTGATTGAAGCGGCTCTCGTCCCCTATCCTTCGCACCGTCGAGACATCCGCTGGTGCTTGCATTGCCTTGGTCAGTCTTCATCTTGCTCTCCGCTGCACTACTGGCCAACATCTCGGATGTGCTTGCTGCTCTTCCAGTGCAGCTTCCACCATGATCGCCTTGGAGACTTGCTGCGGCTTCATCCTTTGATGCACAGTCCTGCAAAATGTTGCCTATTGCTGAAGCATCTTCTGCTTCTTTGTGGGAGGTCTCTGTGGTTTCTGCACACCCTTTGTTGCTTTGTGATGGTGCTGCCACACTACATCCCTTTAAAGCAATTATGTTCGAAGGTTCTGAGCTGTTTCGTGGAGCCATTGGCTCTGTGGTCCGCCCTGTTATGCTTCCTTTCGGTGATTTGTCGTCTTCCAGTCTTCCGGTATCCTTGTCCACCATCTTCGGTTGTGTGTTCCTAAAAGACATAGGCGGAATTTCGATAGCTTCCAGGGGCAACACCCCATGTCCAAGTGCCTTGGCCTCTGCTGCTATGGCAGCAACAGCTGCTGAGTGATTGTCGGTGCCGCTGGTTTCTGTATGCTGCTCTCCAATCCTATTGGCGCCTATACTTCCATCACCACTGCTTGCACCATGAGAATTATGATGTGACGAATGGCACTGTTTCCCACTCGAAGAACTGCTAGGCCCTGCAGGCGTTCCTGTTGAGTCCGAATCTTTGAAAACCACAGAGCAAGTACCCGGAACTTTACCGCGCATCGCCGCAGCAGCAGCAGCCTTAACTGCTGCTGCTGCATCTGCTGCAATGGAGTTTGTGGGATCCTCGTTGCTTAACCTTCCGTGGCGCATATCACTTCGTCGCTTGGCATCCTCGCGTTCCAGTCTTTTTTGGTATTTCTGTGCGTGCGTGCGAACTTGTTTGGCATTTCGGGTTCCGACATACTCGGATATCTGCAA
This sequence comes from Gracilaria vermiculophylla, assembly GCA_019155205.2. Classification (NCBI taxonomy): domain Eukaryota; phylum Rhodophyta; class Florideophyceae; order Gracilariales; family Gracilariaceae; genus Gracilaria; species Gracilaria vermiculophylla. The sequence goes on from JAHNZQ020003148.1 coordinate 880,162, forward strand.
ATAGTTTTTCGGCCCGCATGCTTTCATGCCTGCAAGAAATCGTTCATGTTCATCTGGAGTCCAATATCTGCTTTGCTTTTGTTCCTGCCCCTCGTTTCCCTTGTCATGTTGATTGGTTTGGCTCGAAATTGGCGCATGCGAAGCTTGAAGAGGGTGGAGGACGGCAGGAGGCATAACTCCCATATACTGGGCTGCAAACGCCGGATCTGGAGGAGGAAACATGTACGGGTACGGAGAAACATGCGGTTGTGGAGGAAACCCGAGCATAGGCGTGGGCATAACGTGATTGCTCGCGCTTGTCGATGGCGAGGGCTGTGGTTGAGAGACAGCTGGGGTTGTTTGAGATGCTGGCTGTGAGCTTGATGTAACGGCCCCTGAGGCTGGCGACGCGTTCATATGCGGGGAGCTTGTTGGGGCTGGAGTAATTGGAGCACTTGTCGGGATTGTGGGCATCGCGGGTAATGCAGCGGGTGGAACCATCGGAAGAGGCGGATGATGGTGTGGGGGTGTGGCTGAAAGACGCTGTATGGTCGCCCTTTTCTTTTCCAAGGTGCGCTCCAATTCGGATATTCTTTTCTTCTGATGGTTCGCTATGGCTTTCAACACGGAAATGCGCACTTGTGATGTAGCATTTTGCGAGGAATCACCCGAGGTTTGTTGACATTGCGGTTTGTCTTCGGTCTCTTTCTCAGGAGTTGGGTTCGAGGTATCTGGAGCAGAGGTGCAATTCGGTTCTGCCTTGCGGTCGGCCATAAGGCTGAGACGAAGTGTGGGGCGAGAATTTCTGACACTGTCTGATGAGCGTCGTCACCGCGAGGGAGAGCATGAGCAGATGCGCTGGCCGGAATCCACGGTGCAAGGAGAAAAGCGAAGCGAGCAGAGACACAGGCAGTGCGGTCGCGGCTGCAAGGAAAGGATCAGAGGGAGCACACGAAGTTGACCACGCGCAATGTGGGGGCACGGAGACGGTCGTGCAAGCTGACCTAAGATTGAGGCGTGATGGTATCGCTGTACCGCTGTACCTTTGGCGCGGAGGTATCGAATTGGTCGATTGTTGGGTACAAACGAGATGAGCGATTCTAATGCTTGCAGAAAGCAACTGCGAATGGTGTTCACGAGGAGATTTTCGCATCGCAGGTTGCGGCTTTCGAAATTTTGGGAAATCAAAACTGGCAAGCCTCCGTGGCTCGTGGACCATGTCGCTCATGAACCTCGCGATTTGTTCGACAGCTTGTCCACACGAACACAACGGCAACGCATTCGGTAGAGATGGCAGTGATTTGTCCAGGCGGCGGCAGCAAGCAGCTAAGATTGGGGGAGATCTGTTCTTGCACGTGAACGCTGTCGAAAACTAAGGCCCTAATAATCTACTCACACAGGTTAAAGAAAAGCGCCACAGAGGCCGTCGATTGTGCCCAAACATGAGTCTCGCACTGCATGAGCAATTTGTGGCGCATTTTGCGAAGTGATCTGCAATACACTTCGTGCGGGTCACCCTGGTCATTTTATTACACATTTCACGGGAGGTTCAGGGTATTCTCAGGGCCTGTGAGTTGCACCAAATACAGGGATGAGCAATATCAGCCTCTCACCGCCGTGCCCCCGAGCTCGTGGGTGAGAGGCTTATCATTATCAAATCAGAGCGACGTACGAGCAACATCGTCAACGTGCAATCCGGAGACTGCTTCCCGCAAGATTGCCTGTATGAGAAACCGAGGATTTCTCCGTTGGCTGTACAATCTGCTGCGGTTTGTTTGGGTGAACACAGTACCGCACCATCGGTATGCCAAAACGACAAAATAAAGTTGACATTGCGACGAATCATAAGTATCACATGACAGGCCGGAACCGAATTCTCAATTCTTTGCATACGATTCAGCACCTGAAGATCGCGTATGGCTGAGAGCCACTCGTTCAACGGCATCGAGATTTGACAATGGGAGAAGACCTGCTCACCACCATGTCCCTCGCGTCCGTGCACGTTTTCGATCCTTACGTCGGCATCTACAATACAATCAGCCAAGGTCTCTGTAGTAGAGGAATCCATTTCCCCCATCCATAACGCACAAGAACACACCATCTTTTCCATTAGTAAGAAAAGAATACTAATCGTCCTCCTTAGACTATGCCAAAACGCCCGAGGAAACGAAATCTGCTGCACATGTCTACATTGTTCATTCCCCGACGTGAAAAACACCGCCTACGTCACTTACGCCAAGGTTAATATCACTCATAGAAAGAACTACACGTCCGAAACGTACTTGGCTACCTTTTGTACGGCATCTTTCGATGCAGTCGCAGCAGCAGAGCTCTTGACAGCCTTCACGTCGTCCTTGGTGTCGACAGCACCTGCGATGACCTTGGGCGGCTCATCTTTTAGATCAGGATGTCCCGGATGCTCAGGCAACAGCTCGTCGTAGACGTTGTTGGTGTTCTCTGCGATGTTATCCCACGAGAATTGGTAAGCCGCTTTCACGCGGCCCCTCTCTCCCATGTAGCGCATGTGCTCAAAGTTATTAAACGCGTTGCAAATGCCCCACGCTATGCCTTCTGCACTCGTGTCTACCAGATACCCATCATTGTCATGCCATACAAACTCCCTCGGTCCGCCACTCTTCGTCACAACCACAGGCTTGTTAGAGGCCCAGGCCTCCAATGTAACAATTCCAAACGGCTCGTTGCGGCTGGGAATGGCGACCAAGTCTGTGGCCTTGAAAAGATCAACGAGATTCTGTCCCGTCATGCTCCCAGTGAAACACACAGACCCAGCAACGCCCAAGTCATGCACTCGCGCGATCAAACCGTCTTTCATGTAACCGTCTCCAACCAGCACGAACTTGGCGTCAGGGCGAGAGGCAAGAACGCTCGGAATAGCTTCAACAAGAATGTCGGGGCCTTTTTGTGTGGCCATGCGGCCCACAAACAAAACCATGGGATCCATGGGTCCCACGCCATACTTAGCACGCACCTCAGCGGGATCCCACAGGTTACCATCGTATCGCAAGCAGTTGATTCCGTTGTAAACGCATCGAAGCTTCTCCCAGTCAAAGGCGTAATGAGCTTTAATTTCGTCACACAACACCCCGGACACGCCAATGACCATGTCGGCGAGGCCAATAGCCTCCGCTTCAATGTTACGAATACGTTCAGATTGTCCGCCATACATGTTATTGCCGCATCGTCCAAACTCGGTGGAATGCACGGTGAAGACGCACCGGCGGTTGTGATTTCTCTTGATATTAATGAGGGCCGGCGCCGCGAGCCAGTCATGGGCATGGCAAATATCGAATTGGACGTTCATAAAGGCCTCGGTCTCCAACATGAAATGGACCATGGCGTTACACATGTTGGTAACCTCCTGCACGAAATCCGGAGAAAGCTCAAACGCTATGCGATGCACATGGACGCCGTCAATTCGCTCGTACGAGGGCTGTCCCGCTCCGGTGCGGACATAGGCGTGCACCTCGTGGCCACGGCGTTCCAAGCCGGCAGCCAGCTCGGTGAGATGTGGTGCGACGCCGCCCACAGCGATGGAATGCAATGACTCCCAGGCAAACAGGGCAATCTTGAAGCGTCTGTGTGCCTTCTTCTGCTCCGGAAGATTTTCCACGTCCGGAAGGGCGTCTTCCACATCATCAAAGGCGTACGGTGACTTTTGCTGGTATTCGGAGATTTGTGCGTGCTGCAGGGCAGTCGCGAGGGCGTCTGGCGAGGCGTGCGGGGAGGATGCGGCACGCGGTGGGTCAGTTTGCAAATCGCTCTCCGGGGGGGCTGAAAGCGGGGCGCGCGTCAGCGGTTGCGCTTTCGAGACCGGGACGGATGGGCGGGGCGCGTGCGGCTTGGCAACGGCCGAGGAGGACGAAGCAGAGGGGGTTGCCGCGGGGGCTGTGGAGGACGGCGGCGGAGCCATTGTAGCAGCAGCGGTGAGGCCAAAGCGTGGAAGGCGCGATGGGAGGTGGGAGACGAGCAGGCGCGCGACGGTGCGGTCGACGGGGGAACGGGTCGGAGCGGGTGCGTGATGAGACGCCGACGAAGGTAAGCGCATGTCGGGGATGGACAGCGTCATCACCACACAGTGGCGTTGCGAGATGCGGGCGTGGTTGCGGCGCGGGATGGAATAAAGGTGCGGGAAAGCGTTGTGGTGTGGCGGCGCCCAATGGGGCACGTCCAGGTGGCACGCGTCGCAAATGGTTGGCGCTGGCGCCGGTGGATAAACCGGTGCGCATGCGCAAGTGATTGCATTTGCGCCGCGGCGATGGCTCCCAGCCACTGCTGGCGATGCGGCCGCGAATGTGTGCCACGTCCGTCGCTCTCATCTCCAAGGTAACCAATAATGATGCCCCCGGGAGGCGCTGCCGGTGCCGCTTGTCCGATACGTCCGACGCGGCCGCGACAAAATGTGCGGGCGGCTGCGAAGGAGACTGTTACCTCTTCTCCAATGCGTCCTATGGGGTTCGAACCCATGCTCACATACGTGAAACAGAACGCGCAAGATCACCGTCCTTGAGTCTGTCGCCTTAACCACTCGGCCAAAGACGCCACCAGCACAACCTGTACCCGATGAAACGATCTGACAACTTTTTTTGATATTAGAACTTATGTTTCTCGCGAGAAGCTTCACGGAGGAGACAGACCTGCGGGTAGATCTACGAAGGGTATGTTACGATGGATACAAATCACAGTACAGGCATGGCCTAAGTCGCGACCGTACTTGATTTTGCTCGCACTCTCTTAGCCCCGTCATGTGACCTCATAACTCACCAGCCACCGAGATTCTTGACTTTTTGTGGCTGTAAATCATTTGTCCGCTCCATTAGCCGCCCATGCGATGTGCATCAGCAAGTTCTCGTTTTTGCTCTTCAACGTCAGGAACAACGAGGTCGCGAAAGGCTCGGAAACCTAACTGGCACATTCTTGGCACAGCAACGAAAATATGGGGCCGTAAACCCTCTCGCTCTCAAAGCCTAATTCATGTTCGCTTTCGTACAAGCCCGCGGCACCCGACTTCGAAATACCAGCACACCCACATGCGCTAAATCTGGTCGAAAAAGCAAACCAGCCATGACTTCAGCAAAGCTCCCGAGCAAAACAACATTTACATTCCGCCGTTACGTCGATGCCCATGACCGAGACCAAGTCAGAAACATCTGCGCCAGAGTTTACAATTCTCAAGATTATGTACCGCGTCTACTTCCTGCTTATGCCTCTAGCGCTAACTGTAATCCCTTCGTTCTGGACAGCCCCTGTGGCATCACTGCCTTCATCATCGTGCGCTACCAACAGTTTTCGCTAAAACCGCATCACCTTCCTGAACGAGAAGTCTACATCGAAGCCGTGCGCGTGCGAGAAGACTTGCGCGGAATTGGCGTAGCAACAATCATTTTGTCAGAGGCATCAAAAATGATTCACAAGTCGCGGGATCACTTGTCTACCGTTCGCATACTCTCGACCACCATCCCTCAAAACAAGCCCATGATTCGAGTGTTCCACAAGTCCGGATGGAAACAAGTGAGTAGCATGGTCATCTGGCCGAGGCAAGATGCTGTTCGCAGCTTTAAAAGCACCGAAAAGTCAATGTTGCAATCTCTAAGCATTGCTCCCAGCATTTCATCCACCACCCTGGCATCGCAATGGCGACAGGTGCCTACTTCTACAGACATCTCTGCCCTCATAACGCAGCTACGAAACAATGAGTCACGTTTTTTCCGACCTGGCTATTTTGAAGTTGAAAGTCTTAGTTGCTCCTCCTTCTTCTTGGTGGATGAGCATGCGGAGCGTGAACAGCGATCAGTTTGGCGCCTCGATGTTGATGCCAAATTAGTTGGTTTGCTTTTCGTTAGGCCTCAAAATCTTCATCCCACAGCTCGAGAGCCTCAAAATATAATTTCCGCCTGCGTGAATGACACAGACGTTGCGGAGAGTGTAGTCGTGTTCGGCGAAAAGTTGTTCAACAAGGCCAATTTCCACGTATCTTTTGACGAGGGTGTGACTGTAGATATGATGCAAAACTCGCCCTTATTCTCCCGTGTGCAATGCGCCCCCTTTCTCGTATACGAATACAAGGGATGAGCTGCAGAACCCGATCTTCCACCACCAAGACCGGTGTGGGGGATTCAGCGGAGCACAAAGGGCAACTAATCTTACGGCCAACAGCTCTCTGTCTCAAAAACCAGCGCCAAGGCTTGCGAGAATATGTGGCGTACTTGGTTCTTGAAAGATGTTTTCTGCATTGTAGATTAACGCCCTTGTCTTCATTTGAACAAATATCAATCCATGAGCGATGACACGCATGAAATTCCCCACGCATCCAAACACATACGCTTTACATGTACAGAGTACACTGCTTTCTCTGCGCCAGGAAGAAGATATATATCAGAGAGCAAGGCAAGTCTTGCGGAGGCGTAAATTCCTCAGAATGTATCTCGGTACGGGCAAGAATCGCGAACTGCACAAAAAAAACCGTTTTGATGTATGCTATTAACTGCTAGTAAAACGAACAGACGTCACACAGCATTCAATATCTGCTCATAAGCGCGAGCTGCCAATTGCTTATAGGAGGTGAGCAAGGCAGATGTTGGACTATTGAAGCACACTTCATTAGAGAATATCTCACAAGATTCAATCAAAGCCGGTGAGTGAAAGAGAATGATGTTAGTAGCAGTTTCGTGTGGTACCGGGAATTGAAACACAGTGAGCATCAAAAAGAATAATGCCTAGTGTGTTAACGGCCACATAGATGGTTTTAAGTCATGCTTGAACATTTTATTCAACTTCTGCAAATCGTAACGCTTAGCATTATAAAACATTAAGAGCAATGAGACATCATAAAGTAGGACAACACGTGAAAGGGTGAAGAGAACAAAACAAAGCATGATATACCCTGGCGCAATATCGCTCGTACATTTCTGAAATAACTGTTGAAGGACATGATTCATGAGAACTTTCAGGGAATGATTCCTCGCGCCTGCTGAGCCTTCTTCATCTCATCGACCGTGGGGCTCGTATTATAAGGTAGCGTAGGAGTGGCGGGTCCCGACGGCCTCTTGTATGGAGCAACAACGTCCCGTTCACCGGTCCAGAAGTTAATCTGTAATCCTTGAGGTTCCTGGAAATCCATTGCGCCCACACTTGGAAGATATGGGAAACCCGGAATCTCGGTCTGCGGTTCTCCGTATGGTGTGAACATCATAGGATCCGCAATGTTTTGCAAGCGGGCATACGTAGCATCAAGAGATCCATCAAGACACAACAAATATTTCTCATCCAACCCGTTCTTGATGCGCTGCTTACGGGCCACGGCACCAAAATCCATGGAAGTTAAGGCAGAAGTGCGTTCCTCATACATAGAAGAGCGGAACTTCTGAAAGGCGTCTTCGGCAATTTCCTCATCGCTCATGTTTGCGTAGGTATCCGGAGAAAAGCTCGGGTCGACGTACTTTGGGTCCCAAGGATATAGTTCTCCTTCAGCTTCGGCGATACGCGGGTCCGGAGGGGCAGTTTCATCAAAAGGCGGCAGTGCTTCGTCAAACTCTTGCGGGATGCCTTTCTTTGGTACAAGTACTCGACCCTTTTCGTCTCGACCAAGTTTGGCGTCTGCTAGGTTCGCTGGTCCACGTTTGGCGAAATCCGATGCGACGCGGAATTTATCGACGTAGTACTGAACCACGTGACCTTTCGTCTTGTCCGTGATGTAGCTATATTGGCCATATCCCATACGCAAATCATTGGGGGTGGTGGCGGCTCTCCGAGAAACAACTCTATCGCAAACGAAAGAGGAGCGAAGAGTGAACGCTGTGTTACTGCCAACGGGTAACGTGGTGATGAAGGCCATTGATGAAGATGCCAGTGAAACAGAACCGTGGGCAAATAGTTGAGCAAGAAGTTTCGAACGGGCGATAATGCAGTGTATGAAAATGCCTGTGATGAGGTGGACGGGCTGAGGGCGGGGAGGTAACCAATCTGGTGTGTGGTGATTAGGGTATCCAAAGGAAAAAATCCTCCTGTGGGGTGCTCTGCGACTGCAAAAAAACGACACAACATCACACTTGGCAATGCGCCAAAGCTTAGTCATTTAAAAAATTAAAGTGTATAATTAATTATATATGATTACCACGGTATTGGGAATAACTCTTTCGTGATACCTTAGTACAAAAGGTACAATATCGTGCTTCGAGGGTCTTCATAGGCTTTGCTGCAAACTTTGCCGCGGATTTTATCATAATAATATGGCGGAAAAAGTCAAGAGCAGGTACTCTAATGAGTACGACGCACGGATGATGAAAGAAAGCTTCGAAATTGGTTAGAAAGTAGTTCGTGTATCCTGTACTATCGAGTGATGTCACTCCAAAACCTTTGACACAATGAATCACTTCTTTCATGTTCCCGTTAATTTTTTTTTTGCTTTCAAGCCATGCCATAAATATCTTAGAAGTACAAGTGATAGCCAAGGTTTGTCTTGCAAAGCAAATCGGACAGTGAAAGTTTATCTCGAGGTGGATAATAAACCACCGTGGCAAAGATGCACATTTCTGTAGACCTTTTTGCAACGGTCCTAGAGTCATTTGTAGCGACTTGTTCTTATTAAACAATAGAAACGCAATGTACGCCACTTAGTTTGAAATGAGAAAAAGACCCATGAATTGAGTATATTTTTTCGTTCGGCTTCTAAGGATGAAAGTGTGCAATCTGATCCACAACAGGCCTCAAATGTCATATGATTGCGAGAACATTTTCGAACTACTAACATCTTCTCCTTGAGAGGTTTTCCCCGCAGGCACGCATGTCTTTCTTACACCTCTTTCGAATTTTTTGAAAGAGGGACGGACAGTGAAAAGGCTTTATTACAGGGGTCATCGAGGAAAGGTCATTTCGACATATTTCATTTTTTTTATGCCACGAGAACATGAGATATCCACCTTCAGATGTCATTAACCCTGTGAGTTGTTTTCTTAGAGGATTCCATTCACATACGTATGTGGTACAGCTTGGAAATTGGGGCTTCTGCAAGTCCAGAAATATTGTATTCGGTGTTCTCTTTGTCTGCGTTGTGACTTCCAGGGGTGGAAATAATCAGATGGGGTGAAGACTGCAAATGTAGAGTGCAATTAACGGATCGTAGTGCATCGAGTATTCTCATTCTCATTCTGATGACCGTCTCTTGACAAGAATCCATCAAATTGTATTCTTGCTTTCTCAGTCTCTCTCTCTCTCTCTCTCTGTTGTGGGTACGTATGTCTAATTCCTGCTCAACGCAGAGCGTCTCTGTTCAAATAACCGCTCTCTCGCCAGAAAGACCAGAACTTTCTCCGTGTGCTGTCATAGCACCGCAAGCAATGACGAGCATATGCTGTTCTTCACTTGATTGGTTTAAATGCAGGTTTATCGATGTTTTGCATGTCGGATTCGGACATTGCAGGAAAGAGTGCCAGTGTAAAACTTTAGGGTTTTGTGTTTTGTTTTGAAAGGTTTCGTCTCATTTCGTTTGTGAGTTGTTAAAGGAAGTACGATTTGTTTTGAAGACGGTGATGAGTTCATGATTCCCGATTTTCGATGCAAACAACGTATGGTCAGATCTTCTTGCCTTCTGGAAAAACTAACTCAATAAAACAGCAATCATTTATCTTTTCAGCTTTCTTCAAGAGTTCGAAACCCCAAACGCATTAAAAAAGATATCGATGTACAAAGGTCATACTTTATTTCTGTGCAACAGCTAATAGAGTTGTTTTTTTTCTTCTGTAGTATACGCATACTTTTTTACCCTGCTAAGCAATCCTTTCATCAACCAGTTTCTCAGTACTATTAACGCAACGGTACATTTGCTATTGCAATCTGATCGCTAGATTACCAGCATTAGTCCATCAGATTGCAACCGTGTTTACCAAAAAGAATCCTTGATTGCAATCTTTGTGATGGCCATGGATTGCAATCCTATCTAATTGTATACAACCCTGGTGGCTCCTGTATTGAAAACGTTGTGCTCTACATCCTAGCATAGCAGAGACATATCCTGAACACCTTTTCGTTCCATAGGAAGACTATGCGTCGTGTAGGTGTTGGGTTGTGGCATTGGTAGGCAAATGGAATGAACCGTTGGAAAGGACTCGCTTTTGTTTCTCTACTGCTTATAATTTGAAATAAGGTTCAACTTAAATTTGCTGTCCGGTTGCGCGCTTAAACACAGATTCAGATAAATAACCACTACCCGTTCATACCCATGGATTGCAAAGATTTATTGATACTTTTAGAGGCCCTCTCTTGCGGCCGATTGTTTCTCAATGATGCATTTAACAGGCGTGAGTTGCATGTCGCTATCTATCTCGAGAGACTGGACGTCTGTTTCAAGGTGCGCTTGCAATGGCACTTTCAAAAAGTTCGCATGGCCAAGCAACACTCTCAGTGTTGCAGTCAAACCCGTCGACAGTTTCACAGCAAAAGCTACCAAAGCTCAAATATTTTATGTTCACGTTTGACATCAATCGTTTTATCTTCGGCTCCGAAGTCTCACATTCAAACAGTTAACCAAACATTTGACCCTCTCAATGGTATTGCAATGCTTCGTTTGTGGTCTTTTTTACGTTTGTATCCTCGTCACCCTCGTTCAATCCAAGTCACGGAGTCTACAAACGGAATTTGATCCTTCAAAACTAGAGAGAACGCTGTTTAGCAACACGCCGCGGGTTCATAACGATAATAACCTTCTCAGTTCACATCGTTCTAGCACCAATGGTCTAGTCAGAGATTTGGGGCACAATTCCATCGGAACTTCAAAAACCACAAGAACAACAGAACCCCAAACGTTGTTGACAAAATCGTCAGAAAGCCTTGATGGATGGCATACAGAAAGCGAATCTATTCAATACCACTTCTCTCAACTCGAAAGAATCTTGAAATCCAGTAATACGGCTGCGTCATCCACTTCTACACTTCCAAAGCAGATACAGGAACCACAACCGTCGCTCTTACCGTATGCATTTGGTGTGGAAACCAGTCAGCCATTGCCCCGCTTATCATCACCCTCTTCTTCTATTCAACCCACCCAGCTTGTTGTCGGGCAAACTGTTGCACCGAGTTCCACCTCAGGTTCATCAGTCGTTTCATCGCCCTGGACTTCATCCGTGTCACCCAGTGTATCTGCAAGTGCTGGTGTGACACCTATTGCGATAGATCCGAGAGCAACTCCTTCACTCTCACCATCCCAATCACCAGAATTTACGACTTCGGCGTCCCCATCATTTACAAAGACCGTGGGGTCTTCCGTTTCAGCATCTAGCCAACCATCGTCGACAGCGTTCGCTCCAGCCACAACGAAGAGCTCTGCATCTGCTTCGCAAGAAATACACGCATCTCCTTCGCCATCAGCATTGCCTCGCATGTCACCGGAGGTTTTGCCCACTCCAGAGGAGACCGGTGCGGATGAAACTCTTTCGAACCAAACAGTTATGGAACTTTCTATAGGTGATACGATTACTGTGAGAGATTTCAAGTATGGCTCATTATTGAACAGAACAGGTAAACGCGACAGCGATGGCCAATTTTCTGATGTTCTTATCATTTTGTCCTTGAACAGTAGCACACAAGAGGAAATGACAACACTCGCACGTCAAGATTCTTTAGACGTCTCTCCATCGGTTGTGACCGTGAGAGCTTGTGTGGAAACATCAACTGGGACTGAGGATCAAGTAACATTCTTGTTCTTGCACGCATTCCGACGCGCAACATTGTCCGAAACTGACTTGATGGTTTCAAGGGGCTTCACGCGTCCTTTTCGTTACAATGAAACCTATACTTGCACTGTGGGAGTAGCCATCGATGTACCTTCCGATACAACAGGTCCGGTACATCTCGTGCTCTCAAAACGAGTATCTGTTGAATCTGCTGTTGTTAAGGTATCGGCGGTTCGATCCTCAAACACAGTGGCGGAATCACCGCTCAATTGGAATATAAATCTTTTGTCAATGCACGAAAAGCTTAACAAAAGCTTCGATACAATAGAGCAACCATTCGTGTTTGTCATTTCATCTTGGCCCTACCTAAAGCATGTTGAACTTGATGGTATCCAGGTGGACAATTCTGGTTTCCGGTTCATTTATGGATCAGAGTCTCGTTTTCCAAATCCTGTTTGTGACGATTCTGGGACCCAACTCGTGACGTCGATCGTCGGAAGACGTCTAGGCGTCGGCCCGAACCAAACTAGGATTGTTCCGATTCCGGTTCGGGATTGCGAGAAACCGTACACTCTTGACTTCATTCTCAGCGCTCTCAGACATGTGAACACTAATGTTGAAACATCATCGTCATCAAACTCGTTCCTACTCTTTGACGACCAACTCGAGGAAAGTGGCCTTCTAAACGACTCCACATTACAAAAAGAATTCCAAGTGCTGGCAAACGCCGGCGTGATTACCCTGATCCCGGGAAAGACATGCATTGCGTCGCAGCCCTCATATGTGGCTGTCGGGGCATTTGGACGAGCGGCTCACAATCGGACATACTCATCCACCGACAACGAGTATGTTATTCGCTCTTCTATGTGTTCCGACATGTTTGATGTTTTCGGGCCTGGAGATTTCAGCACAACGGCGTCACTTGCAGGGCAAGAATCATATGAAAACATAGACCGGGGTTCAAATGTAGCGGCAGGCGGTGTGTTGAGCGTTTTTCTGCTCTTGTCTCTTAATTGGAGCCGAAAGATAAACGTCACTGAGGCAAAATCACTTCTTCGGGGACTGACAAAAACAACGCCTCTTGTTGGGGATGCTGCAACCGGAGAGTTAAGCGGGTACGGGCGTGCGCTGCCGCTCCTTGGCAGCGGCACATCACTGTCCGATCTGAGAAAGTCTTTTGCGGATCTGTCTTCAAGTTCTTCGACAAATAACTTTATGAGTTTCGTATCGAGTTTACCGACGGCGGCTGTAGTTGGGATTTGCTTGGCAATCGGCCTAGTGCTCATGGTAGTTGTTGTCGGGTGCATCATCATTGCGTGTCGGCGCAGAGGGAGAGCTGATGAAGAAGAAGAGGAAGGAGAATCTGCGTCACGAGACGATATCGAGAACGTAGCCGAGCAACACACGCACATGCCGCGGGATCGTAGTAGAGGCGCCTTGCTACGTCCTCCCACGATATTGGATATACAGTCGCCAGTTCCAATCAAAACGCAGTCTGATAGGCGCGAAAAGGACAAGAGCCGACCGGTGCAGCCGCAGCCGATTCGCGTTCCCGTCGTACAGAGATTGCTTTCTCTCAACAGAGCCAAGGAGTCTCCAATAACCAGGGGTGATAAGGCTTCCTGGTTCGCCACGCCAAAGAGCGAAAAACCCGATAGCCCCACGTTCAATCGATGACGGGAGCGTTGATGTCTAGTTATTGATTTGGCATGGTATTCACTGTTGAAACTGCCCGAGCGTCGTCGTGCCAGTTGAATTTGTCTCCGAACGAAACCCTGTAGCGATGTTCAAGTGTAAAAGTTGGTCAGATTATAACTGAGCGACGGTCCTGTACGCACGGTCGGCATGGAGTATTTGATACTTTACTATTCAAACGTTTTCTAACGCTTGAAAGAAAAACTGGGGTGAGCGAATTAAAGTGCAAGACTGCACGTGGGTTCTTGTACAAAAATTAATATATGAGTATGCCAGTTTTGTCGATCGACAAAACCAAAGTCACACTCGTACGAGCGGAGTACAAAAGCAATAACGATTAGAGGGGGCTCTCAAGGAGACAGGATATGCGGGTATTTCTTGAGCAGCCACAAAATTGTGCCGTTGGTCCACCCAAAGCCCGTCTGCGGCTTGTACTCACCACGTTCGCCTCGCCTGCCTGTTTCCCACCGGCAGTCATACTTTTCGTGAAACACGTTGTCCTTCTTCCAGCCTTGGTAGGCACTGTTGACAAAGCGGCGAGCAACCTCTTCGGCGGCTTGCTGTCCACCGCTCTCGGGGTCAAGCTCGCCCACCTTTTGCAGCACGTCCACGGCAATATCAACCAGAGGGGGCCAGCAGTTTGGAAAATCCCACTGCTCGTCAGTCACTTTCGACGTGCAAGCCATGCCACCACTGCACACAAGGCCCGAATCGTTCATGACTCCGTACACGAAGGATTTGAGGTCCAGGGCACCGTTGCACTCGTCGTCAAAGCAACCACACCAAAGCGGCATCATGCCGGCCACGGATGAAATGGCGGTGTTCTTCCCCTCGCTCACGTCGTAGTCAAAGCCAAACAGCTTGTCATGGTCAAACAACACCGAGCTGATGGCGTTCCTTCGATCCTTGGCGTACTGCTCATACTGCGTGCGCTGGTCGCTGTGGAAGCGGGCCTTGTCTTGCGCGGAGGACGCGGGCTCATTCTCATCGCAATTCGCATCATAGTGGGCATAAAGGTGCTCGTGAAACTTGGCCATCTGCGTTTCCGCGAGGTACAGGATGCTGTTTAAACAGCACGGGACAATGTTGACCGTCTTGATGTCCGACACACAAGAGCCGTCGTTGCAGAGCCAGCGCGACGAGTAGTCCCAGCCGCTTTCGGCGCCGGCCGCGAGGTGCCTCAAGACCTCCACCTCGGCGTCGCGATCGCCGCGCAGATGCGGCGACTGAGCGAGGGCGGCGTCCACGGCGTCGCTATCCTCCTTGAAAGACTCGGGGCGCGGGCAGTCCGTGAGGACATTGTACACGCACAGGCGGTGCGAGGCGATGGAGCTGTCGGGGTGCACGCGAGAGACGGCGTGCGCGCGCTCGAACGACGCCAGCTCCGTGTCGAGGAACGGGACGGCCTCCGCAAGCCAGCGCGTCTTGCGGCGCGCGTCGGGGAGTGCGTCGCAGATGGCGGCGACGGCGAGCGCCAGCACGGGCGGCTGGGAGCGGTTGAGGTAGTACACGCGGTTGCCGTTGGGCACGAAGCCGAACTGGTGCACGAGGTGGAAGAGGTTGCGTACGGCGTTCTTCGCCGAGTGCAACATGTCGCACGCGAGGAGGCCCTTGACGATCCACAGGGTATCCCAGTAGTAGCACTCCTGGAAGCGGCCGCCCGGCACGAAGAAGGGGTGCGGCAGCGGGATGAGCGATGACACGCTCTTGTGGCGCTGCAGCGATATGTCCGGGTCGAAGGAGCGCGCCAGCACGCGCCAGCGCTTCTTGAGGTCCATGGTAAACTCGAGGAGGTGCGGGTCCGGGCGCGCGGCGGTGCGCAGCACAAAGGCCGGCGGCTGGTCGGTGTAGTCGGGTGGGGTGAAGGCGCCGACGAGCTTGTCTTGCGGCTGCTTGAAGGCCCATTGCAAGAACTGGCGGTACTGGTGCTCGGAGACGGCGGAATGGGGGGCGAGGGCGTGGAAGCGGCGCAGAACGTGGGAGGGGTCGTGGGCCAGCTCCATGTCGACGAGGGTCTTGGAGTCGTCGAACGGGCGGAACGGGGAGTTTTGCAGGAAGCGCAGTAGCTGCGGGTTGCAGAAGACCTTGGCGGAGGGGAAGAGGCGGTCGCGCGCATCGACGCTGAGCAGCTGGGTGTCGCGGGCGGGGTGCAGGCGGAAGCGAGGCTCGCTGGGGGACACGGTGGCGCAGAAGGACGCAGCGGGCAGCGGGGCGGCGGGGGCGACTGGCGCGGGCGGGCGAAGCGAGGTTGGCAGCGGGATCATGGTGATGAAGGCGGAGCGGGGGCGGGGGGGCGGCAGGTTGCGCCTGGGCTGCGACAACGACGGCGAGGGACGCAGATTTAAGGAGGGCGAGAGGGTAGCAGCGAAGGCCAGGGCGTGGGGTGAGGGGCGGGCGGGCGACGCGGCGATCATGATACGGCGCTGTGAGTGGAACGACCTCGATAGGGGGCGCTCCGTGTGCGGAGCAGAACAAGCGCGGCGCGGGAATCGGGGATGGGGGCGGGACGCGCGACAGACGGCGCCGGTTAACGGGACACGCGCTGGGGTTACGCAGATACAAGGGGCATGCCCTGCACATGCACTGTAACATGTTGTGCAGATACTTTTCAACTGTCAGCGCGGCAGCGAGCGGCGGCGGACGGACGCGTCAGCGCGCGCGGCGGCGGACGGACGCGTCAGCGCGCGCGGCGGCGCAGGGCGTCAAGCAGGCGGCGGGCGGCGGGCGGCGGGGCGGGCGGGTCGGCCAGCGACCACGCGCCGTCGGCGTCCTGCACCAGGCGCTGGTTGTAGCCGAAGGCGAAGTAGTCGCCGTAGCCCTGGCGCCAGTAGCGCTCCAGCACGGCGCGGTCGTTGGCGTCGCGGTTGCGGCGCGAGCGCTGCTGCAGCTCGCGCACCAGCGCGTTGTCGGCGGCGGCCGCGTCGCAGCCGGCGCCCTCGCCCGCGCGGCACGGCGGCTGCATCAGCACGGCGCTGCGCGCGGCGGTGGGGCGGTTAGAGCGCGCCTCGGGGGCGGCGGCGCGGAGGGGGCGGGGGAGGGGGGTGCGCGCACTTACGCTTGCGTGGCGTGCACGGCCAGCGCGGAGATGAGCAGCGAGGCCGACACGGAGGCCAGCACGCGGCGCACGCGCGGCGCCACGCACGACGCGACGGCGGCGGAGGCGGCGCGCGGGCGCGCGACGGCGGCGCGGCGCGCGGCGCGCGAAGGCGCGCGCAGGCGCGAGGGCGCGGGGCAGCACCACGCGGCGTCAGCGCGCACGGCTAAGGCGCGTGCGCGCGGCGCGGCGCGTGGGCGGCGCATCATGGGCATCGGCGTGGGTGGCGGCGAAATGCGCGCGCGCGTCACCTGCGCGCGCGCGCTGGCGCTTTTAGTGGCACCCTCAGCGCAAAGCGCCACATTACAGCGCTTGCCGAATTACACAAGTGCCGCCAAAAATCTCATTGCGTGTGCGCGTGTGCGCGTGTGCGCGTGTGTGCGTGTGCGCGTGTGCGCGTGTGCGCGTGTGCACGTGCGAGGGTGCTCACGTGCCAGCGACTGCGAGCTGCGGCGCGTGCGTTGGTTGGCTGTGATGGGAGTGGCAACGCTGACGCGTGCACGCGTGGCAGCGCTGGCACAAATAGGCAGTTAAAAAGATTCACGCAAGATGCGGCGCTGCAAATTCACGCGCCGCCGTGACGGGCGCGGCTCGCGGCTGAGCACAGCTGCGCGACGGCGGCCGTGGGGTAGCGCGCGAAGCGCTCGGGGTGGTGGCGCGGCCGGCGCCGCTTGCGCGTGGGCTGGCGCCTACCGCAGCGCGCTCCACTGTCCCATCGCTCGAGGGAAGAGCGACGCCGTCGCCACGTGTGCGCGCTGTGCAACGCAATGACGATATGCACTGCGCAGCGTGCTGTGCGCAGTGTGCCGGCTCGCCGGTCTCGCGAGCGCGCGGAAACGTGCGGCGCACCGCCGAGATTCGCCGCCGCCGCGTGCCGCCGCGCGCAGCGCCGAGCCGCCGCTCCGCCGTTGCGCCGTGCAGCGCGCCAATGGCGTTCCGCGTGGGCGGGCATGCCTATCACGCTGCGTTGTACCGATCTCTACGCGCTCCGTCGCGCGGCGGAGGGGCGTGCCGCTCGCTGCCGTGTCACGCATCGCCCGCTCTATAAGACCAGCGCCACCGCCCAGCTCCGCACGCCTGGCCTTAACAGAGTCAGCGTTGTGCCGTGCGAGCCCCTCAGCAGTCGCCAATCCCCTCCCCCCCGCCCGCCCCCGCGAGCTCCTTCGCCATGGCCGCGCCCACGCTCGACTACCCCTGGCCCATCCAGGGCGCCCCGACTTCCTTCGCCCTGGGCGAGGCCGTCCAGATCAACACCGTCGAAAAGTACTACTGGATGGTCGTCGTCGGCGGCATCCTCGCCTTCGCCATGGCCTGGGCCATCGGCGCCAACGACGTCGCAAACGCCTTTGCCACGTCCGTCGGCGCTGGATCGCTCAGCCTCAAGTGGGCCTGCGCCATTGCCGCCGTCATGGAGTTCACCGGCGCCCTGCTGCTCGGCGGCAACGTCTCCGACACCGTGCGCAAGAAGATCATCGACCCGGATGTGTTCGACCCCAACAGCCCCACCGGCTCCCTCAACGGCCCGGAGATGCTCATGACCGGCTTCCTAGTCGCCCTCATGACCGCCACCACCTGGCTCGTCCTGGCCACCTACCTCAGCCTCCCGGTGTCCACCACGCACTCCATCATCGGAGCGCTCGTCGGCGTCGGCATTGCGTACCGTGGCTTCGCCACCGTCAACTGGTGGGAAGGCGATTCCTTCAAGAGCAAGCTCAAAGGTGTCGTCGGAGTGATCCTGTCGTGGATCATTTCGCCGCTTCTCTCCGCTATCTTTGCTGTCATCTTCTTCCTCATCGTCCGTACCCTCGTCCTGCGCCGCCAAAATCCATACCAGAAAGGCCTCCGTTTTATGCCTGTTTTCTACGGCTTTGCAGTTGCACTGGCCGTCTTCTTCATTATTTACAAGGGAGATTCTCGATTCGACATTGCCGAAGACCTCGGAGTCGGCCCGTGTGTCGGCATTGCCCTTGGCACTGGCGTCGCCGTCGCTGGTCTAAGTGCCCTCATCGTCGTCCCACTTGCCAAGCGTTACATTGAGCGATGGGAGGCTCGCCTGAAGGAGGCCGTTGAGAACCCAGAAGCGGCCGCAAAGGCAAAGGAAAAGAGCGATAGGGTTGATGCAGCCCTCAGAAAGGTCGGCGTAAACGTGAACATTTCGGAGGAACTTGATGAAGACGTCGTTCGCATTCACGAGAGCGTCGAGAAGTTCGACCCCAAGGCTGAACAGCTCTTCACTTGGATTCAGATCTTCACGGCTGCGTTCGACTCCTTTGCGCATGGCGCTAACGACGTTGCCAACGCCATTGCTCCGTTTGCCTCCATCTACCAGCTTCAGCGCAACCATGGCATCATCAGTAAGGTGAACACGAATGAGTTTGAAGCACCCGTCACCATCACTGAGGGGCAGCTTAACGGCCAAAGTTTTGGAGAGGGAGACGATCTTCCCGACCAAGATGCCTTTTGTGGTACAGTTGAAGGAGATTCCTACTTTAGATGCGTTTCTCCAAACAGAGCCGCCTTCCCGTTTTTGCGGCCACAGGCTGATGGCGCCTCTCAAGACCAGTTTGAAGGTTACGACGCAGAGGGAAAAAGTGTTATTGAGCCAAGAACCTGTTTTACCGAGTGTAACAGAGGTTCGTATGAGTCGTACGACTCTTTCAAGCAAAGTGTGCCGCTGTGGATTTTGGCAATGGGCGGTGCAGGCATTGTTCTTGGGCTGGCCATGTGGGGATACCGCATTATCCTGGCCATTGGTGTCAAGTTGACCAAGCTGACCCCGTCTCGCGGATTCTCCATTGAAATTGGCGCCGCCATCACCGTCCTCATAGCGTCGCAAATTGGCATTCCAGTGTCCACAACCCATTGCCAGGTTGGTGCGACAATGGGCGTGGGTCTTGTTGAATTCAAGAAATCTACCGTGAACTGGAAGCAATTCCTCTTCATATGCATCGGTTGGGTGTTCACCGTTGTGTTTACAGGCGTCCTATCTGCGGTCATATACCTCATCATCACTCGCAGTCCGATGAACTTCTCGGCCACGTCCACGGAGTTGGATTACTGCCCTGGTCAACGTCTGTTCTTGTTTGACCCGAGTACGAATACGTTCCGTGGAGTGTCTTGCGCGGGAGTTAATTTTGAATAAGTGCCTTATTGATAAGTTGTGTACATGATGTGCGGATGTGTGTTATATTTGTCTCGGACAAATTTCTCCAGCAATTTGTAAACTCCGTTTTCTGACCTGCACTTCACTCTCTCCCTCGTCACACGCGCAGGATGTGGGTGGTTTCTGAAGTCGCCCTGCTGGCCGCCTTCTGCCAATGCCTGCCACTGAAGAAAACTATCCATGTGCTGCGTAACCTCTCACCTGTTCACATCTTGGGCAAAAGAGACAGAATGTTTTCGTCACCCGTAACATTCAATATGTGGCGTTCGTCACAGTTGGTGACCATTGCACTGAGTACCACGCACCCCACAACTGACGGGCACTGATGAAATTCCGTTGCAAGCCTGTTATTCAACCGATGCCATGGGCCAGTCATGTCTTTTTCTTCTTACCCGTTACCTTCACCGTTAAAATGACTCGTGTGGAGAGGCTCCTGGTCATCGCACTGTCAAGAGCGCTGTAATAAATCGGTACTTCGTGAAATATCATACTCTTGTAATATCATTCGACACAGCCTGTCCTGTCCCTAAGCTGTGGTTTGATGGTTCCATCTCCGCTAGAGGGTCGCTTTTGGGGTTCGTGAGTTCGGAAATCGGAAACGCTCAATCATTTGCAGTGCATTAAAGTTGAAAATGCCATCCTGAAACAGCGATGGCGCTTCAAGGCTTTTATAAGGAACTAAAAACTTTGCACTCGTAGAAACCTAACCTAACTCATACAGTCTGTTTCAAAATCATATCACGTTGGAGTCGAAGTAAAATAATCGTGATTTTTGGTGCTGTACGACTACAAAATCGAGTTTGACAATAAAATAAGTCCAAAAACCGTTTCAAAAACATAACATCTTTATCAACTTTAACCCATTTGCGACTATAAATTCTTATGTCTACAGATGTAGACATAAACAGAGACCAATGAGCATTCCGAGGGCAAACTCAAGTGGGTGGTTCAAGACGTTCTGTATCAGATTGAAATGTTGTGGGCGCCATCACGAGACGGTGACGCAGGGGGCTAAACACGTGTAATAATGAAAGCCGAAAAGGTGCTTTTCGTAGCTAAAAGCCCCAAAACAAGTTGAAAACAGTGGGATCAAAGGAACTAAACCCACTCGATGAAAGAAAATATCACTAGGGAGAGCAAGAAGCTCAATCACCATATAAAACTTCTTACGTTCTTGTTGAAACGGCGCGCAACCCAAAAATTATATCAAGGATCACTAAGGGTCAGACCCTCGGCTTCCGGTCAGACACTCCGGATGTGAAGTGGATTTTGCAGCCTACATACCCCTGCACTAACCAGAAACAGGCGCATACAATCCTTACAGGGCTTCCCGAGGAGAGCTACGAACAGCAAGATATACTTTCGCTCTATACCCAAGCTGGCCCTTTGCAGGAAAGGTTGCACGGCACGTCACCTGCGGATAGCTTCCCGTCAAGTACTTCCTGTAGTACAGTGGCTCCTACGGCATTATGGTGGTTTGGCCTTATGGCATAATATTCCTAAGGAGGGTTCGTAATTTAGTAGCCGGGCCACGTGGTGCATAATATTGCCTGCGTGCGCTACAGTATCCTTAAGGTACGGTAGAATTTATTATTTATTTTAGATATTTTATGCAGGTAATTAGCACAGTAGTGCGACCTGCCGAGGCGGGCT
>JAHNZQ020003148.1:907133-979770 GCA_019155205.2 Gracilaria vermiculophylla
CGGGGGAATTCTGTAAGGGATCCGCAAACACCAAGCGGAGGGGGAGGTTCACTGGGCGGACAATGCTCCTACAGGCGCTGCTATGATGCGACCTGGGGATCGGCGGCTTAGAAACCTGCGTGAATAGCCAAGAGACTCCAACTGGAAAATGTAGAAGAAGACTCAAGGGTGATTGTCTTTACTTCCCCAGAGGTGGAGCTCAACCGGCAGCTTAAATATCTAGTCGGGAGCCCGCCTCGGCAGGTCGCACTACTGTGCTAATTACCTGCATAAAATATCTAAAATATATAATAAATTCTACCGTACCTTAAGGATACTGTAGCGCACGCGGGCAATATTATGCACCACGTGGCCCAGCTAATAAATTACGAACCCTCCTTAGGAATATTATGCCTTAAGTCCAAACCACCATATTTCCGTAGAAGCCACTGTAGTACTTTATATCTTCAATGCGCCCATCAAGAAGTCGCCGTACCTCAGTGACCTCTTTTGCTAT
This sequence comes from Gracilaria vermiculophylla, assembly GCA_019155205.2. NCBI lineage: Eukaryota > Rhodophyta > Florideophyceae > Gracilariales > Gracilariaceae > Gracilaria > Gracilaria vermiculophylla. The sequence goes on from JAHNZQ020003148.1 coordinate 907,630, forward strand.
ACTAGAGGCGGCAATATTTTCTCGATTTTGCTTTCTTTTTTGAGACATTATTGTTTTCATTTTATCCCTTAAGGTTTTGATAGATGGTTTACATCAAAATTGCCACACGCGTTTCGGAATGTTTTCTAAGAAATCTGCACGTACTTCACTGTATTTTCGGTCATGTTCACCGTTCAACGCTCTGTGTGCATCGGTTGTGCGTACGCATTTTAGCAGCAAAACTATGTGCGAATCGTTGAAGATAAAATTTTTGTAGCTTTTTTGCAGGAGACTCCGCAAAAATTGTCTCTTCTTTTTTCGTGGTAATCAGCTCGTCATGTATCTGCGAAGTTGCAGAAGAGGGCGAAAGTTCACTGCTTTCTTTTGAAACGTTTTTGTGTGTACAATCATTGGAAAGGTATCTGCTCTCTGTAATTTGTAGAGAAAAGTGCTGGGTAGGTTGGTTGCGGCAGGTTCCATTCTGGATGTTGAAACACTCACGCATGAAGATACCATTTCAGACTTTGGTCTCTGATGATGTGAGCTCAGCGAAGCTCAGTACATGGCAATCACTTGCGATCTTTTTTTAGCACAGGTACGAAAAACGGTGTCGTAGCTTTCTGAATTCTACGACTGTAGATTTCGTATCTCATCCTGTTTTTCGTACCCTGTACTGCGTGTGATACGTTTCTACGAAAAACGCTACGAAATTCGTGCTGCATAATTCCTCTAATATTGCTGTAAGGGAGAGGCTGAAAATTTCCTTCTGCACCTGCACAGGTCTAAAGTATGTCCAGAAGGCTTTTTGCTGTTATGGATAAGAAAGCAGGTTCTACAAGGTACTGAGCTATGCGTAGATGCATGTCCAGTGTATTTTTCAATGCTTCGTGTATTTATACGGCAACTGCGTGTGTACATATGGACCTAATCTCTTTCTTGGATTCGGGGGGGGAAGAGGGGGGAATGCAGGAATGGTCTGGTATTAGACGAGAAAGAAAGCAGAGGAGGGTGTTTTTATTATCCTTTCGCGCTTTGTAACTACCGTGTCCGTAATCGTGAGCGATATACTGAAAACGCTTCTTTCCATGTGTCTCGATTGATCTTGTACGCGGCAACTAATTTATTGGGTGAAACAAAAGATAACACTGACGATGAAATCAGTTCTGCTTCGCTCAGCTCTACGAAAAGGGTTGATTTCATTTCAAAAGAAACTGCGTCAGATTATGCCCTAGATACAAGGTGCTAGCATTGCTTCCATCAGGTTCGAAAGTATTCCACAGCAGATTCAGGGTTCAAATTTCTGATTTTTGAACAACATCCTCTGGAAGACTATGCATGCAAGGGACGCGATCTTTAGTAAACTCAGAAGTAGAACTGTTCAAAACTCACCATTTTTCTTGAAGACTCCAATCCGATTTTCCATTTGTTCTTTTTGATTCTGAGCTGTATGTGATATGCATGAAGAAGAGTTACAGTGCCTTAACAGTATGTTTCCTTTACATCGGAGCCAATTGATGACAGTGGGGTAAGTTTGACGACATTCAGTCGCCTAAACCGTCCGTTGGCGAGGAAAATACATGAAACAGGCAGAAGATTCGGAAAGATAATCCGATCCTAAGGAAATGTTCTTTCGCAACTCGGACTGCATTGCTCGCAAAATAATCGATCAACTGAATGCCCAGAGCAAAGCCTTCACTGAGACCGACAGCTCAGTATAACACGATACAAGATTTTACACCCCAACAAGCAATACGAGATGGTCAATCGTGCCGAACGTGCTCTGTCTCATGGCTGTTTTGTGCAGAGAGTCTCCATTATCTCGCTTCTCTTACCCACATACGCCCAGATTTTGAAACCTGACCTCACGTTATGTTAAGGCCAATGATCTGTGCTGGTACAAGGTCTTGCTATGGGAAAAGATTCTCGTCATGACTGACGTCCGCACCGCCTCAAAGGCGAGCCGAGTGCAAGCTTGATACCCACGCCGTCCCCTGGGCTTTGGCACGTGGACAACATTCCGAATTATTCCGTTTTTCGAAAAGGCTTTTTTGAACATGACCCGGTATTATTTGTGCCAGGAAATCGTGATGTCGAATTCCGCATCAGAATTCAACACTTTTCTAGTCTGCGAAGCCCATCATCCCATCTCGAATTTGCCAGAGGTTGCGTCAGAAGCTGGTGCACGAGGAACGAATCAAGTAGGCAAGCCCAACTCAATATTTTCTTTGCCGGAGCTGCCATGTAGCTCTGAAGCATACCCAGCGTCCAGAAGGAAAACCCATGAAAGCCCGATAGGCTTTTTCGTTGGAACAAGTTTTGGAGCACGTTCTCTATTTCTCCTGACGATCAACGAGCAGATTTTCTTTTTTCATGAAAAGTTACTACTGCTGCTTTGCTCTCTAAAAAACCTTCGAGTAATTCACATAATAAAACACTATAACCGAAAAGGTATTATCTTAATCTCATTCTGCGAACAACCTCCAAGTATTCATTCCATACTTTAACACATAGAGATTCGAGCGAATACTTTTTGTCACAGCCTATTGAAATAGCATGGTAAACTGCCCACATGCAACAAACTCGTTTGATATCTATCTGAATGTGCCGCATACGGATAAAAGTCTATATTCCTCTGCAGCCTGGAATTCTTTTACAGAAGTTTATGAAAAGTTGGCTAGCAAATATGATTGTAATAGCTTGACAATGATTTTCTAAGGCAGCCTACGCAACGATTAGATCTCACTACCCAAAAGGGTATTGAGGAGGCATTGAAATACATCGCGATCGCTGGGGTCAAGGTGTCGTGCACTGCATTTTCAATTGCTTGCATCTCCGTCGTTGCGTCTGTTGGGTCGACTTGCGACCATTTGTTCGCTTTATCAACAAGGTTGAGGCTCTATCTGCGGAAGGAGGGGAGACCATAGACCTGTCAGCGTTTTCAGTTACAATAATGTACTTCCCAGTCGTTGCACTGGTAGCATCGCCAAGTGATGACAGCTTGTTCAGTCGCTCAACAGAGACGTGAAGGACATGTTGAAAACCTCGGCAATGGGTATGAGACTCAAGTGTACAGAGACGTGAATGCCTGGCTCTGGGGGACAGGGTCAGTTGCGTCGGAGGTGAAAGCTACGGTAAAATGCTGTGCACCTCTTCATTGAAGGAGAGGGCAAATAAGAAACCGAGCCAGGGACGATCCCATTGACAAGCGATATCTGAGTTGCGAAGAGTGGCAGAAAACGTTGAAGGCGTTTGTGGATGCCATTGGAAGTTGAGCAAAGATGCCAACTGCAGCATCTGTCCAACGGAGTTGATGTGCGCCAAGCCCTCCTGGTTTTTGCTCACGTAAGGTTCCGAGAAAGGGTGCTTCATTGTATGCCGGCGATAGCGTCCTGATGCTGCAAGGCCTGTTCATGCGAACCGGGGACTCTGTGAATCGCAGGAAACAAAGCATGTCTCGGGCCTGTGGAAATTCGGTGGTCTATCGCCGAAGGCACAGAGGCGATGGGAAAACTTGTTTATATCCCGTGAGGGTGTTTCAATTCGTCGTCGGGGCACGCGACGTGCAGCGATGAATTGAGTGTAACTGAGGCTCCAAGAGAGGGAGCTCTGTTGTCTTCCGAGGAATGCGACGTGGCGCTGCACGGTCTGTTTATGTGAACCAGGGGCCCTGTGATGTCCTGCGGAGACGACTTTCAGCCTTGCCAGAAGGCTCGTATGGAAGCCTGGCTGGATGCGCAAAGGCGCGGCGAAGACTTGCACGTTACTCTTTGGTGGTGCCTAAGTTCATCGACAGGGCACAGGAGGTGCCGGGATGGGTTGAGTATAGCAGAGGCTCCGAAAAAGGGAGCTACATATGTTTTCTGCCGAAAAAAAAATTGTCGGCGCTTAAGGGTCTGTTCATGCAGACACATTGTTGAGCTTCATGAGAAGGAATATAATCTGATACAAGAGGTGATCAGAGGCGCTGCTAGAACTTGACCATTTTTTGACTGCATTTAGTATGCAAGTATCATTGTTTGTGGCCGAGAGAGGTTTCATCAGCACGATAACGTCAAAATTTTTCTGTGCTACATGGTATGTCCTATACGGTCTGCGTGAAAAAGTGAAGGCTTTCAACGAGAACGTTGAGCATTGGGAGAAGGCAATGGTGAAACAGACATCGCGACTGCTGGGGTTAAGGTGTCGTGTACAGCATTTTCAATTGGTAGGATCTCCGTCGTTGCGTCCGTTGGGTCGACTTGCGACCATTTGTTCGCTTTATCAACAAGTTTTGAGGCGTTATCTGCGAAAGGAGGGGAGACTATCGACCTGTCAGAATAGTCAGTTCCAATAAAAGTACTTCCCAGTGGTTGCAGGCATCTCCAACGCCGGTGTTGACTCTTTTCGAGATCCAGAATAATAGACAGGAACACATACGACTCCATGTCGATTTCTGTTTAAGTCGCTTTGATCAGACGCACTAAGTAGGCTTGTTGTGTCCAAAACTGGTGGTTTAAAGTAACATGCTTTAAATCATATTAAAAATCTACGTTTATATCTCGAAGTCGAAATATCTCAAAATGAGCATCAAGGGAATAAAAATAGATCAGATAGAAAGCAAAAGCAGCAGATGCAAACAACTGATCAAAAATTCAGCACGGCAATCTCATGACTCGGTCAATGTGAATCAAATGATTTTGGCTATGGGCCAACTCATGAGGAACTTTCAATAACACAACACACACGTCAGTAATTGGGCACAGGACAGGAATCGAGCTGGTTTTGCTCGCCACAAACAGATGTTTTTTGGCCACGTAAGCATGAAGAATACAACCACGGGAAGACAAATCCAACATCTCAATATTATAGGAAAGGAATGAAGGTCTAGAGCTTCCTTTTCTTCATATTTTGTAGAGCTGAGAATGCCAGTAATGCATCAGAGAGGAGTGACTATCAAAAAGGGGCTTTCATGATTGCGAAAAAAGTGTTGGAACCTACTACAAATCGTAACGGAGGAGATTTCAATTAAGATCCTTTCATAGAATGTCAAACAGGATTGGTGCTGAGTTGTGGGGCATTATCAAGAAATGAATTGCGTAAGACAAATTGTATGTGATAGTTGTACCACAGAAGCGTGAGAGTATGAAAGCGTGGACATGACGGCTGTCGTCGATAATGCGGCACGAAACAGAACATGGGAATTAAAACTGTAGCGCAGCATTATCAGAAATATTACGTAAAGTACTGTACATATGAGACTGAGGTAAACGGGTTTGATTGAGTCCGAGAAACAAATTGATGTAGGCCCCCGTCCAGAGATGTAGGGAATAGTTCCAAAAATAGAGGGATGGGTGGCGGAAACTGATTTGAAAAGGTGGAAGGTCCCTATGGACTCCGCATTGAGAACCAAGCAACTGGGAATACTTCGGCTACCAACGATTTTGTAAAAATAAAACAAAGTAAGTATTACCATGCAGACAGAACAGAGTACGTGATGATCGGGTCTGTAGCTCAATTGGTAGAGTGCTCCCTTAGCATGGGAGAGGTACCGGGATCGAAGCCCGGCAGATCCACATTTTCTACTCTCTTTTGTTGAATCAGCTAAGATCCACCAGTGTCAAGAACTCGCACTTACACCAGGGATTTAGGAGTCGCCAAATTACCGAAAGTCTTATCCCCTTCACCACAAGTGTTTTGCTTGTCCTCTGTCTCTGCTGAGGCAGCCCATCTGCACGTCGATTTTCTGCACATGTTATAAAGTAATTTCGAAGTCATCAAAGCCTTTCATTGTCTCAGTCAGTGATGAAGATATACACCGGCACTGGCGATGACGGTAGCACCAGTCTGTTCAATGGATCACGTGTGCCGAAGACACACATTTTAGTGCATGGCTAGTAAGTACTTTCTATTTTCACTCTATTGTCATATTGTCCGCATCAATAACGAAGCAAGTGGTCTGACAGCCCTTTTTTTCTCAGTGGAATTGTAGATGAATGCAACTCCGCAATTGGATTGGCTTGCTCTCATCTGGAAATGTTTGTTCCATCTCCCGATCACAAGCACGTGTGTCACCCTTCCGAACGAACCATTTTAATTGCGCGTCTACAGCTGGTACAAAACTTTCTGTTCGATCTGGGTGCCTATCTCGCGACACCGCGCAAGAAGTCACCCACTTTCAAGGTGAATCGCACTGAATTTCCGGATAAGGCAGCAACAGATTTGGAAAGATGGATCGATGATATGGATGCCAAGCTTCCTGAGCTGACCACCTTTTTATTGCCCGGCGGACATCCTGCCTCGGCATCGCTTCATCTCGGGCGAACTATTGCCAGACGCGCAGAGCGTATGCTCACGCCTTTGTATGTTGAAGAGCAGCAGATTGAACCCGGGGCCTACAAGTTCCTCAATCGCTTGTCAGATTTTTTGTTCGTTGCATCCAGAATGGCAAACAAGATTGTCTCGGTTCAGGATGTGAAGTGGAGAGAAAATCGCTCCTCTCTAAATGATGAGGCTAACGCCAACGCTCCGATCAATTGGTGAGAAACAGCTCGGAGCCTAACATGTTGCGAACAAATGACAATCTAGGGGGGTCTCACTACATACAACTTCACGCACTCACAATAACATGCGACGTAGAACGTAGGAAAAGTACACTACACACAAATGTTGTTTTTCACTTGCTGTATTTAAACGGATCAGCTACTGCGCAAAGATGTTCGCATCATCCACGTCGTTGATGCAGTACTCGAACAAAATTCGTACCACTTTTTCATCGCCGCCGCCAATGTCATGCTTTGCGATCATGGCGGTAATAAACTGGGCCTGTGCTCTGGACACCGTGGCTTCAAACGCAACCTTTTCCTTCTGTCCACAAGAATTACATCTGATCGTCTTGAAAATGAGGTCCTCAACAGAATCGTTCAAGGCAGCGTTCATGCAATGCATTACGATGGCTTGAAACGCCTTGTCATGGTCACTTTGGGTGTACATTTCGGCCATTTGTTCTAAATAGTCCTGGTGATACTTTTCAAGACGAATGGGCAATGTGACGAGGGAGGAGGGATCAGTTTGTTTGCGATACAAGTAATACGCGGTACCGAAACCGATCCCAGCGGCCGTGACCCCCGCAACGGCCAACGCGACTCGCTTATCATAATGCATGGGTGCGCAGCGGTAGAGAGCCCTAAGGAGGGTGAGGAGGTGAGTTAAGCGATACGTAGATGTGAAGCATGTGATGCAAAAGATGTTGATGTGCTCAACCACACGTTGAAGCAGCACTGTACCCGCTTCAAAGAGGTTGCACAATGTTCCCCCTGGGTACCCTGGGTACCGTTCACGAGGGCACAACGACAGCTGCGCGCTACCCCGTGTCCCCTCTTCACACAGCCACCTTCATGAGAGGGGGGAACAGGGCCCGTGAAACACTGCACTGTGCGATACGTGGCAGGTTGAGATCTTTGACACCGTGCACACATAATACGTACGTTGCGGCTGGAATACCGTGCCCATCCAAGACGCCGACGGCGCCTTCCCTTGAGTCACCTCTGAGTAGCCGTCCACAGGGCTCGGAGAGGTCCACATGGCTCTCGGAAGTGTAATTCGTGAGGGGCGGCTTCTGAGAGGCTGGGCGACCGCCAGGGCTTCGTCATCCTCTTCGGACACGTTTGCTGAATCGGAGCGAAACACGTTTCCGCGAGCTCCCTTCGCCGCGGAAGTGCTGTCTGGCGCCTCGTCTTCATCGCCGCTCCTTCGATAATTTGGGCGCCTCTGCCGAGATCAACCCGTGCATCGGTACCGTCATGACCCACTCTCAATGGGCTTTTACATGATATCGCTGCTCACTCAGGTACCTAATCAGATGTCAGAGCCGACTGGCATGCCGCTTTTTGTCAAATCTCGCGCGATGTCCCGTTATCGACCTCTTCGAACACGTTTGACGTCTCTTCTCTTCTCAAGACTTCGTTCCACTGCCTGGCTTGTACTCTGAGAGATAATCCATAAAAGGCAGCCTCCATCCAAGCGGAATCCGCCGTTTCTTTTGCAACTCACACCCGGCATCGTCTTCCATTCACTCTCTTGGCTAAGTCTGTGCCGAATCTTTGCCGCTGCCGTCAAGTTTATTTTCAACATGTGTTTCATGCTCACCATCCCCGACCCAACTACAGGAACAACCTATCAGAAGGTTTGGGAAGACTGTGAAAGCGAAGAATGTCGTACATCAAGGAACTCCAAGTACAGGAATGCACCTAATGGACACGCCAAGACATCTGAATCCTCTGGCTCTCCTTCTACCGCTTCGCATTCTGTGCAAGCTCCCACCCCTACCAATTCGGCAACCACTCCATCAAACCGTAAATAGTGGCTCGCCCTTCAACTGCTGTTTGACTCCTGAGTACGCTGTGCATGTTTGCTTGTGTCGCATCATGATTATCGCACAGCTGAAGAGTTGCCTGTGGAAAGTTATGCTTTGCTTGTACTACGCCGTGCTATCATTCTCTCGCACCCTACTACTGGCATTTAACATCAAATTAAATGTATCCTGAACTTTGCTTGTTGCATGTGACCTTCGACTACAGAATCACATTAACTAGAATATTTGTATACACCGTCATGATGCCTAACTGCCGTTGGGTATATTGCATTGCGGAGACTTGGGCCATCCTGCCCAACATAGTCAACTTTGAGTCATTACGACTGCTTGTATTCTAACGACAATGTACCAATTCGAACTATGCGATGTGCGCCCAGCATGTCGCCGCGCGATACCGTGACCAAACATACATCCCCACCGCAAACTTATTAAATGCCCGAAGCGTGTACCAGCAATGTTTGCTCAATCTATTTACATTTCCATCTGGATGCTGGTCGCGTAAACGTGAGGAACCCCTATGGCTACACACGCAGCTCCCACAAGATAAGGAAGCATGCATTTCGGCCGTGATTCTGTCAAAGCCTCGGCGAGACTCAGTCTTCGCTCACCAATACTTCCGTTTGCATCAGCACCGAGCCATTCGCGAAGAATTGAAGAAGTTAAACGATCAATTTCCCCATCAGTAACGTCCCACAAGTTTCCAACCACTGCCTTTGAGCCGTGAATCAAGAAGTTTATCGCCGTGCCGTTGCTTTCTTGGTCCCCAATCCCAAGATTCGTTGGCCGCAACGAAGAGCATCCCATCAAAAGGGCCACTGGCGCCTTCCTTTTGCGACACAGACGAACAGGTGGGAAATATTGTTCTCCAGAACCATGTCCACAATACAAGAATATCTCCTCTCCATCATACTTGGCCGCCACTGCATTTGCTTCTGCCTTTCCGGAAAACCCAGACCATGTCGGGTACCGAGTAAGAACTTTTCGAAAGTGATTTTCAGTTCGTTGCAAGTCTCCTGCGGGATTGATGACGTAGAAAAGTTTCTTTACGTTTATCTCCTCGTGCGGCTCTTGAATACAAGCATACAAGTACGAGAATGATGGCACTCGCGATGCTGTGACGCCCAAATTTCTCAATACAGGCAACGACTCCCACGGAATACGCTCTAAGACTGTGTCCACAAGCAAGATCAAATGGCCGGCGAAGCTCTCTTGCCCCTTTGACCTTGAATCAGTTCGATCCCCCAGGTTCAGTTCCTCCAACGCCTTAACGAGAAGTTCAGGTGACTCGTTCACTATGATTTCTTTTTTCTTACAGTTCCGTGAGCGTCCCTTCGAACGGCGAGAACATAGTGCACCAGTTGCTTCCGAGAGAATAGTCGGGGATAAAAGCGCGGCTCCTTCGTTTCCAAGCCAATGGGTTTCGATATCCACAAGAATACTTCGCATTTCTTCATCCAAGCGTGAACGTTCTTCCCACCATTGAATTTTCTCATCCTTCGAAAACTTTTGCCCAGGTTTTGCTGCGCTGTTCTTTACAACACCCAAGACATGTTCCATCCTGGAAATAACCCCATCGTATGAGACGGGTCCATTGTCGGCAAGAACGAGACTCTTGCATGTTGTTCCTGCCCCGCTCATTCTCCATATCAATAAAACTTGTTTATGTTCGTCAATAGTAAGACCAACCAGCACGCTTTTGTTCTGATCCAGCCAATGCATGACGTCCTTAAACTGTTTTCCGCCAGACATGATGGATGTCCAAGACGTTTGCTGGAAAGCCGTTGTACTCCTCATGCTTTCTTCCGAACTTATCCTGTTCACAACCTGCGAAGCGTACTCTCGTCTCAAATTAAAAGTTGTGCCAATAGACAATATCGCTCTGTACGGCCCGGACTTAGGGTCATCGCCTAAAAACCCTCCAAAGCTCATCAAGCGCCTTTGGATCCAAGGGAGCCCCAAATTCCAAACGTCTTCGCGCTCTACAAGTCCCAAGCTTATCTTAGCTTTATCGACTAGTTCTTGTCGAACATCTGTTTTTTTAGAGCACATGATTCCAGCTTTCTTTGAGCGGCTTCTTGTCACTCGACCCGAGGAATTCTTGCTTCGAGAGGGTCTTGAGTTGATACTTGTCGTTCTTTCAATATCCTTCGCACACTTAAGGTTACACCATACTATACAAAAAGTTGCAAACATAGATAGCGAGGATAATAAATTGAGGTCGCGCAACATCAGAGGCTCCATAAATGGTGCAGCTTCGTCGCAATTCCCGATGACTGTGTGCGCCATACCTTTCAGTAATCGAAGTTCAACTTCGGAAATTGAATTCAAACCTTCAGATCGCTTTGCTTCGTTAAAAAGATTCTGACATTGCTTCAGCGCATCAATAAGGGGAAGATTGGGTTTGTTCTTCGCTTTCTCTTGAAAGCGAGATATTGTAGTATCCACCATTGACCAGCAAAGCTCGGAAATTACGGATGCAAGAATACGCGGATCAGTACCGTCTTCGTTTGATCGAAAAGTGTCTATGGCCATAGAAGAAAGGTTCCTTTCTACTTCGTCACGCCTCGCCGCTTCTGGTATGCAGATAGTTTGATGCATAATGTTGATCACCTTCAGAAGAAAACTCCGTGATGGCAGACATTGGTTGGCAACGTACAGACTTCTTTCCATGTAGTATCTAGAGTCATTCATATTCTCCATCCAAAGCAAGACAATTGCTACTCGGACCAAATTGTGAATTAGTAAGAGAACTTTGCTCAATGTCCTCTTTCCGGCCTCATCTGGAACATGGAACCCGATGTCAATAACAGCTCCTGCGATCACGCACGACATTTGTTTATGTGCCTTCATCTTCTTTCGACCTCGACCTACTTCGAGCCCTACCAGAACGGATTTTAATTGCTGCATTGTTCTCTCGGTTTCATGTATTAGGTTGAGGCGATCAGCATCAAAACTGAAGTATCTCGTTGAATAAGACCACATCGTCATTGCAGTGTCTTCTTTCAGCAATTGCGAAACCTGCAGAAGCGGGTTTCCCGGGGTTGTTTCGAGAAATGGTAGAGAGGCTTTGTTATTAAAGGGTCTACATACCTTCAAAAGTTCGCTGACTTGCTTCGCAAACATCCCATAACTTTGCAAACTCAACTTGATTCCAATCCACTCTAGAATTTCGATTGCCACAATTCTCAACTCAAGGCAGTCCATCATTTGAGAATGCAAAGAGACAAGCTTCATCATTTTTGGAAGACATTTTCCAGCGTCAGGGAACTTTTCTGCTTTTATAGCATTCCAACATGAGAGAAGCTCCCTTGCCAAAGATAATTGTTGAGGCTTGCAATGAGACTCCTGCTCATGAACAGAGAAGAACCCGGTGCGCACATGACCGTTACATCTGTTACTCCCAGAAATGTCATTCGCGAACTCTCCTCTCTCAGAATTACCGTCCTGACATGCGTGGGAAAGCCATAGTAAATGCAACCGGTCTACTCCACAAGATCTACTACATGCTGAACATCGCTTCATAAAGAACAACCTGGCCAGTTGAATTCCGCATCGTAATTGATCCAGCCTATCAGCCGATTTAAATTCATCCTGATTGTTGTATGTCCACCACAGAAACTCATGCAAGGTAGCCAGAACAAAATCATAGCCAATGTCGATTCCATCAAGGTCAGGGAGCGTAGAATCCCTCAAAATGGAGTTCGCAGCATCTTGGACGAAAGTCTGAGCCGCATCTTTCGCTTTCTGGTCACTTTCATGAACATGGCTAAGAGTGGAGTGAACAGATAACAAGCTCAGAGAAACGAAAGCCATTTTTGACCACCGTCTCAAACATGCATAGGCCTCTCTAGCGATTTCGAAAAGACTGCTTAGCTCTATTGGAATAATTGTACCCGTAAGGAGCTCCAATGGATTGGATAGGCAAACTTCAGATACGGTTGCTACCCTTTCGAGCGCTTTTGCGCTTTCCTGACAGTTTCCTTTGTTTGCTGTCGCCAGTTGGCCTTCGAATGTGCTGAGTATTGGCAAAAATACCCAGCTTCGCCATCTCTTTGCTGAGTCTTCACAGAACCGACGATGCTGATTGATGATATGATGAGTTAGTTTATACACCGAGCCAAAACGCTGGGGATCATAGGAATCCCAGTAATGGCGGAGTAGATTTCGAGCGGCTTGGATGGCACCCCCAACCATCTTCTGCAAACGAGACTCTAGTTCATCGAAGAGCAAGTGATCTTCTTTTGAACTTGTTACATGAGAAGTAGACTGCAATCCTTTGAAGATTGTATGCAAGAATATCCGTAAGACATTCTCTGCGCCACGGGGGAGAAAGAGCTTTTCCTTGGGTACAGCCACTATTGTTTGTCGAAGTGGTTCCAAAACCCTAAGCAGGCGCAAACTTTCAAGTCCCACGTTGCCTGCTTCGACTTCGTCGCTGGATGGTTCTTGAAGAGGGAAATAGCCGGCTTGATTTTGAAAACCATTGGAATGGAGAACTTCTTCAACCTTATTCCACGTGCTCTTTGAGAATACTTGCACGTCGCCATCGTAGACCAGAGCCTTTTCTTCGCAGAAAGCGCCAGTTTTGTACAAGTCATCTTGCAGGGAGAAGCAAAGGGATTGAAAAGAATCGTGTCGATTTTTACAGTACATCGACTTTCTGTTTTGCAATAGCTTTGGTATCCGTGGAAACAGTTTGTTCTTCGACCACAAGAGATAGACACTATCTATCCAAGCAGATACATCTTCATAAAACCATTTTGGATCTTCAGCATCGATCGAAGACAAAAACTGGGCAGCATCTTGGTAGGCCTCAAAAACCAGGTCCGATGCAAATTTTTGTTCTTTCGGAGAAAGCGTTTTGTTCCGCAAAAGAAAATTAGCGCTTTGTAGGAGGTCTCTTGTGTAACGATTAAGCTTGATTTCCCCAATCCTGATGGCAAAAGATCGTACCCGGAAGACATCGAATGGATTACTCCTCGTAATTTGACATCGCAAAAGTAAGAATCGACTGATGCGAGAAGCATAGGCACACGCAGTGGTGCTCACTTTATCCTCTCCAAAGGAACGCAGATATTCAATCCAAGGCATGAGAAATCCTTGGGCCAGTAGAAGCAGTGACGAAAGACTTGTAGACTCTTTGCTCGCTGTGAAAAGAATTGTGATTGCTCCCGCAACAGTGGAAGCAACGACCGATGAGTCCGTCTGCGGGAGAATATCTTTGAAGGATATTTCATCCTTTGATGTACAAAGCAACTTCGCGATAAGGTCTTCCGGTAGTTCGTCGCTGCGTACATGTGGATGAAAATTCTCCTTGTCATTTCGCAATATAGTATTTCGCGTTCTACCAGGTCTTGTCCTTGGTCGGCGAGTGCTTTTCTTTCTGGCTTCAAATATCTCTCTTAGAGATTCCTGCAGAAAGTGTATTCGTAGGTTTGTATCAGGTTTAGCGGTATGTCGTAATGCATAGTTGACCGCATATCTCTCGACGGTTGCCACAGTATCAACAAGAGATTTGGACTTGGTTTTCATATGTGGCACAAGCGAACGAAGCTCGCTCAAAGCTTCAAGAAATGTTTCATGCTGATTCGAGGTACTTGTTGAGGTGATGTGGTCAAGAATCGCAGTCACCAGTTGCAGTCTCTCTGCGCGTGATATGCGGCTTTCTGCTGCAAGATGATTCTGCAGTGGCGGTGACACGTCTTTACCCGCCTTAACATCGTCTAGTATTCTCTCGGACGTGGCAGAAATCATCTGACGGCGGAGAAACCGACTTCAGTGTCGCAGGCTTGTGTCGCGATGCGTGGATATACTCCTGAGTACAATGCAGAGCGAAACTAAAGGAGTGATGGGTCGGGAGTAGCAGCAAAATGCGGAAACTCGATGTGGTATGCTTGGTTTTTGGATGGCCATCAGTTTCCATGCAATATTTGAATTCAAACTATTCCCGCGAACTTTTCATACTCGAGAACCGAGGCGAATTTTTCACTGTTAATGCAGAGTACATTTTTGGTTTAAAGTATGTGCACAATGCGCAGCTCTCTTGCCATTAAAACAAAATACTCCAAAGAAGAGTCATTCTCGAGTTTGGACACCTCTCAACACTCATGTGAGCGGAAGGTGAAGTCGGGCATAATTTCTAGATTGCGTCGGTATTGCGCTGCTTCTGCCGATACAGATTGCACGTTTTGCAGAGAGGCTAGGTGTATCTGAAATCCTTTATCATAAGTGCTAGGAAAAGCGATTTGTGGGTGCCAAGTTGTCAGATCCATAAATCAATGTTCAACCTTGCTTTACGGTTGAAGACGTGGGTATCACTTGCTGAAATTCTACGATCGAAAACGGAAGATAGGTTCAAGAATATAAGTTGCCAGGGATCACGCTTTCTAATGAAAGTCGTCGAGACGCAAAATATCACCTGATTATCGGTGAGGCAAGGTTAAAGATGAGAAAATTCTAGCTTGCAACCCATACGGTCATCGCAACCAAGAAAGGAAGCAGAAAGGTCTTGATAACCAGGAGATGTCCAAAGATGTGCGCGAGTGCAACGCTTAACAATGACAAACGAGACACCTGTAGAACGTGCATGTGTCGACGTCGCAGTACATTTTAAAGTAATCACAGTCGCAACACTTCTGAATTATGTGATCATCTATGGCGTGGGGACACCTCGGGCAGCTGTATGGAGCTGAGAACTGTTTATTGCTGCGTTCCAGTTGTCCACACTCTGTCTTTTTCCCGTTTGAATCAACTGAAGAGCCCGAATCATGATTGCAACGAGGGCGCTGTGTTACTATCTCTCCAGAGGATTTATTGACCATTTGGAGATGTTGTGCGAGTTAATCCGGGTTGCGGTCACTGCTGCTCAGGATGACTTGGAATACGTGAATGAGAAGGAAAGAGCGGATGTCGATGAGTTGGCTGGAGCAATGACCTTTTATAGATATGAGCGGATACAACAAGTGGTGTGCACTGGCGCGCCTTCTCGAGCATGTCTCACGACAATAGTTCTTGAACGCCGATTCGCGGTCCCATGAACCCTACCTAATTGCAGGATATGGCGTCGCACGACGGTACATGAGTGGAGTGCTCGCAATTGGCTGAATTTAAGGGCAGTTCCTCATTGCCGCATTGCGCAAGTTGTGGTTTCGGCAGAGCGAGAGTGCTTGGGTGGTAAAAAGGGTCACGGAAATCGGCCATGTCTCCGTCCTATCACACCAGTGCAATCATTACTGAGATGTAGAAACATATCAAGGTTTTTGGCACGCACTTGCACTGGTTTGCGCGTGATAGGCGGTGGGGTGCGCGGCGGCGGTCGAACGAAGCAGCAGGTCTCGAGTTCGGCGAATGGCAGTCCAACCCTCGAGCGTACGGAATGTGGAGAACTGGAGCCGTGACATCGCTTTCAGAAAAACTTTGAACTCAAATGGTCTGAGCGGATCTAACAGAGGCGGACGACTTGTCACATACTGCTGTCCACTCGTTTGCCGCGTTCTTGATGTTGGCGTACTGACGTGCAAAGCACGCACGCTCTGCTCATTGGAACGAGCACATCTACATTCTACTCATCCGTCGCACCAACGTTGGCTTCATGTCCATGATGTCCTTGTTGTCCACCGTCCCACCTCGACAACAGACTGCCTTTACTCTCCGAAAAACGAGCAGGAGACTCTTGGTGTAGTCAAAAGCCTTTCAAGTCTGTCCTTTTCATCGCAATGGAGTGGTGCAGCGGCTCGAACTGTTTCCGCCATCGTTTGGGGCGTGCCACCACTGTTCTTGTGAGAAGTCTCGTACAGGTGGTCTAATGCGACGATTAAGTCACACTTTATGCAATGCACAGCTCTACTTTACCTACCGATAATTATCCCCCCTGTATGCTTTCGATTACATGGCGGATTTGATGTCCATCAGCCTACAAAACGATTCGCAAGATTGTGGCATGCCAGTATCTGGCATGGCCATAACGCTCGCGTGGAATTGCGGCACTCCCAACTCCTGCCTTATTTCTTGGAAATATTTGTCTCGGGCAAATCTGTCAGGTGCCTCTCGCTGCCGCTTTTCTCTTGGAATTCAATAGGAAGCAGGAAGCTTTCTGGCTCATAATGTACGCGAGTACAATGCGTTTTCTATCCTTTTCTGATGTCGATTGCTCCTTGTAATCAATTGCCGCCGTAGAGTCCTGATCGCTGAACTTCCAGAAGACGACTACAAAAGTGTACAAGATGTATTTAGACATGAACCAGAATAGTTTTTGGCCTCATTGGGAATAGAAGGCCTTTACTGAAAGTATTTCATCAGCTTAGAGATGCATACGTACTTATAATAGAACAGAAGACAATGAATCGAGAAGAATCATGTGATGGGAAAAGTTTATGCGTTTCGTATGCGATGAATCCGAACTTTGGGTACCTTAACATATTCTTTGCCAAACAGTGCAGGTCCACAGCCCTTCAGCATCCACGTCAGAGTTATAAATGTCAAGGTTTAGGACCGCGTTCGCTTTGTGCTTCCCTTGCAAAAGTGTCAATGACGATGTTTCTAAACCATGGTAAGGCCGTATCAGTCTGTGATGGGGTCAGTGTTTTCTGAAGCTATGAACAATGATGTAGTTTTTCATACGCAGATTTGTCGTTTATATGCCCCAGAGCATCGTCAGAGGGTTCTGCTTGGATTGCAGATGTACAGGAATGCTTGCATTCTGCCAGGCCCGCCAGCTGCAAGTACTTTTTGCTCAAGACTTGGAACACGTAGGTCCGCGACACCCCCTGTAGCCATGGCGAGGATTCCGCGACGCCTAAATTAGCTTTCAAGTTAAGGTTTCACAAATAAATGTCAGAATAACATACGCTCTGTCAAAGTAAAAAAAGATTACATGGGCAATCTGAACCCCAAAGCATCTTCAACAATCAGTACCAAACAGGTAGACCACGTGACGACATGTTACATAAAATATTGAACCAAGTAGCGCTGAGCAACATCAAATAAAGATCCGAATATGACAGCCATGCGACAGACTTCCATTTCTGTTCGGAAGATTGATGTTTGTCCTGAACTTCATAGCTCAGAACCGAAAGTAGACATACATTCCATTCTTGAACTGTTCAGGATCGACATGTTAACCGTTCTGAGCTTGAACAGACATCATTCTCCCTCATCATCTTCGAGTAATTTAATATGGCCAAGTAAATTATTCTGGGTGTACTTCATTCACCATAGTTTCCCTTCAAACATCTGTTCTGCATGCCAGTCAATCAAAAGTACGCCAAATACTTCACTGACAACTTTTCATAGCTTCTCGCTCTAACATTTCCGATAAAAGCTGTGATCGCAAGCTCCATAGAAAGAATGGAAAGCCAAGTTTATGAGCTGAAACCCCGACAGCATCGGAGACGACAAAGACAGAAGATGATTCTTGCCTTTTAGCAGTGTGCCTAGCAACGTGACATTTTCTGCTCCATGCATGAATGACTGAAGGACATAAAAACACGGCATTCTTTTGTATATTGACGGCGTACAAGTAGACAAAAAAGAAGTTCAGAGTCCTACTAATTAGACGTCTGTAGGACATCGATGATGATTCTCATCTCGGAGAAAGATGCATTTCTATACCTTGCAACTCTATTGTGCTGAACATTAGAACAACCTGAGAACATCCTGAAAAATGAGAAGGCGCAAACCAGTAAAGTTCTGGTTTTCAGTCATTGCACATCGCAACTTCTTTGCCGAGCCATGGACTTCAGATACCGTGTGCCCTTGTAACGTACACGTGATCGTAAACGAGATGCACAGCCAAAAATAAATATCGGCATATCGAAATCTCAGCAACTGATGAGTGAGTGTCTGTCCTACACAGCTCAATATTTTCATCATAAAAAATATTAAATTCGAACGTTTCATTGCTCCTTTTTAAAGCTCTTGTTCTTACTTTAGTAGAACAAAAAAAATAACTTGATAGCTGCCAGGCATTCGCAAGCCAGGTACCCACGAGCGCTCCGAAGAACTGAACCCGCGACCAGGCAGAAACCCAACCTGCGAGGCCCAACCCCCAATCTCCCAACTGAACCACCGCCACTGCGGCGATGCCGGACACCAATCGACAAACTCGCAGCTCTCCAATTTGCTTCTTGAAGCAGAACACGGAGCGCTGAGTTTCTGATTTGTAAGCGTTGTGGATCATTTAATTCGAACAGCTGCTGAATGGAGGCTTGAGACTTCAACGAATGCTGTCAGTCTATAAGAAAAGCGGTTGTTTTCTTTGCAAAAAGATCGCTTTACTTGAAATTTTACTGAAAATGTGCTTTGCCTATTTGTGGACGGAACAGCCATTTCAATGCATTACAAGCTTTATGATCGTAAGAATTCTTTGAGAGAACGATGGTCACAATTATAAAAACGGAAGGACAGGTCCCTTTGATGAATTCTCCTTCTTGTAACGTTCTACAAACCATTGTGTCGCATTTTCTTTGTTGTGCGCCCCGAGAAGTCGCACAATTAAAACACATGTGAAAATCGATGATTCAAGTGTTATTATTTTCCTTCTATTTCTTTGCCCTTACACCTATGCCTCCGCACCAGGCGGGCCCGGATCGGATATAAGCATATAAACAGATCGACTGCCGAGTTCGTAACGGTTGGCGCAAGTTCCGACCCGCGGTCTTCAACCTTTCAGGTTCTCTGTTTGTTTGTCGCATCCTGTAGAAAAGCAAAAACTCTACTCCCTTCCTGCCTACTTGTCCAATACGCCAACAATGCGACTTGTTTTGAGGCACAAGAACGCTGACACGCTTTTTTTACGTCGTTGACGTGAAGAGACTGCTGCGCCAAGAGTCTGTTGTGAAGATGCATCGGGCCATGTGCAGCAGCTTCGTACCTTGTTGGGTCAATGTATGTGGGGTCATGTATCGTATCGCAACGTGAAGCATGGTGTACAGCATGAATGGTCACAGTAAGAATAATGTAGAGCATCAGTGCTGTTGGTATTGGTATTGTGAGCAACGAAGGGTTTATCCGGTCAATGAGAAGACATGAAGTACAATTTGTATGCATATACATCAAAGCCCGCACATTCAACCTTATTCTACATTCTACATCCATGAGTTATTACCGATACCCTTACATAACCATCTCACTCGTAATATTTGCCCGGTCTCTTTCTTTCCAGAGACATTTGTTTCGCGATCATCGCGTGGCCATTAGCCTCAGCGATGAAAACAGAATCTGTAGATAAAGCTTAGATACGGGCCCATGTTGATTAGTATTTTTGATTTCCTTTAATTAGAGGCTCATTCGATTCGATATAGCGGGCTGGATTTAGTTTAGAGCAAAAGTCTGGATCTCCGTGAAATAAAAAGCCTTAATCAAAACAAACATCGATGCCTGGATTTTTAGGAGTAAAATCGAATTACGGTCGTGGTTGCGGTGGATTATATCATGAGTCATTTACATCGTGATTAGGAAGGCTATGGAGCATTACTGATCAAAGTTCGGCTTGACGCATCTGGCTTGGTATGCTTGTCTTGGTTTCTTTGTTTTTGTCTGAAACGATCGCGAGTCTTTTGAAGAACAAATACTTTTGCAGTGGTATTCATTGGACGACAAGTTTTGGTCGTCTCGGCAGTCCACAGAGAAGTCACTGAAGGCTCGATGGACGATGAGTTTATCTTCCTGCTTACACAGAAATATCCATTCAACCTTTTTGAACAGGGTGCCACAGCTATCGTTTGGTACTTACGGAAGAGATTATGGGAAGAAATTTATTTATTTACGGAAAGCGGCGATAATTCTCAAGAACACTAATATTTTTGAATAGAAAGTATTCTTGGATTGCTCAAAAAAAAAAGAACTGGCATGATGAAAAATATGGGAAGCCGGGGCATCAGTGGGAAGAAAACTGCCAGACCGGGATTTATTACTGAATGAATAACGCTCCAAACTAGATGACTTCTGACTGACAGACGAGCTATTGCTCTGACAAAAAAAAATCAGTCGATGCGACGAAGAGCATCACGGGCGCTGTTTACATTATAATACGAACCACATAAAACTTTAAAGTAAATCAGATACAGAGTAAACGAATTGTTTCCATATTTCGAAAATTAAAAAAAAAAGCTCTTCGCAAGTATTACATTGAGATCATAGCCCTTGACCTACATGATTTGCCAGAGAAACAACCGTTTAGCAAAGAAAACTACGTGAATCGGGACGGTCGAAACGTTTCTAAGGCATCTCTGCTATTTAAATTGTGTACCCTGGGTAAATCATGAATGTTTGGTTTATCTTGCTAAAGAAAAGGATTTTGTGGCTATTATCTGACTAATATTATTGACTTGCGTCAAACGGTTATCAAGTATCTTGAGGTCCGTGAAATTCCGCAGTCACAATTTCGGCTATGAAAACTGCAATGTATAAACGTAGAATAGATTCGTTGCCGATCGCATCGGGGGCTTTTTTGCGTGATTTATGTATCCTGATGGGGAGCAACACAGTGCAACACAGGTTGGTTGGAAAAAGTCTGAACAGCCTGGACCCTTGTCAGAGGACGGACGGTGACACTATATATATTGTTTCTATAAACTAGGTGTTATGCGTCGAACTGTGCAACTTTGTGACTTGACTGTTTGTATCGCATGACAATATTGCCGTGCGTTTGAACTGTGCGCCGTGTGCTCGTGAAGCTTGCAGCACACGGCGCATTGTGGTGGTTTCGCTTGAACTGCGCGACGTGTTCACATATCGCAAGGTTAGCGCGCGTCAAGCTGAGGACGTGCGGCGTTGTAGCTTGCAGTGATGTCGGGCTCGTGTTCGTATCGCGATCTCACTAACAAACAAGCGGCTTGTCTGTGAAGCACAACCTTCCAAAACACCGTCTGTCTTGCAAAACATACGCCAGAGGCTTGGCTGTGATTGGGTCTCTTCGTCCCTGGCTACTGCCCAATTTTCTTCGTTCACCTTTTGTAAGACTCTGCAGCGATGTACAGAATAACCTGATGTAGATGAGATTTGGTGAATTCTACTGATCGAATAAGAGAGGTAGTGGTCTGGCAAATGTAGAAGTACCGGATGAGTGTCAAAGTGAGTAAAAATATTCTCCTCGAAGATGAAAGAACGAAGCCACAGATATGCGTAAAAGGAAATAAAAATAACTTCTATAGCAAATGCTTCTTTCGAAGTTTTTACTCTCTACCATGCTCCAAACGCAGCACAAGGATCGCAGTAAATGTGTATTCGTATCGTTTTGTACTAATTTAGTTAAAAATCGGTAGTACAATATCGAGATCAATCTTTTTTGCAGATGACAGGTGACCATGCTGTCAAACGTCTGGGCGGCAACATGATGGAGAGCTTCCTGTACCCTAAAATTTGCTGTATCAGTACTGCGATTAAGTGTCCGACTGCATATTCACCGTGAACTGGCAGTATAGCACAGAACTTTGGGGATATGTATACCATAACTCAAAGTGAACGAGGTGGGCATGAACTGCTCGCCTTCTCGCGGTGTCCATGTTTTCTTCATCTCAGATTCGACCAGAGCGAGCGAAACGAGTGAGAATCTGGTATATCTTTGCTGGCCAAAACCAACCACCAATTAAGAGGGGCGCACAGTAATAAAGAAGAGGAAATCGTAATTGAGAACTGTGTTTCTTTTCCCACTTACCTTAGCTTCAGTCGGGAATCGAGCACAAGATGTGAGCCTTTATACCATCACATGTCAAAATGTAAGATACAAGCTGACACCAATAATAGAATATGAAACAAAGTGGGCAGACGGAGCTCAGTGGGTGTGCTCGAATTTTTTGGCTCAATTGTCTGAATCTGTGAAAGACAGAGGTTCTCGAATTCATCTGGTAAACTTCATAACTTTTTTAGAGAAGCAGGCTCGTTGCTATGTTGGCGATGTGGACCTTGAGAGTCAGCCTTCGTGTATTGTAGTCGATTCGCTGGGGCTGCCATGAATTACATCGTTATTTTCAGCTCATCGCATTGTATTTTATCCTGCCCTTGTCATAGGAAGCGGACCATTGTAAATGGCGACTACCCTTACTATAGGTAGACACTTGAAAAGCGTGCAAAGTTTGAATGCGAATTTTGTAGCTTTCAACCTCCTCGTCACTCTATGTGTTCACTTACATGTGTATCCAATAGTTGAGCCCGGTAGAAGGGAACTCGTCATAGAAAGTATCCTTCAGGCTCTTCGGAGGACAGTATTACGCCGAACTGTTGGGCCGGAGTTGAATCGGGTAAATTGTGATGTTGGATGTATTGATTACGCTTCCAGAAAAAGCTCTAAAAACGATAACAATCAACTAATGGCTTCCACTGATTCATGTACATATTCTACGGACAGCTTCCAGTGACACGACAAAATGAAAGCTTAGAGACGTTTATAGTTAAGGTATTACGCAGGAACAGTATGGATGTACGATAAGTTTCCGTGTTTTGAATTCTGTGCGCTTCGTTTCTCTCTGCAGACAATGTTCGAGATAAACGGCGAAAAGAGTGGATTCTAATCAGCTGAGATGAAACATGGAACCCTTTACGCGAGTATTGTTGCCTTTCTCTCGTGGACAAATCTTCAACCACTGACCGTTCATCAAAACACAGGCCCATCAAACAATCGATTGTTCGCCAACCGTCAATTCATCTTCTTGATTCGAAATATAAATTAGTTCTGCCTTCTTCCGATGCTCTGTCACATTTTCTTTACAGCACCTTTCTCTGCCTTTTTGAAGCATTTGATTGCATGACAAATTTCTCATTCTCTGCGCAATTCGGTTCATTTTAGCACCAACTCAAAAAGGCAATACATCACTTAGGAGTCATCAGACATTTGATGACTCTCAACTTCATCTGTTGCCGTTTTGTGTGTACAATTGCAATCCGCACCAGCAATGCCGCCCTTCACTTCTTTATTTAAACATAGCTTTGCAAACCTCTGCCTTCTACTGTACCAGGGGTTACTTCGTTTCGCCCACATCAGCCGTCGACCACGAAGAGCTACATTGACTGGGTAAACATAGAGCGCGGGGAGTCCAGCCAATTCTTTCCCGGACCCAGTCTTCGCCTTTCCACACACATTGTCTCCTCTTGCATCTCCGTTTTCCTTCAAAAATTGCCATGGGCCTTGCCACAGGACTTTTCGTTGTTTTGACACTCCAAGTATTGACGATTGCCGTTGATTCAGTTCCATCTCACGCACAGCTTCAGGAACAGCTGGCACTTATTCCGGAACCCATTTTGCCATCAATCCCACCCACACCACCAACACCACCCGCGCTACTGACCTGCACCGCACAGACTTGTTTCTCATCGAGTGGAAAAATGTTTCAGTGTAATGATTCCAAGCCAAATGAAGGTCGCATAACCTTGCTCTCTGCTGAAGAACAAACAGGAATATTCGGTTTAGTGGTCAGGTTCAAAGCGGATGTGAGCAGAAGATTCGTGGATATAGGATTTCTGTTTTTTATTCCCTGGAGAGTCCCTTCCAAGCCGATCACTTGTTTCGAAATTGCTGCTTTCGGGCGGCCGTTTGGATCTTGCTGCGGACCCTGTTCGTCTCGGCAACCCTTTCGTTTCCCGCCGTCTTTATCTTGTTGCGGGCCTTGTTAAGAAATCATGACGCTGACGTTATGCATCATCTTATCGAACGGCAGCATCGTCTTTTTTAGGTCGTTTGCCATATCCCGGAGTTTGAATAAAGAAGAAAGCGGCCATGGAGATACGGTGCTTTAAATGGCTGCACTGCCTCGTTTTGACACATAGTCGAATCCATCATGACTGCAACAAGTGCCTGGAGGGTAGAGGCTTTATGCTCTGACTGGTCGATGCCTCCTTTTTCTCTTCGTTCTTCATCGCTATGCCCTTTTTATAAGCACACTTAATGTACCTACACGTCCCTTTGCAAGTCCTTCAAAAGAGCTTCATGATCATCTCCATTTCCTGACTCTTCAATTAGACAAAATTCGAATTCACGCTGTTGCAATGACCAGAGCTTTTGCTGCTGCATTACTTACATCGGCACAGCTGCGACTGGAATACGTTCCAAAAATACAACACGAATACCGCAGAGAAACAATTTGGCAGCACCCATAAACGTAAGTGGCCATGCTGTCAGAATTGGACTCGAACAGATTTCTATAGTAGCTAACGATAAAAACACGTTTTGTTTACAGCAATAAAAAGAGGATGATTCTTCATGAATGTTGGCTGTATGAGTTATTAGCAAAGGGTTTGGGATAGTGTCGAGTTTTGCGATTATTAGAAAATTCATATTAGCACCATTTTCGAAAATTAGCAGCTACAACGCACTGCGGTGTGGCATGCCGTATTCTGCTGAGAAGTGAATTTAAATGTTCGAAATACAGTGTTTCTCGTACAAAGGCTGCAAATAATTCTGAACGGGACGCTTACCACAATGCTTCTTTTTATCTCATTAAACTCATCGTTATGTAGATTGTTTTGTCGCTTTTAGATCCCATGCATTTTGTTCAGTACAATCCGCGAGACCACGTATATATATATATATATATATACATATTGTACGGCATGTGTACTCTATTCTATCACATAGAATTAGACTGTTTTTTTGGGGTTTTGATCGTGCAAGATAGAAGCAACAATAACAAGCAGGCCATCTGGTATTTTGTGATGGTAATATTATCTAGCTATTTATAAGGACCCTTGAAAAAATATATTTCTCACACCGCATATATAACCATTTCTCTATTTGTTATGGTTGATTCACATTTCTAATGCAAAACGAAGCAAACTTATTTCTGAAAAAGATAACAAAATCTTCTTTAAATCATACTTAGAAAGATGATCAATGAAAGAGATTTTCAAAACGTCTCGTGTAAATGAAGTAGAATAATTGAATTTTGATCAATATTATTCTATTTTTGAGCAATACGAATGAAAAGCAAATCAAGAGCAATAACGAAAATGATGTTGCTTCTATTTTTATGAAACCTGAATAACTCTAGAAATAATCGCAGCTCTAAATAATATTTATTAGTTTATAAATTGTGTAGAATCTGCAGTGTCTCCTTTATTTGAACAGAAAATCACGATCGTTTTGCTTTCTAAAGGACATGATCTGAGAAACTTAATAATCAAAAAATAATAATAAACATAATTAATAGAGATAAAATAAAAGTTTGAAGCCCTTTTTGTAGACGTGTGTATTGTTTAATCGATTGCATAAGAAGTGCATTCTTTTTTATTTTCATCAAAACTGATCTCCGAAATATTCAACATAACTAGAAATGGAGGGAATCATTTCGGATACATCTGAACATAAAACTTTTAAATTGAATAGTAATTAAAAGGCTCATTATCCCTTGCAAACCGGATTCATGAAAAACATCTATAGGGGTATTTATGAACTTGAAACGTTTTGTACTAAATTAAAATGGGCAGGAACTCATTTGATGTTAATTATCAAGAAGGACTAGTGTAAAATTTTTAGCTGAAGTATGAAGAATACCAAAGAGACCTGCCTTTTGGCTGATTTGAAATTACGATAAATAAGAAAACCACTTACGTATTTAACAACAGACAAACAATTATGTTAATCGAATCAAATAATTTGATTTCAAACTGCGGATCAGAAATCTAAATGTACATGATTCTGAGGTGCTCGAATTGAATGATTCACATTGCTTACAATCAAACTCTCCGTGTTCTGCCTTTAAATACCAAACTGGAGGGCTGGACGTCCACCGATTGGTGTCCGGCATCGCCGCAGTGGCGGTGGTTCAGTTGGGAGATTGGGGGTTGGGCCTCGCAGGTTGGGTTTCTGCCTGGTCGCGGGTTCAGTTCTTCGGAGCGCTCGTGGGTACCTGGCTTGCGAATGTCGGGCAGCAATCAAGATATTTTTTTGGTTTTCTTTAATAAACATCATTTTAAAAAGGTTGCAGCGAAACGTTCCAATTTTGCATTTCATGGATGGAAGCTGGAAGCTCCAAACGCTCGTCAAAGGTAGAAAGTTTATGATGCTGACATTTATTTTTTTTATTTGCTCTGCATTACTTTAGTTGAATTTGAGTACACTCGGGAGCCATTGTTTATGTTTTGAAGAAGTTAGAGTGCATGAAGACGTATTATCGGAGGTAATTGCTCTGCAGGAAAGGTTGTAGTGTTACCCACGCGTCCACTCACTTTACTCACAGAAGCATCGCTTTGCCAACGCTTTTATTTGTACAGCGGAGCGAACTTGTAGCTGTTAAAGACAAGGTTGAAAATGTTTCGACATTGGGCAAAGCGTGCACACATTGGGATAGCGGTGCTGCTTTGCAATTTCCCAACGAGTGTGAGAGATGTCTGAATTGCTCCCGAAGTTTATTACGTCAGTGCTCCATCCGAGAAATGCATCTCATTGGTTGATTCCTTACTGACACTCTTTTCGACATTCTGAGGACACACCATGGAAAGCTAACTTTACATGGTTTGGGGGCACGCATATGCGATTTTGTTATGGTTATACGAAAAAGTGTTTATATTTCTTGGTGATTCGAATGCTTATGGTATGAATGATTGGGTCCGCCACCCCCAAGCTTATTGCAGTCTATTCGGAAATCTTCTTTTTGCCAGACGAATTCTTTAACTTTTCAGACAAGTAGGTCCTCATGAAAAGTAATCTCCCATGAACGGCTCTTCTGACGGCATCATTGTGGCATCATAGTCGAGGTCACCGAATCGGATAATTTTGAACAAAGTCATTGTCGATCTCTCTTTCACTTTTTCAGCCTGTTTCTCGATCTAAACGTCATGACAGGCCCACATTCTGCAGCGATCAGAGTTCAAATACTGTAAGCAAATCAGTTTCACTATAGAATGCTCAGAAATACGTTCTTTTTTCGTTCTCTCATGGTGATTCGCACTGCCTCTTCGGCTGATGCCTTACGTCTTCTTTATCATAATCAGCCGAGCTAAAATATGGCTTGGCAGGAGTTCTGCCTTGCTTTAAAAATAGTTCTCTCTCTTGAAGAAGGCCGTATACCTTGACGGCCAGTGCTTCATCATGTCTATCAGGGACATATCCCTCCTTTCGCTTAGTGTCAGTAGTTCTTTGTTCCGTACCGAACTGGTAAAAGGGCATAAAATATAGTACGTGATCGACATCTTTTTTTGCCGGAGTCCCGCAGTGACAGCGGGGCATTTTTCCTTCAACATAAGTACTCACTGGGTGCAGAGGCAGATGATATCTTTATTTCCTCGTCAATTTGGACTCACTGAAGCGATTGCTAGTATTTACAACGCCAGTTCTCTTGAGGCCAGTGAGTATTTGTCAAAGCTGTGTTAGCATTGCAATTCATTTCAATTCAAAATTTCATCTCGTCAGTGAGTGACTCATAGTACAAAGGCTTCTATGATACTCGTGTCTGATGAGCTGACTCAAGCTGTGCCATTGAACAGAGCACAGGTACTGGTATGACCGTGAAAGCACTACGGCAATGGCGATCAGTATTTTTCCAAAGACCTCGAGCTATGGGCCAACCATTGCAATTTTTCGTTGTTCGTCTCGATGCGCTCATGAGCCATGAACAGTGCTGTAGTTATTGCCCTTCCGGATTCATACTGCTCTTGATCTCTCTCTTTTTCTGCTGCGCTTTCTTTCGTTCCCAAGCAAAACCATAACCGCCAGCGCCGATCTTGGGAACGCTGCTCCTTTGAAGGGCTTCTCGTCGCGCTTTGGCGATTTGAACAACGTCGATTACCTTGCTGGGTTTCCCAGATTCGCTGCTTTGCGCGCTGGATGCTTGTGCCGCTGCTGACTCATCAGATCCAGATATCGACCGAAAATCGGGGATTTCAGTGGATGCCAAAACAACCGAACGGGGAGGCGTTGCTGGACGACGCCTGTTTCCAGGTCCACGCCGCTTCCCTCCTCGTCCATTACTCCCGGCCCCACCCCACACAGCTCCAACGCGCATTGAGACATCAGCCGAAGGACCGGTATCCTGACTAGGCTGGGCTGCAGCTCTACTTGGAGCAGGGCGTTGAGATGTCTCACTATTTGACGTTGCAAGGGCAGGGAAGTCTGCAAGTGATGACGACGCAACAGCTCTCGGAGTAGGGATATTCGACCTTTTCGAATTTGCCGCAGTAGGAGGCACAGCTGTGCTTGCGCTCGCAGAAGGCAAAGATGGAAAAGAATTGCTGGAAATCGTTGATGATCCTGAAGCAGAAGCTGGTGTACCAGTGACCCTCATGTTTCTAAGGAGCCCGTTCGGGGGAGTTTCTCTCAATAACGAAGCGGCAGTCTTTCGCTGTTCCGGCGCCCTATTTCCACGACCGGCATTGGGCGGTGGTTTTGTTGCGGAAGAAGATGATGCTTGGCTGGGCTCTTGTTGCGGTGTGGATGTTGTCCTGTTGACGCGCCCAAGTCGTGGGAACTCTTCAGGGCCCAATGTCCCAAACCGTTGCGCCTTTGTTTTCCTCATGCGCGGCGGGGGGGCATCTGATAGCGTTGGAAACTGCTCGGGCTGCCCATTAGAAGCTTGCTGAGAGGATGCAGTTGGCCCACTGGGATTAAGATATCCATCTTCGCTGCCAGGGGTGCTGGTTCTTCGTAAACAAACCTGGAGCAATGGCTCTCGAAGGAGAGGATTGGGCAGCAGAGCAACCAACTCCGGTAGAATATCGCGAACAGCAGCTCGAACGCCGAAACTATCAACAACCGCGTCATAATACGCCTCGGCACCCTTGGTTCCTTGTTGGAAGGATGCAGAAGTTGAGCGAAATTCTTCGTATTCGGCAGGTTCAAGTAACGAACGCATTGTCCTAACCAGCATAGTGTTTCGCGCTTGTCTTTCCTCACCGTCTCTCGGAAGGCTAAGGGGATGAAAGCGCCCGTCGTCTGGTCTGCGGGTCACGGCGGAAACATTTTCCTCTCCAGACTCGGTGTTCGACACGGTGGTATCCACTGGTTGCGGCGCGGAAGCTATTGTAGAGGACTGAGCTGCAAGATGTGAGCTGGACGATGAAGCAGGAGGGTCGTCGTCGGCGTCTGGTATAGAATCCAGCATGGTATCGTCCGGATTCAAAGCACCTGAAAACACAACGTTCGAGGAGAGAAACGCTCGTCGCCGAGCAGCTTGAAGCTCACGTTCGCGCTCCACATCCCTGGGTGAATGCATTGCAGACCGTCTTGGCTCATCATCTCGGTGGAGATCGTGCAAATTTACGCGAAGTGCGCGAGACCGACTACCCCGTGAAGCTTCAGCATGGCGAGTGTGAATGTGGGCCTGTAGTTCGATATTGGATGCAAAGACAACGCCACGGCATGATTGGTGTTGACAGACGTAGTGCTCATTCTCATAATGACGCTCCAGCTGCTCAAAGTTCAGATAGTATTCGTGCATTCTGTTGTTGCGTTCGCATACCGAGCATGTTTCGTGATGCTCTTGCAAGTGAGAGTAAATGGAATCGTCATCCAAAAAGTATTTTCTGCAGAACTTGCACATAGGATGTTGCTTTCGCATGTGAGCTCGTTGTCGAGAGCTGTAGGTACGATCTTTGTCCAGCGGGTACAGCTGCAGTTCGGACACGAACGACTTTCTCCCTTTGAAGCAAATGTTACAATAGACGCAGCGATGAAGTGTTCTGGCGTGAGCTCGCAGTTGTTCGGCGGAGGGAAACACGGAGGTTGATGCATCTTTCTGTGAACAAGAGCGATGGGAACACTTCCAACCCCTGAAGTCACGAAGCTGTTCGTACCTGCCACGATCGATAAACCAAATGTCGACCTTTTTGTCGTGGAAGGCGCGGGGCAAAGCAACGGCCTCCTCAAATTTCATGCCAGGTTTGTACTGGTTTAGAGGAACAATGACTACCTGTTTCACAGTATCATTGCACATGACGCAAGTTTTGCGATCGTACAAAACGCGCATGCGGTGAAAGCAATCGCCGCAAACGACATGAGGACAGTGGCCTACAGCCCAGTCGACAGCTGCCTCGGCGCAGATGGAACAGATAGTGGAGGGCATTTCGTTGTGCGGCGGTTGGGCAGCCGACGAGTCCGCGGCGCGGCTGTCGGGTTGAGAGTTGGCCTGGCGGGTGCGCTTTGGGTTGGAAGCCTTGTTCCGTCTAGCGTTGCGTTGGGGCATTGTGAGCATAGGAACGAGGCGGGCAGGCGGTGACGAAACGAACGGGAGAATGCGGCACGAACTGGAAGCACGTAGTGACGCGCAACCCGGCTGCAGCAGGCGCGCGCACAGGCGCAATGCGCCGCGGGCGGCAGCGCGCTAGTTGACAATGCGGCGCTGTCGGCGCGTGCCAGCGGCTTGAGCCGGAGGGAGCGGTAATTGGATCGCAGAGACGGTTTGTGCACCAAGAGCCGTTTTGGCAGACAGCTTGAGAAGAGGCAGACAGGATGGGCACCGACACCTGAATTGTGGCGCTGGACAGGGGCACACGACGACCAATAGGACATTGGCGTGTTTCTGGTTTTTTGCTTGTTTCACGCGTCGAACAGATTTTTATCAGTGGCGCGAGAGCGGAACACGCGGGCGAAGCGAAGCATATGTGAAGCTTTAACCCTTTCTGGGCCCCCGTACTCAGGCAACAAAGGGCATAATGGGTGGCGGTGGTGCCGCGCCGCGCACACCGCGTGTGAGCGCACGGCTGCAAGCTGGCGCGAGCCTTCAACAACCGAACGCGTGACAATGCGCGCCTGCACCAGGAGAGGGGCCACGTGTCCGTGACGTGCCGTCACGCAATTCCATCGGCCTCGCCCAATCCCTCCGCAGCGTCAACCAACGGCGGGACGCCAGGTGGCGCGCGACCCGCCTCCAACTTTCAGCCACGCGCGATGCGTTCGCCGCGGCTGCTGGCAGAAGGCGCTCGTGCTGCGGGCACAACCAATCGAAATGCTCAATGAGAGGTCAAGATGCGTTGTCTCCGCCACGTGTGTGACGTGCTTCACGATTGCTATCGTTTTGTGGCGAAAACGCGCTCACGCGAAGCTCGCGGTCTCACATTTGCACGATGGCCTTGCCGTTGTGGATACGAATCTCACCCGCGACCAAGCATCGCTCAACCACCTGCCCCGTCATCACCTAGAGATAGTACGCACCCGCCCTCCATTGACGCCTCGTTCCGCGCGTTATAAAAACCTCCATCTCCGCACAGGCGCAACGGCTGCGCTAGTGTCTCCAACGCCCACTTTCCCGGCTTGCTCACGGTCCGGACGCAGGAGTTCTCCTTTGCTCTGTGTGCTCTTGTTCGGTCCTTGGGTCGCCCTTTCCCCCGGCTTTTCTTAGTTCTATTCCATCAATAGTCATTTCCGCAATGGGCGCCCTTCGAACCTTTGCCACCTTGTCTCGTCGTGCCGGCATTCTATCTGCCCCTCGACTCCCGTCATTCGCGTCGACCACTGCTCGAATCGCGCCATCTTTGACTCGGTTTTCCCCCACCTCATCCCAAACTCATGCGTTGCACCTGCGTTCCTTCTCCGCCGTACCGGAGCTTTTTCAGCCTACAGACGGTTTTGCCAAGCGCCACAACAACTCTTCGAAAGATGTGTCCGAGATGTTGCAGTCGCTCGGTCTCTCAGACATTCAACAACTCATCGACCAGACCGTGCCCAACTCCATTCGTAACCACAGAGAACTGAGTGTGGGTGCACCGCTTTCAGAGACCGAAGCCCTTGCGATGCTTAAGGAGAAGGCGTCCAAAAACCAACTCTTTCAAAACCACATCGGGATGGGATACTACGGCACCCTCACTCCAAACGTGATCCTACGCAATGTTCTAGAAAACCCTGGCTGGTACACCCAGTACACACCGTACCAGGCTGAGATTGCCCAGGGAAGATTGGAGTCTCTTCTCAACTACCAGACCATGGTCTCAGATATCACTGGTCTCCCAGTTGCCAACGCTTCTCTCCTTGACGAGGCCACGGCTGCCGCGGAGGCTATGTCCATGTGCTTCAACATTGGAAGAAGAAAGAAAACTTCTTTCTTTGTCAGTGAACTCTGCCACCCCCAGACCATCGACCTTGTCAAAACCCGTGCGGAAGGTTTTGGAGTCAACGTCATCGTTGGAGATCACAACACTTTGGACTTCTCCAAAGAAACTGACCTGTGTGGTACTTTGATACAATATCCAGCGACAGATGGCACGGTCGATAATTATGAGAGTTTCATTGAGAAAACGCATGCTGCAGGAGCAAAGGTTGTCATGGCTACCGATTTGCTTGCGCTCACCACGCTGAAGACTCCCGGTGAGATGGGAGCAGACTTTGCAGTTGGAAATTCTCAGCGGTTTGGAGTCCCAATGGGGTATGGTGGTCCTCATGCAGCCTTCTTTGTCACCAGGGAGGAATTTAAGAGACAGCTTCCCGGACGCATTATCGGGGTAAGCCGTGACGCTGCCGGGGGTCCTTGCTTGCGTATGGCCATGCAAACCCGTGAACAGCACATCCGTCGTGACAAAGCTACCTCCAACATCTGTACTGCCCAAGCTCTACTTGCCAACATGGCTGCCATGTATGGTGTCTACCACGGCCCGGAGGGTCTGAAAAAAATCGCTGAGAAAACTGCTGGACTAGCTCGCGTTTTCGCATCCTCT
The DNA here is from genome assembly GCA_019155205.2 of Gracilaria vermiculophylla. Taxonomy (NCBI): domain Eukaryota; phylum Rhodophyta; class Florideophyceae; order Gracilariales; family Gracilariaceae; genus Gracilaria; species Gracilaria vermiculophylla. The sequence goes on from JAHNZQ020003148.1 coordinate 940,529, forward strand.
GCTGCTAAACTTGGGTATAGTGTCCCGTCTGTGAACTCATTCTTTGACACTGTCAAAATCTCATTCGACTCTACATCCGAGGCTGATGCTCTTCTGACAGCCCTGCGGGAGAAGGAAATCAACTGTCGCAAGCTCAGCGACACTGAGCTTACATTCTCGTTTGACGAAACACATAGCTTGGAAAGTGTGGAGAAGGTTGTGGGTGTGCTCGCATCTCAAAAGGGGAAAACAGTGAACGTCTCGAAAATTGCGGAGGAACAGGCCAAAACCTCCACCAGTCAAATCTATGGTTCTCAAGCTCGTACATCAGAATTTATGACTCACCCTGTGTTCAACTCTATGCACACAGAACATGAACTGCTTCGTTACATTCACCGTCTTCAAGCCCGAGACTTATCACTTACCCATTCAATGATCGCTCTTGGCTCCTGCACCATGAAGTTGAACTCCACATCCGAGATGATTCCTATCACTTGGCCGGAACTCGCCACCCCTCATCCGTTTGCTCCCCCGGATCAGATGAAAGGGTACTACGAATTGTTTGATGATTTGCGAAAAGATTTGGCGGACATTACAGGCTTCCACTCTGTGTGCCTTCAACCCAACTCTGGTGCGCAAGGTGAGTACACCGGTCTATTGGCTATCAAAAAGTATCATGAAAGCAGAGGCGATTTCCAAAGGAATGTATGCATTATTCCTCTCAGTGCCCATGGAACGAACCCTGCCTCGGCAGCTATGCTTGGCATGAAAATCGTTACAGTTGGGTGTGACGAGAATGGTAATGTCGATGTGGACGAGTTGCGTGCCAAAGCTGAGAAGCACAAGGAAAATCTTTCTGCTCTTATGATTACTTACCCGTCAACTCACGGTGTTTTCGAAGATTCCATTAAGGAAGTCTGCCAGATTATTCATGATAATGGAGGGCAAGTCTACATGGACGGAGCGAACATGAACGCTCAGGTTGGAATATGCTCGCCGGGTGAAATCGGTGCTGACGTGTGCCATCTTAATCTGCATAAGACTTTCTGTATCCCTCACGGAGGTGGCGGTCCAGGCATGGGACCTATCGGAGTTGCAAAGCAGCTTGCTCCGTTCCTTCCCGATCATCCCGTCATCTCTCCGCCGAATCCGGACAAGGTTGATAACAAAGGTATGGTGACCGGGTGTGTGTCGGCGGCGCCATATGGCTCTTCAGCCATTCTTCCAATTTCGTACATGTATATCAAGATGATGGGATCTGAGGGTCTCCGACAGGCCACGGAGCAGGCAATTTTGAACGCCAACTACATGGCCAACCGCCTTCAAAGCTCGTTCAACATTTTGTTTCGCGGAACTGAAGGGCGCGTGGCCCATGAATTCATTCTTGACCTTCGCCCCTTCAAAGCCAGCTGTGGAATCACCGAAACGGATGTGGCGAAAAGGCTGCAAGATTACGGTTTCCACGCACCGACCATGAGCTGGCCCGTTTCAGGAACTCTTATGGTTGAGCCAACTGAGTCGGAGAGCAAGGCTGAGTTGGACAAATTCTGTGACGCGATGATTATGATTCGCGAGGAAATTCGTGCCGTGGAGGAGGGGCGCATGGACAAGGAAGACAATCCTTTGAAGCAAGCGCCGCACACTGCTGCCGTTGTTTCCAGCGAGGAATGGGACCGTCGTTACCCTCGTGCACTCGGAGCTTTCCCAGCCGATTGGGTTCAGCAAGCGAAGTTCTGGCCCAGTGTATCTCGCGTTGATGACGTGTATGGTGATCGTAACCTGGTTTGCACTTGCCCGCCAATTTCCGAATACGTTCAAGACGAGGACGAAAGAATTGCAAATGTTGCATGAGCATAACTCGTGTGCTTTTCTTGAGTCAATAGACAGTAGCCGTTGCCACTTCAGGTGAAAATGTACTTGTATAATAAAGGGCAATAATCTTATCGTAAAAAGCAACGTATTCGCTTATTCGCTACTTTCATATCTTGTCATTGAACAACTCAGCAATTTTACAAATGTCTGACACATAGTACTACAATCCGTTAGTCGTTCTCACATAGAATAGAAGAGAAAGTAAGTTGCTCACGAAACTCGAGTTGCATGCCCAATAAATGCTATGCGATGGTCCATGAAACCACGATGCATGTCCGTCTTGAGTACATGTTACGGCCAATTGCCGGCTCTATAATAATGCTCGGCAATTGACTCTAGTGCTTTGATGTAAGCAGCGTCACGCAAGGGGCAGTTTTTCTCGTCGGCGATATTAACGACCTGTGCGCAGGCTGCGATCATCGTATCTTCCAATCCTGAACGCACGTGGGTTTCCTCATCTGCACCAGCGATGACGTTACTCTTTTGCTGGTTGGAAAGCTTAATACCGTTGCTTTCGAGCACGTCTACTAGATGTCGACCGTGACTTTCCTCAAACCTCTTTGTCAGGCGACCGAGACGCATGCCGGTCATGTTCTTGGTCCATTCCACGTATGAGCACATGACACCCATGCTGTTTGCAAGCAAGTCCGGGATAATCACAACGTTGCCCCTTTCGTTGAGAATCTCGTCAGCTTCTGCCGTCACGGGCCCGTTGGCTGCCTCCGCTATGATGCTAGCTTGAACCATGTCGACATTGTTGCCGTTGATCACGTTTTCCAAAGCTGCTGGAACAAGCACATCACATTCAATGGCGCAGCATAGATCGGTATCAGGGATGACCCTGTATGTTGGGCTACCTTCATTGGTGAAGCCGTCGATCGTAGCATGAGTATCCATGTGCTGTTTCAATGCCGGAATAGAAATGCCCTTTTCATTATCATAAAGAATGCCGTCCCTTTCGCCAATGGCAACAATCTTACCGCCGTCCTCGTGGATGAACTTTGCGCTCCAATATCCAACGTTTCCAAAACCTTGAATGACAAAAGTTTTCCCCGCAATGCCAGGTGAGGTTAGACCAGATCTTTTCAAAACGGACTTGTGGTCCAGCATGGAACGAATGGCAAAGAAAACACCAAGACCTGTAGCGCTTTCGCGACCGCGAATGCCTCCGTGTCCAACGGGCTTGCCTGTCACGCATCCCGCAGTGAACATGTGCCCCGGGTTGAGTTGAGAAAAGGTATCGCGAATCCAACTGTTCAACAGCATGAATACAAAAAAGTTGTGTGAGTAGGCTATGTGCAGAGCAAAACAGCAAACGCTGGCGCAAGGCACGCAAGGAAGCACTCACCTCATCTCTTGTGCACCAGTTCCGTAGTCAGGCGCAGGGACTGCAATGACGAAAAAGCGGGAACGGGGAGCATGGGTCAGACGTTGCATTGGCGATCATGGGACCCCGAGCGAACGAGGTTGCGGAGCGGGAAGGGGCGAGACGCATGCGCACATACCGTCTTTTCCACTGCCGATGAGATTCCTGGCATGTAGTTCGTGGGTGAAACGCCTGGTGACGCGCTGCAGCTCGTCGGTAGAGTATTCCCTACGATCGATGCATACACCGCCTTTAGCGCCGCCGAAGGGGACCTCGACGAGAGCGCATTTGAGGGTCATGAGGGCGGCCAAGGCCTTGACCTCCTGCAGGTTGACGTCGGGCGCGTAGCGAATACCACCCTTTGTGGGTAGCACATGGGTGGAATGCTGTGCTCTGTAGCCGGTAAGAACCTCGACAGAACCGTCGTCGCGCCGAAGCGGAAATTTGAACTCGACGACAGAGTTGCAGGCGCGGATGACGTTCATCATGCCCGACTCGATTTGGGTGCGGGCTGCGGCACGGGTGAAAAAGTGGTTGACGGAATCCAGGAATGTGGGGGCGTCGACGCCGGGCTCAGGGACGGTGACGACGGCCGGCATTGCTTCCTGCGAGGGGCGCGATGTCTTGGTGTAGCGAACGCGCAGCGAAGGCGGGGTGAACGAGGCCACACGGGGCGCCAGAGCTGGTGCGGAACGGCGCACGAGCGCCAGGAAGCGATGCGACATGGCGGCAGTGCCGTCGGTGGGCGCAGCGGGGGGGGAGGGGGGGGGGGATGAGCGGAGGCAACGGGTCGGGGGGTGACGGACGGGAGGCACGGCAGACGTGGAGGGTCGGGGCGACGAGGGGGTGCGACCTGAACTTATACAGTGGGACGATAGGCTTCCACTACACAAGCGGCGTGACGAAAAAGCGCGGGGAGAAACGGGGATTGGCAGCTTCCATCGAAGGGTACGCATACCGACGGCCCACGGCTAATCGGGGATGGTGTCGGGCTGACATGAGAGCGGCACGTCGCGGGAGGCTGTTTGGGCAGAAAGGATATTTGTGTCAGGCTATGCGCGGACGGCAACGTCGCGTGGGGGGGAGGGGTTGGCGGGGGGGTGGGGAAGCCAACGGCGCGCGTGGGCGCGCGGGCGCGTGGGTCGGGGCAGTGGAAAGTGCGCCGTCGCGCGGCTTTGGCTGGGTAACGGTGATGACGTGGCGGGCGCGCTGCGCGGCGGCGGGGACTGAGTCGGCGGCGCGCGGGCGCGCGGATGACGGGGACTTGGGGGTGACGGGCGCGGCGCTCGCGGGCGACGCTTCCACCGCGGGCGCATGGCGGCGGCGGGGGGCGGCGTGCAGTGCATGCTGCGCAGTGAGCACCGCGCGGCGCCAAGCGCCGCCGTTGCGCGCGTCAGCGCACTGCCGACGGGCGGCAATGCGCAGCGCCAGTCCGTTGACGGACTGGCAACACTGCGCCGCCAGCGCGCGCGCCGGCGATGCCGCGGCAGTGGAATGCGCGCCGCCGCGCGGGTGCGCGCCACTCACACGTCGCTGCACCGCGACACGAAAGCGCGCCGCCGCCGCGTAGAAACGCACCGGCCGCAATGGAAGCTGCTCCGCTACGAGCCCGCCGACGGCCGCCGCCGAGAGAGCCGCCGACCGGCACGCTCCCCCCCACCGTCACATCCGCCGTAAGCCACCGCGCCGGCGTTGGCCGCCGAGGTGGAACGTGCCATCGTGTGAATGTTGCTTAGCTTTCAACGTTTTCCCGCGTCCGTGCCGCCTCCACGTGCACACGCAGTTCCCACGCGTCCACCTGTTGCCGACGTGAACGCCAGTACTGCATCTCCAAGTGCTTCATCGTCATTGGCGCTGCCGCCGCTGCCTCCGCTGCCGCCGTTGCCGCCGCTGCCGCCGTCGTGCCTCGCCGCCCCTGTGGGTCGGCGCGCTCCGTCCCCATCGCTACCGCTACTTGCGTCGCCGCCTTCCATTGTGCACACGCCAGCTCCTACCGTTCGTAACCGCCCCATCCTCGTTCGCTCCGCACCGCTTCTTCTACAGCGTCATGGGTAAGTGCGCCACACCCCGCTTCCACCCTCTCGCCGATCCCGCTCACACTCCCATTTCTGACCCGCCTTCGTCGTACGTTCCCCTCCAAAGGAAAGGTTCATGGATCGCTCGCCCGTGCCGGTAAGGTGCGCGGCCAGACACCAAAGGTCGCCAAGCAAGAAAAGCCCAAGAAACCGCGCGGTCGCGCAATCATGCGCTTGAAGTACAACCGCCGATACGTCAATGCCGTCGTCGGTCCGGGAAGGAAACGCGGCCCCAACTCCTCGTCCAAGTAATCCCTGCCGCCGCTACTGCCCCCCACGGACCCCCCTGCTGCCGCGCGCGCAGCCCCTCTTCATCAGCGTGCCCCCGACTACCTTGCTCGCGCTCACCGACTTTAGTAACCACTGTTTCTGCCAATCGCACCAGCCCCATCGTACGCCGTGCACGCGCCGCGGTTACCTGCTGCTAGTTCGTGCGTCAGCCGCCATGCTGAGCACGTCTCCATGTGCTGCCTGATTGCGATCTGTTCACCCGCGTGCCCGTGTGCAGCGCCCTGTCGCGCTCGTTGTGCCATTTAAAGAGACCCTGTGGTAAAGGATTGCAGCAGCGTTCGTGTCTCTTTCTTACTTTTGCTCCCCATACAACTCCTGCTCCACATGCGCCGCAGCTTCCCACTTGAAATTCGTTTCAGTCCTCGACTTAAGCATTTTTAAGTCGCACTGTTTTACACGGTGTGATGCGATGTGTGTTTCCGTGCAGCGTCCTTACATGTGCTTCGCCGAAGGAAACTGACTCGTCAGCTCTCTATGACAATGCCTTACTTCAACCGCCCGCCGTCAATGACGCACATGACTACATCTCCGAGTGTTTTCGTCTCCGCTGTGCCGATAAGCCGAGGCGAAGCACCTCTACTTTCAAATAGTCTTGCATTTGGGCAATCCCGCGGGCATCGGCGAGAAATGCACTCATCGACACATTCTCCATCTCTCAACACAAACTCCATGTCCTTATGCCCAAAGCCCCTCGAACGCCTTGCAAGATACCTTTACACGGATGGCACCGATGAACTTTACTTTTATAGTGCAATAATCTGAAAAGCATTAGAGAGGCTTACTTAAGTACAGCCACTTTCCATAGAGCTGCGTTCATGATCAATTGCGTATAACCTTTGATTCTTATAGTGCGTGATTAGGTCTTGCCTATATATAAAGTCGTATGCAAACAGTTATCGGTGGATCGAATTGATGCTGTCGCGCTCTTTCACGAGCACAAGCAAAAGTTAGATGCTCACAAAACCTGGCTAAAATCTTAGCCAAAGCCCACGAAGAGTGTTACCCGTGTAGTTCCGATAGCAGAACACGGACATTCATCACAGCCCCGTGGATAATGTCTTGTGGCGGGTTAGAACAAGTTAGGGATCAAGTTAGCTTTCAAATAAAAAAAAGCACAAGTTGGAAGAGCTGACCCCGCGTGTCAGGAGGAGGCGGTTGCTTGCCGTTGTGGTCTGGTACAATCCAGAGGCTAAACACGCTCCCAACCTTCAAACCTCGCCATCAAGTGTGATAGATGCGCGACTTTTGTCGTCGCACTGTATCACTGGTTCTATTCCAATAAGAAACAAGTCTTGAGCATAACTGTTTCCTATTGGAATCAAAAGTGTGCCCAACACACTCCCACTCAAGCACCTGAGACAGCCCAGGCAGCTCAGGGTAATCCCATATCCGACCATCAACTATAACATTCATATAACACATAATATGGAGAAAACACATTCCCATGTCAGTCGTCGGACGACTGAGACGCAATGTACACGATTTCTGCTTCTTGCTTTGGGGCGGCATACCCAGAACGTGGGGAAACACGCCGGCCGCCTACGAGCATGAAATCAGTGGGCAAAGTTTGCTCGTCGCGACGTGTTATGTGTTTCAACTTGCCATTCCTTGTAGAGCCATTCTGTGTAATACCATTATGGGCCTTGCGAGATTTGGAAATTCCGTTGCACAGCTTACGCGATGCGGTGGAATGAGGAGATTTTCTTTTCAGCATTGGTGTGGTCATGTTGACCAATTGATGACACACCGAATCGTAATCCATTTTCAACTCTTCCGCAAGCGCATGAATATACTTCTTCAGATCTAGGGATCTGCTGCACACATCCATAGCGGCAAACACGCGTTCCGGCGTATGGGTTTGTATAAACATACTTAGCCGTTGTGTTTGAGATCTGTTGAACTCTTTAAGAGACGTGGAAGTGCCAGAAGAGTTGAAGCTTGGGGTGCGTTGGCCGACAGGAGGGGTCCCCTCTAAACTTGGTGTGTCCAGCACTAGTGTCGTTACCTCCTTTTGTTTTGGTGTTTTCGGTCTCTTCGGTCTCGTGCAGGATGTCTGCTTTGAAACCGGTGTGCGAATTGGTGATGATGAGGTCTTTGACGCATATACGCTCTGGCGCAGTCTCTTGGGGTGGAAGGGCAGTCGCCCCTGTTTGGCGCCCTTCTCCACAAGTTCATCGGATATGCGACTGCTATCCGCAAAATGTTCCCCTTTCCACAAGGAATACATGTTGGTATCCTTCAAAGTTAGAACTACATCGTCACTTTGAATTCCTGTTGCCTGCGATATTTCTTCGACGCTGATTTTCGCACATATGGTGGACCTTTCATTGCGGTTTGTCAAAAAGCTAACTACGGCATGTCTCCAATAGCTCCGATAGCTGAGTTGACCAAGATCGGATAAAGGATGCTCTGGTCCAGCCGTTTTGCCCTCCCTCTTGGTAAGCTCATAACTGAATGCAATGAGGAACTTTCCAATACCCTTCTTCTGGTGTGGCGGCAACGTTAAAATGCAGGCTACGTTGAACTCGGACTGTATTGTTGGGTGCTCCTTGGAGAAAAACCCGGCTAACTCGCCCTTGTGAGTGATAACATAGAACAAGAAGGGCGTAACATCGCAGAACAATGTCTTATGGTCAAGAAAAAGTTTAGCAAGCAAGCAGAGCGTTTGACAGTAGCGCATACTGACTATGGGATCTATTTCGTATACGGAAACGTGATGGGCCTTGTCTTGGTATAACAGGGAGCCTGGGGGTGTTTTCCACGTGCAAACGGAAAGATGTTGGAGGAGATGTTGTTTTTTGAAGACATAGTGCAAGCACTTGTCACACACGTATAGTTTGTGGGCGCTGTCAGGGAGTGGAAAAGGAGAATAGTACCAGGCGTCAATGGAATAGGGCCAGAGCAGGACTTTAGAAATGTTCTTGACCTTGACTTGGTTGAGCTGCTCGCGGCGCATCTGAGCAAGATCATGGAGGTACAGGTCTTCGGAGATGGGGTTGGAAGCGGCCTTTGCGCGTCTGCGGGCCCTTGTGAGCTTGACCTCAGGTTCGGAGATAGAATCCGCGGTGCTTTCCTGTGTAACGGTGTGCACTTGCGCGGGGGTAGCGCGAACAAGCTCTTGGGCACGAGCCCATCGGTCCAAGCGCTTATCCAGGCCGACGAAGGAGATGTAAACGAGGCCGCGCGCGACGGGGTGGGGGGGCACGATGGAGACGGGCTTGGGGGGAAGCCAGAGGGGGGGCGGGGCGTTGAGGTCGATGGGAAGAACGGCTGGCTGGAGGGGCGCATTCGCACAGGTAGCGGCGGCCTGCTTGTACTCATGATTGAGCTGCACGACGCGCGCAAGCACGGAGCGGGTTGACGGCGGGCGCGGTGAGGCGTGCAAGGGCGCCACGACGTAGTCGCCGACCTGCAGCGGCGCCGGGGCGAGCTCACGTGACATTGTTCGCGACGGCGGCGCTCAGGGCGGCGAGGGGATGGCAGCGAAGCGTCTTCGACGCATGGTGGGGCGCGTGCACCAGGCGCAATCGCGCATACATTGTGCGCGTCGCGCGCGCGCTTGTGCGCCCTCTTCAAGATCGCGCTGCAAGCAGCTGTCAGCCCACCGAGCGCGCCGCAACGGCTGACGTGGCACTGCGTTGTGATCGCCGCACCATTGTTTCGCCCCGTCGCTCCTCGCGGAGCTCGAGCGGCCTCCCGCGCGCCCCATGGTGCGCCCGCCGACGTCCTTCGTGCCGCCCGCCCCCCCCTCATCGCTATACATCCACCTCCCGTTCTGTTTGCAGCGCTGCGCGTACTGCGCCTTCCCCGTCATCGTCACGCCAGAGCGCCCCGCTGCCCAACCCCCGCCGCTGCACCTCCACTACGTGCAGTTACTGCAGCGCGAGGTCTCCGCCTTCTTCCGTCTGTATCGCCGCCCGCTCGCCCCCTTGAAAACGCTGTATCTCGGCGGCGGCACGCCCTCCCTGCTGCACCCGCACCTGCTTCACTCCCTTCTGCACACCCTCCGCAAACATGTGCCCTTCTCGCCGCACCTCGAGTTCACCTGCGAGATGGACCCCGGCACCTTTTCTCTGCAACAAGCGCGCCAATTCGCTGACGCTGGCGTTAACCGTGCCTCGGTCGGCGCCCAGACCTTCGACGCCCAGCTGCTCAAGCTTACGCGCCGCCTGCACTCCCCGTCTGACATAGCCACCGCCGTCTCCGCGCTGCGCCGCGCCTCTATCTCCAACGTGTCCCTTGACCTCATTGCCGCCTTGCCGCACCAGACCGAACATACCTGGCGCTCATCTCTCAACGAAGCCCTTGCGCTTGATCCGCAACACATCTCAGTCTATGACCTCACTCTCGAACCCGGAACCCCATTTGCACGCTCATACTCGCCCGGTGTTCACCCCTTACCGCACGAAAACGTCTCCGCCCGAATGCTTACTGATGCGTTTCAAACTCTCTCGCGCGCGGGCTATCACCACTACGAGGTTAGTAACTTTGCCAGGCGCGACCATAACCGTGATTTTCGCTCTCACCACAACCTTGCGTACTGGAAGAATCAGTCATTCTTTGCCTTTGGGTTGGGAGCTACTAGTCTCGTCGATCGCGTCCGATTTGCAAGGCCCCGCCTTCTACGCCAGTACCAAGAGTACGTGAATCGGCTTGACAGTTTTACTGGTCAACCATCCGATCTTGATGACCCTCAGTTGCTAAGACACGCCGCGTTTCCAGGTGCCCGCGTACAGACTCAAGTCGAATGCCTTGAAGACTACCTCATCAACAGATTCCGATTGATGTCTGACGGTGTCAACATGAAGCAGCTGCGCGCCGCTTTCGGACCTGACGCCGAACACAGACTCCGAGATGCAGCGGAACAATGCAGCCATCTCATTGATGAAGGCCTGCTGTTCATGCAAAGCTGCGATGCGGAGGGAGATATACTTCGCCTAACTGAGAAAGGTGCATTGGTCGAGAATTCCATTGTAGCTGATTTGTTATGGCACGCGATATGGAAGCATGTGGAGCCGGGCCATGCGGAAGCCCACGACACCGAACGGCAATCCTAACCCTTCGCGATGCTCAACCCTGTTATTGCATTTCCTATAGTTTGTAGTTTATAGCAGGCCACCCTCGTAGCGGACCCAAACTTAAAAAAGCAGACAGTGCCTCTGACGGAAAATGAAACTGTTCGCGCCGTGAACTGTGCCACTTTGATGCCATTCGTACCCCCTTATACCGTCATGCAGAATATTTTTCATCGGCGTGCAATTATCTTGCCATGAGTAGGGGTCACTGATGTTTTCAATTAGAAAGAAGACACTGAGCCCAGAAATTCACGACAGGTTCGTATCTAAGGCCGCGCTCCAAATTGGCACATTTCACATGTACATGCGTCGAATTCACTGTTGATGTCAAACATGCCAAATGGTTTTCCAGAATGAGGCAAGCTACTAGGTTCGTCTTGCAATAATCAGTTTTCTCTTCGTTTCCGTGCTGGTTACTATCTTTGCATGCGTAGACAGATTCTTTTTCCCAGCATCTCCGGCTATTTCTCTACCATGAGACTCCACACCTGCATTTCACAATGTGCGCGGAGAGGCAGCTGTTTCGTTTTGATTCTTCTTGCGAGCTTTTTCTTTACACTCTTGGTTTCTTCGAATGCCCATTTGCACCATGTGGATCATACAGGTAAGATCGTCCTCATTTAAGAAGCCAATACTCACAAGCATCAGGAATGAGAAAAGTTGCTGACCAAGTTCTTTCTCTTCCCTGATATGAGGCAGACCAAGAAATTGATGCCATGACTCTGGACGATCTACTCCACACTGAGCGAGACCTCCGGCAACAGAATGCAGCAGTGGATAAACATGTCGTGTCTCTCAAAGGCCGTATTGAGAAGCTTCGTTTCAAGCAAGAACGTCTGGAGGACCAGAAGCAAAAGGTAGGCGAAGCAAAGAGCTGGGAAGCTAGGCAGAAGCAAGCACACATCAAAGAACTGCAACGAGCCAAAGCAGAAATGGAAGCAAAAAGGCAACAGATAGTTATCCTAAGTGAGCAGGCTGAAAAGCTCCGCATCAATATCCATGAGATGCAAGACAAGTACAAATCTTTGAATAGAAAGAGACTGGAGCTTCAAGATAAGTACCTTCATCCTTCTCTTCGTGAACTGGTTGTCACTGAAGCTGCCAGAGGTGGGGCCGTGCCCGAACACCTGATCAACAAGACCGTGGATGAAATCATTCCTGATATTCAAAGCAGCTTAAGAGGAATCTTAAACGTTGAGAATCAGCTTCATCATGCCTCGCCGTTAGCAGGTGTATTCACTGTCTTTTGCATATATGCACTCGCTGTTTCTCTCGTTTTCACATGCATGAGGTACATTATGATTGCCCAACGTATTATGACTTTACGTCGGATGTTGTTTATGGCCGACATGAGTATTCTGTTTGTTTGGTTTCTTATCTGTGTTTGTTATGCAGCCATTCTGATTGATCCTCTGGAGGCCATGGCGCGGGAGCATGGCTCTATGACAATGGTCGTTCAGATTCTCATCATGGCTGGCCTAGTTGGTAATGTTATCTTAAGATGCTTTGCTCTATGCTCCTATGCCGATAGCAAGGGTTTCATGGAATTGTTTTTCGTCGTTTTTGTTGCCCAGCACTACTATCAAGCGGTATGGGTGACGATTGTGTTGGATGAACCTGTTAAAGCCAGTCTATGGTCGTACTTGGGTTATGCGTCTATAAACGCATCCCTCGCAGTGTATCGTGCACGCTCTTTCTCTCGCGCAATGCAGACGGCGCAGGCTGAATTCTGTGGTACAACAGCTGGTAAATGGGAGAGCAGCTGGCTCAAGTCTCGCGTTGAAAACGTTATCGACTATCTTGAGGACTTGTTTACGCATGGGATTCCATCTGAGGAAGCAGACGTTGAAGATCTGTGCGAAGAGCAGCGTCACAGCAGCAGGACTAGGCATGGCAGACAAGGCCGTAAAGAGTTGATACATGTTGGAGTCAAGTCTTATTCGCGGCCAAGAGATCCGAGGGCGTAAGTTGTCTCGTAAGGAGGCATGGAGCACACCGCAAAGTATAATAAACATTTTTGAGTTGTGAGGGGCATCTTGATCTTCAATGTGTATTGCCGATCCTTACTGGGAAGCCGAAAACAGCTGTTCTGTCCATTGGTCTCCTCTCTAGGGAACGTCAAAGGCATGAACGGCGACAGATCGCCATTTCCATCATGGGCTTGCCTTTTCGCTCATGTGGGGTTTTGCAAATTACCCGTTCGTGGTTTATCGAATTATTGACAACTGAAAAGGAAAAACCCCCGGCGCTTCTCTTTATATGAGATCAGCCGTCGCACTGTTCTGGTTTGTGTAAGACGTTCACATTCGCAAGAAGTATGTGGATTTCGAAAACCTTCATCCCAAACCGCGGTATAATAGTTAATTCAGGTTCCTTAGCTTCGTAGATATCGCCAATACATATTTGACAGGCTGGCTTCATCTTCAATATTCTGCCCCCAACCTTGCTTTCTCAGCCATCCGGCTCGTAGTCGATAATAAGGATAGAGCAGAACTACACAACACAGGTGAAGTCAACATCTACCATTCCCCATGTTTAACGACAGGGAGTGTTGGCCACAGAAGAACACAGGCTTTCATGCCACTACAGAGTACTGAGCCGGTAGATTGTGAGATTTGGACTGATGGTTCGGTTGACAAACCAAACTGATCTCAAGACATTCTTCCAGTGCGAAGAGCAGTTGAATGGGATGAAGGGTGGTATGCAGGAACAAATGAATATTTGACGCGCTCGCCATCCTTCTTACGACACATACAGTAGTTCATGCAGATCCACAAAGGATTGCCAGACATTGTCATGCATTCCGATGATGGGTTTTCTTCGAGTCACAAGGCTATCAACGATGGAAGACAGAGAGCAGATGCCGAATATCACATTCTAAATAGGAAACCTGTTCGGGTAGCAGAAGTTGGTGGAAGTGCTTGTGCTTTTTGGTGGAACAACAAACCCGCACCGGAAACCAATGTTTCATCGGCTGGTGTAAGAACATGCTCACTCTTTGCAGAGATAGAAGCAATTCATCGGGCACTACAATAAGTAATCCAACTCGTTAGACGAGGATGGTACGGACGCGTAAGACTAGTACAAGGTTCACTGAGTTGTGTGGACAACATGAAAAGCCCAATAAGCGATTTATCTTGTGATATTCAACAAGTTTCAGAAATCCTTTGGTTATCTGGTCATTGTGGGATTCAAAAGAATGGTATGGTTGACCGCCTGGCGAACGACGCTTTAAACTTGCCGTATGAATCCCATTTGGTATCCCGATCGATTACGCTGACGTTCATAGAAAAGTAGGGATAAGAAAGCGTTTTACACCACTATTGCCTTCGCAAAGTGCCTTTCTTTCGTAGCTCTACCCTCACATCTTTACGCGTACGTGCTGAGGCTCTCTGACAAGTATCCTTGAAACTGTGACATGTCGTACAAGGTGTGCCATGCAAAGGGTCACGCCCACCATCCAAGGATCTTTCGTGAGTTCTAAACGACTTGCAATTCGTCGTCTCGTGCCCTGAATATCTTGACTGAGAACGTGCGGACTTCTAATGACGTAAACAGGAACAGTTAACTTTGAAATTTGGCCTACCTAATGGAGACGGTCGACTTTGTGCTTTGCTTCAGGAAACATCTCCTCTTAAGTAGCACATTGATAAATGCTGATGTTTGTGAAACGTACGGTATATTCGCCTCCTCTGCTCACCATGGATCATTGAGCTGTTGTAAAAACAACTGCATACGATGAATCAGCGCTGCTGCTGCCACACGCTATTCCAATCATCAAATTGATCAACCAGAAACAGAACGCGACCAGCTCGTCTGAAATGCGGTGCTCAGTGGAAATGGTGTTGCTCCTCTTCCAGAAATTGTCGGGAGTAAAGGAGACCATCAGCACGCCATCATATCTTTTCTGGTCATGATTCTGCGGAAGCTTCGAGAATTAAGGCGCGGCAGCTGGAGCTGAGGAAGCATCAGGAGGGCTTATATGCAACTTACGCAGCAAAAACTGAAATGGCCCTTGCCGTAAGATACAGCGCGAAATGGCGACTAGAAGCTAGCGTGATTGCAAAGCTTCTGATCCAAAAACTGCGCCTGAACGCGGACATGGCTACGTTGTTTACGTCTAGTGAGTCTGGTGCAACGTCTGATTTATGCTAGCGGTCGCCAGATGAGCTACAGGCCGCGGACCCATGAGGGACTGGGTCAACGACGGAAGGGGAGACAGACTACGTCGCTGGTCATGGCGGAGCAGTCCAGATGCCACCGACCGACCGAATCGTTTCTCAATCTGGTACTCCGCGGGTCGCGCGCACAAGGAGGTGATGGAGCCACGTTGAAGAATGGGCTCAGAGTGCAGGTGGGCGATGACGGCGCTGCTGCCGAAATTCAAATATGGTGGTGCTGAATGTATGCCAGGCATCACAAGAGGAGGAGAGTGAACGAGGCACCGACATGATGCTGCGCAAAGAGCGCCGTTACAGCGTCTCCTGGGTTTTGGGGTAAAGCGGAAGTCTCACGCCTCAAAGACTGACTCTGAACAGGACCTTAGGCACGAAATTGCAGAGGCTGAGATGCCACTCCAGCATTACACTTCCTTAACTCTCAGCCTTTCTCCCGACCACTGTCGTCCGCATCCGTGGTGCCAAACTGGGAGGCTCTAAACGCAAAGTGATTGTCCGTCAAAGTCCATCTTTGGATTCGAAACCTAGTGGAGAATTGCTTATTTTCTTAATGACGACGTAACGACGAGCGCTGTCGAGCGAATGTGACGACGTAGCGATGGGCGATACCGGTCAAAAATCTGCTTCGGCAGTGATGGGAAAGGAAGTCGGTGTCTGTTAAGCGCTGCGCTCTCCAGGGCTGCTGGCGAGCTTCACACGTGACACACGTTTAAATGCTTCAAGTCGCGTGCTCGTGTCGTTCACAATTTGGTGTGAGGCGCATCGAGTCTGGCCGGTGCAGCTGTTGTGTGCGGGTTCGTTGAGTAAAGTCATTCACGCGACGTCACAAATTCTCCAAACCATGTTGGCTGTGAGCTCCGCCCTCGCCCGTGCTGCGGCGCTAACTGCCCCGAAACGCGGCCTCGCGATCGTCGCTACCGTCAAGCAGGCCTCGGACACATCGGCAACTCAGTTTCCGGCCCCATCCCATGTCAGTCTCGCGTCTGAAGCCGCCGACATCGCCCACCAGATTCACGCCTTCTACTCCAATCCAGGTAAGCCACCACAATTCGCGCTATCCTATGTTCAACGCACGGCACGTAACTCGCGCATCTTCGGAAAGCGATCAAATTGATGCTCCATATCAGGCGAAACACGGCCTAACCCTCTGACATTGCTCGTTTGCTCGCATCAGACAGCGTCATTTCTCTCCCAGAGCAGACCAGAGAGGCCCTTCAAGCCGAGGTCATGAAAAGGGTGTTAGCCGTTCCAGACGCGGAGATTTCCGACGCGTGGGCACAACAAAACCTGCAGGTTCCCGCCGAAATTCGTCTTGGCGACAATCCACTGTTTGAAAGTGCTCAGCACTCGCGCTCCTCCTCCAAGTAGTCTTGCTTGTCACGCATCAGCCCACTAGAAAGCGCACCCCACTCTCAAACGTCCTCCTACCGCTTGCATGTTGTGAGCTTGCCAGTGAGCACAATTAAACCAATGCCCGCATTGCAGGGTGCTGCGCTCACACTGACGTATGCTCACCCACCAATGTAGCTAGCATTCCGTGTTACTCGCGTAGCTACATGTCTGGGCATAAGAACATGGTCCTGGACGTGCCATTGTGACATTGCCTCACGGGCACATCAGGGAACCACTTCAAAATATTGTGGCACAGCGTTCTCCATCCCTCTTTTCGCGACCATAGATGACTCAGCAAACACTCGAAAATTTTGATGTGGTTGCATGCATCTCAACGCCCAAGGCTGCCAATTGTGTTCTCTCCACCGCCCCCTCCCCTCGCTGGGCCCGCATTTAGAGCAGCAGTACTGCGCGGCACTAAGCATTCCTCATCTTCGATCAGCACAAGGCATTGGCCCTTCTCAGCTTCCTGCGTTCACACCCACGCATCTCGTATGCATCGCAACTGAGTCGACTCATAACTACCTTCAATGCCTGTGCTGCCACCGGAGGTATACTTTCATTGACTACCCCGTCCACTGCGTTCTTCCCATAACAATATATGACACGTCCAGATTCGACGTGCGATGATCGCGCACAGATCTCTAAATATCAATTCTTGTGAATTTACTGTGTCTGGGGAAGAAACGAACGATCATATTTCCCTGCAAGAGTGCCAAGTTTGGTGTAGCTCATTAGCGAAAGGCAGGAATGAAGTGCAACCGTGATGACCGCCCGTGCACCATGAGTCTTGAGCAATCCAACACCAATTCAAATTTCGACGCTGTTTTGCTTCCAGTTCGTGGTGGAGAAGTCAACGTACAAGTGAATGTGGGAGCAGTTCGAGACTACCTCAGAACTAATAAACCTCACACATTTACCTTATATATATACCCGGAGCGTGACAACGGTTTAAGTTACCTTAGGCTTGCCACATGTATTTTCTCAATTGCTGTCCAGGAAAACAGACCTACAGCTGATGTGGTACTTCGGAGACGCATAGACGGTCGCAAACCGTTTCTCGACAAGGTTCGAGATACTTCGCAAAACAGGGAAGGTAGTACTTCCAGTGCACCTCCAGTACTTAACGAATGGCTCCCAATGGATTTGCAAGATTATGCATACGGGGATCTCTCAGATGATTTCTATAACAAGTACGAGACAGTGGCTGTAGGTGGAACTTTTGACAGATTACATGCGGGCCATCGACTACTCTTAACAGCTGCGGTGTGGGCTGCCGAACAAACGCTACGCATTGGCGTAACGTCTGATACCATGCTCCAAGCGAAGGAGCATAAGGATCTGATACAAAGCCTTGACACGAGATGTGAAAGCGCCGTGGCCTACTCGAAGCGCGTTAAACCGTCTGTTCCAAACGTACTCGTTACACACTTGACGGATTCTTCTGGCCCAACATCTTATGAGCCAGCCATCAATGCCCTTGTGGTCTCCAAAGAAACGGCTCCCGGAGCGCTCAAAATCAATGATGTACGCATAGAAGCTGGACTGAATCCGATGACTTTCATTATTGTCGACGTACTGGATACGAAGGGTGTGAAGCTCAGTTCGTCAGCTTTGCGCAAGGCAGAAGCAGGGCAAAAGCTTCAATCAAACACAATCTAATCGAGAACATGGGACCGCGGAGATGCACAAAAGTTACAACCAATAAATAACCACGCATAGAACGATGTAGAGCATTAGGACGCTGGCTTCGACTACTTTTGAGTAACAGCAGCCTCAACTGCACGTGGAATATTCGAGAGTTTGAGGACATTCCCATTCATTTTGAAGCTTCGACAAGTCTGTACAGTCGAGCAAGTCGCTGTATTTGAGCCAGTACCAAGGCGAAAATGAGTTTTTTCACATTTCCTCTTCGCCGTGGACAGTCCCTGAATAGTTTTGACCATTTCTGCAACGGTAACGCGAACGCAGTTGCATAAATGAAACTGCGAAACACCGCAGCTAGACCCTGAGAAGCGGAAAAATGCTGGGGCCAGAGGTGTAGACGCAGGATATCCGGGAAAATAGTTTCTTGGAAGAAACAACAAATGATTCCAAGCGCTGATGCAAGTGAGTACTTGAGAGATCCGATACGGAAGAACAAGCGATATATAAGTGCTTGTCTAGCTATCCGGTGTATGACAGTCCACGAGGCCTTTAACCACAAAGGAGAGCTCGCGTTGGCCCCGAATCCTTTCTTCTGATATAGTTTACGTATTTGAATTGATCCGAGTAAGAGCCATATTAGCGAAGAAGAAGCTGGTGCCAGCAGATATTCCAAGCACTTGCGAGGCAGACTCATGTCTGCCCGGTGAGGGGGAGGGTATTTTTCATCTACGACAATTTCAACCACGACTTTGCATACACGAGCAAATTCCCGATAGCCGCCGGAAACAGGAAAACCATCATACACGAAGTACGTCAACGTTCTCAGACATGCGCGAATGAAAGCGTTGTTATGGTTTAAGTGAAAAGCTTCGTGATGCTCTCCAGAAAGACTCGAGAAATGATTGTCTTGACTGAATGAAGACCGATGCGAAGTTATTCTTGGTCGCTTTGCGGCAATATTGCCAGTAGAATGCACGTGAATTACGGCGTCATGAGGCATTGACTCACCGTCCGAACCGGAATCAATCGAGGTGTCTTGATCGCCATTCACTGTACTTGTACCTTGCGATGGCATTTGTAAAACAAGTGTAGCTGAATTCAGTGAAATATTATGCTACAGCACCGGTATCCCGATCAATTCTTTACCAATGAAAAGTATCAAACTGCCTTTCGGGAGATGGAAAAAGGGGCTCGAAGAACGAAGAAGAGAATAAGCCTCGAGATATGGTGCGACAGAGATACAGAATTCATCAATAGCCAACACTTTTCACTCGAAAGAAAGGGGGTGACGGATATACAGTGCGGGGGTTCGCAATGCTATTGCGAGTTGCCAATGCAATCGGATCGAGCAGGTCACATGTGCTTTACAGGGTTGCAGACGTGTCCATGATATCTGAACGGCAGCACTAAAGCGTAGGGTTTCGAGTTTTGATGAAACGAGTTTATTCGCTCCAAATTCTTTGATCGACTTTTGAGAAGCATCTCGCTTTTCTTCGGATCAACGTGACATCATCAGGACGGGTCCCGTCCAGAAAGGATCTTGTCCTCGGCAACTTGATAGTCGCAAAAGTTGGAATCACGTTGCCAGCGAGTCAGCTCTAGAGTACGGAATAGTAGCATACTGTGAAAGGAATTTCAGTCATCGTCGACAAGAAAACCCATTGCTATTGCAGCCCTGTCGTTCTCAATCGATATCCGTCAGTCTGTTGCTCTCAATCACCGAGACTTGTCCAAACTCCTGCTCGCACGACCAAAACAAAGTGTACTTCCATTGGTGCTGTACTCTAAAGAGAAATGACTTTTCTGGATAGCGGTCGACGTGACTGCCTGAACAAAATGAAGAACGGTGCAATTCTCGGCGGTAGTGTAGGAAGTGCTGCCGGATTCCTATTTGGCTCATACGAAGCGACGCAAATTCGAGGGATTCCCGTTTCACAGGTATGGTTGCTTCGTGACTGTAACATAGCTTTTGTACTCCGAACGATACTGACGAATTTGAGTTTGATTTCCGGAAACGTGCTTCTCTTGCAGAAGGTCGGATTAGTACTTCGCAATTCTGTCGGGGGATGCATTGTGTTTGGGTTTTTTTTGGCCATCGGAACAGGTATAAGAAGTTGCAATGCTCGCGAGAGATACTGACGGTTGCTTCTACCAGATCTCATTGTTTCGTAACGCTAAATTTAATGTTGTCCAATGTATCAATAATCAGTAAACCTGGTAGCTCCTTGCAGTATACTGGCTTGCACTTTACTGGCGATGGTATTGCTTGCCGGCAGTTGGATTGTCATTAGGGTTTAGTGGATAGAAAGTTGGCTAGACTGTGAACGGGAACAGTTTCGCGCATGCTGGACCGATGAAGTTAACTATCAAAAGTAGCAAGGTGTTAGTAATGCATGTTTACAGGCATCCTACCCCAGGAAATCGAGACAACTTGCTTCCGAGCGGTGTTGTGAAAGAGCGTGTTTTGACAGTCGATGCTCATTTAAGAAGCTCGGACAGAGCTTGAATTCGGAAGGAGATCTCTGCAACTGAAGATGTTGCCTTGGTAAGACAATTCTTGGCTTCGAAGAATTCGGTATTGAAAGCAGCGAAGTCAGCTTTGAGTGCGTCTAGTTCAGTTTTCTTTTGTTTTGCATCCTTTAATTTACCGTCATCCCCAATGGAGTCACTCTTCCTGGCGGACAAGACAGCATTAAGTCTGGCTGTCTTCTCCAAATTTCTCGCCGCAATTCGTTCAGCGATGATGTCTTCTGCTTCATCCACAACAGCCTTGGGGTACTTTCCGTCGAAGTCAGTGAGCTTTCGAGGCCTGCGCCATCTGGTAGGCACTTTTCCCTCCTGCCATGAAAGTAGAAACGATTGTGCCGCAAGAAAGCGCTTGGCAGCAGCCAGATTGTTCTCCGCAGAGGACTCCTCGTCTTCTGAGTATTCCCATGTGTCAATGTCATTCCATTCGGTCATACGCGCGATCATTTCCGCGTCTTGCAGTTTGCCTACGGTCATGATATCTAAGTTGTTTTAGAAACCAGCAGCAGGTGGATTGGAATTCTTGTAGCATCTAAGGCCGAGAAGCAAGGGTTTTGTGAAGACGTCGTGCTGCGGCCGGAGAACAGGCAAATGTCATTTTTCGCAAGAGAGAGAGAGTAATTTGAATATTATACTTTTGTATTTAATATGGAAGTGAAAAAAAAAGATAAAACCCATACCTGCGTTGAAGTGGGAACAAACGATGGCGCATCGGCTTGCTCGTGCACTTCGTGTCGCAGTTTTTGGCACACATCCAAGTCACCTTACGCATGGTGCAACGAACATTCGGCGCAAATTTATGATCGCCCTACCACGCAAAACCCCTTAATTAGTAGAAAGCCGTTATGACCCTATCTACATTGACTTATTTCCACACATCTGCTAAACCACGTGCTCAACTCCCCATGTTTTCACTCTGCTGGGGTGCGAAGCGAACTCTGGTCCGGAATACAGATGGGCAGTAGTGCTCTTGAGCTGAATAAAGACTTAAGTTTACATAAGGTATTGACAACGCAAAAATAATTGCGAAGAAGCAACACTTTCGCTCCATGTTCCGCTGTTTCTATGTTGAGCAATCCGAGGCAAGACCGCGCTCATCACTCGATCTATTTCTGATGCCTTTCAAGGCGTGGAACAATTCCATGACATCCTCTAAAAAAAACCAAACCTCCTTTGAGGAAAAGCATTCTGAATCATTTTGTTCTGAGGCATTCTTCATGACTTGAAAGCGGATTGGATAAACCTGCGAATGTGTAAACCTTGAAAACGAGTATTGCAGCATTTGCTAGTCAGCAAAATGACAAACGTCGAAGGGTCTGCTATGAAAATGCACCACGCAGGTTTTCCTTCCAAGTAACTCAAGTCCTAGCATTCTAGAGCCTTTGCATTCGCAATACATGCATCACTTTATCCACTGTGCAAATGCGGATGTCTACATTTTAGACCTTTCCGTTCATCTTGAATTGGACGCGTCATCTCGAGACAGAAAAAGCGGATCCCACACTACCGTACGGATAAGTTGTTCACTGCTCTATTCTGCATTCCTTCGTCGAGGGAAGCTATGCTTGCGAATAAGCTGAACATGTGGCTCATTACTTTGATCCGTTACCAGGCCCCCATATCTGATGATAAGGAACATGTAAACAAAAGAATAATGACAGCATGATAGACAAATCAGAAAACATCGAGAAAAACGCGGTGAGTTAAACATCTAGTGCTCGCTTAACAAAAAGGCTGTAGAATCCTGCTGGCAACTTACTATGATGGTCTTGTCATCAGAACCAGATGCAAACACATTCTGATTGTTCTCTTGACAAGAAATGGTATTCACAGTTCCTTCATGTCCCTTGAGTTTTGCAATAAGCTTACCACTTCGTCGCTCCCAGATGTAGACGAGTTCATCTTCTGATCCACAGAGAACAAGCATCTGGTTATGTCCTCCAAAGCATGCGCGGATCACATATCTTGTTTGTTTGTATCCGTGCAACTTCTGTACAATTCGTTGCTTTGGAATACTCCAAACGTGAATTTCTGGGTCAATGGCCTCGGGGTCTTCGTGGGAATTGATATTCACGAGAAGGAACTGGCTATCTGCAGATAAGAAAAGAGAGGTAATGCTGTAGAGCTCTTTCATCACAGACAACTGCTGTTTCTTTTCGGTGTCGAAAACAAGGATTGTGTTGTCCGAGCACGTTGCGACAAGCAGCTTGCCATCAGTTGATATGGTAAGATCGTTCACGCGATTCGGAACATTGTAGGATGCGACTACTTCTCCGTTTTCAGCATTCCACTCCAATAATCTTTGGTCATGTGAACCTGAAACAAAAGTCTTTCCGTTTGGCATCCACGCACAGGAGGTGATGGAGTCATTATGCTTCTCAAAGACACGACAGCACTCGCCGTTGTTTACGTCCCACATGCGAATCGTCTGGTCTTCGCCAGTGCTGAGAAGATACTGATCATCTGGAGACCAACTCAAAAAACAGACCATTTGCGAATGGCCTCTTAGCTTGTACAATATTGCATTGCTCTTATTGCATTTGCCGTCTAAAAGCGCCCCAGTTTTCCACACAATGACAACGGCATCCTTTGAAGAGGATGCGAGATACTCGCCGCGGTGTGAAAATTGGACAAACCATACCTCATCTGTATGACCCTCTAGACGGTGTAGTACCCTTCTTGGAACACGATCCTCACAGTGAACCATGTCCTCCAGTAAACTGACGCGACTCTGTCGCGTGTACGGAAACATCGTGTCGCGCTTTTGCTGTTCAATAGCTTGCCATAACAAATTCTCTAATCGGTTCTCTTGCAAAAGCTCGCTAGCAGGGATATAGCGCTGAAGTTTCTCCAAGACGGCGGTTCGCGACTCCGAGCCCGCACCCGGCCATTCGGCGCGATCACGCACTTCATCGGCTGTTGTGCACATGCAGAGTAGGGGAAGTTTGTGAAGTAGCTTCGGGTCCGGACTCAAGCGAGTCAAATCGTTTCGTAGACACTCCAACGCATCTGCTGTATAACCAGCCTCCAGAAGCTCGAGAAATTTTTGTTCATAAAGAACAAAACGGGCTGCCCGAGCGTCATCGTCAGACTTGAACACAGTTACTTGCGACAGAACTTGTTCTAGACGGTCCCATTTTCCCTGAAGAACGCAATCACGCAACGTGCGCATCTGTTGACTCATGGCCTCGACTCCAGCCTCCTTTTCTAGCGTGCGAGCCGACGAACTGTATCCCAGGGCATCGATCGCTTGAACAATTATTCGAACAAGCTCATGGCGGTCTAGCCCCCGTTCTGTGAGGTTGGATTCCATTCGCGTATCGGAAGAGTTCGCGCCATCCAGGGGGTCGGCGTCGGAATGAACGCCATTTGCAGTGGCACCAACCCCGTTCATGACGATTGTCAACAGCTGGACTTGGGGGCGGTGCGGCGGGCGACGGAGGCAAGAAGTCCGGAAACGAGTGAGCTTGCGGTCGAAAAGGTGATGAAACTAGCAAGGCGACAATCACTGTTGAGCCTTGAAAGGCATTTGAGTATATCTTCCACGAAAGGTTGTAGGCGAAAAGATATCAGACATACCTTCGTAGATGCAACAGTTTCCTGAGAGCAATCACGTCTCCGCCAACGGGAAGCACGCCAGAGATAGGCTGATGACGACTTGGCACGCACACGCTGGCTGTTGCGTACTCTACATGGCATACGGAGTGAAATAATTTTTTGTCTACACGGTTTCGCGGCTTGCCCCGGCCCAATTGCGCTGCATCACGTTTTCGGTAGTGTACAGCTCCAATTGGCAAGGTGTAATCGGCTCTGGAGCGCCATTGAATCTCCTTCGTCTAACCTCCATCTCGCATTGCCCGAGCCATGTGCAGCTCCGTTTAACACGTCGGCAACTTATGTTTTCCGAAGCTTGCAAAGCAGGAGATTCTCCTCGTCGACGGAAGACACCTAGTATTCGCTATTGCTATTACTCTAGGCCTCGAATGTTCGGCACCAAAGCAGGCCTCACAGAGTTAGGTAGAAGTCGAAAGCTGTGCAAGTAGGCTCAGCAATGATGCCCGTTTTCCTCCTCAAGTGGATAGTGATCTTCGAGAATAAGGCAATAACCATATGCGGCAGTTCCGCACGAAACAAAACGCACTGTAGCAAAGCACGGCAGCAATAAGCAACAAAGTAAAAGCGCCGCAATGAAAGCTCCCCGAAATGAGAGCAAAAACAATATTAGGCTTTACTGTGCGGAAGGTTGACTTTTTTTCTTTTATTCGTCTCCGTCGTCATCATTCTCTATCTCTAAGTCCTCGTAGCCTTCATTATCACCGACATTGTCGTCATCATCCTGGTTACCGAGGCCTTGTTCTTGAGGTGTGGCGCCAGATGGATAAATATCTTGGGCGTCAGGGTCGTCCATCATTTCGTCATCCTCGTCATCGTCGTCGTCGTCATCATCATCATCGTCGTCGTCATCGTCATCAGCGCCGTCGTCGTCTTCTTGTGTTGCATTTTTCGGTTCGGCTTGGTCATCATCACGGTCCAGTTCTTCATCGGCGTCTTCTTCATCTTGCGCGCCATCATCGTCATCTTCGGCATCATCATCATCGCCTTCGTGCTGGGGATCTTGAGGTTCGTCATACATGCCGTTGTCATCATCATCATCGTCGTCGTCATCATCATGTTGTGCAGATTTCTTCGCATCAGTATCATCTTCCTCGGGATCGTGTGGTTGCTGCGGTAAATGGGCAGGATCGTGGGGCTGTACAGTATCAAAATCGACGTCCGAGGCGATTTCTTCTTCCTCGTCGATTTCGATTTCTTCCTGGTTATCGTCGTCATCGCTGGGATCGTCGTCGTCTTGGTCATCACCCTGGTTGGGGTCATCATCGGCTCCGTCTCCGTCATCGGCACCGTCGTCGTCGTCATCGGCGCCCTGGTCGTCATTGGGGGCATCATCATCGTCACCGCCAGGATCGCCCAGATGTTCGTCTTCGTCGTCATCAGCACTGTCCAAGGCATCTAAATCTTCGTCGTCGTCGTCCTCGTAGCCGCCACCGCCACCAATGACCGCATCGTCGTCGTCGTCGTCGTCGTCATCGTGCACATTGTCGTCGTCGTCGTCGTCGTAGCCACCGGGGGCGGTGGTAGGCTTGGGGGAGCCAGGCGGCATCGGAAGTGAATTGGGGTGCGGCGGGGGACGGCGGCTGTCGGGGGGCTGTGAAGCGGGTTGCGGATCGCTCTTGGAGCGGTTGTTCGCCGGGCGGTGCGTCGAGAGGGCGGCAGCGGAGGGGCGCGAAGGAGAGGCGGGGTGAGCGGGCTCGCCACGTGTCGCGGTTGCAGGCGCTGACAAGGCGGCGGTGTGCGCGTTGTTGTTGTTGTTGGGCGGCGACGGCGGGGCGCGATTGGCATGCGGCGCGGGTTTTGCGAAGCGGCAGCCAATGACGTAACAGGACTGGTCCGGGGCGGCGGCTATCGTTTGCGCCTCGCTGCGCTGAGCCGCATCGTCCTCGTCAAACACAAAGACGTTGATGGGTTGCGAGTAAGTAACACCGTGGCCCTTGACGGCCAGGCTGAGTGAGTAGTAGCCCGGCGTGTCCGGGCGGAACGACGCTATGGTGGAGCGGCTGCCGTTGATGTCGGTGATGGACACATTTGATCCCGGCGGCTTGTGGTCAAAGTTGGACCAGCGGTACGACGTGCGGCCCATGAGGGGGGGCGCCTTTTTGACGCGCCCGGTGTGGCGCTCATGGCTGGTCGCCTGCGCGTGCAGATCCATCGCTAACACGTGCGGCGGCTGGGCGGTAGCACGGCGGTACGGCACGGAGCGACAGCAAGGCGGCGACGGTGGGGCGGCGGCGGCTCGGCTGGAAGGCAAGACGGCAGACGGCGGCGGAACGGCGGCAGCGGCTGTGGGCGTTGCGACAAGGGCGCGGTCACGGGGGGAGGGCGACGGCGGCGGTAGGGCGGAACGGTGGCGTGGGCGGCGCAACCAGCGGCAGCGGGCTCGCCATGGCCTACATCTGCGGGGCGGGAGCGCTAAGGCGTCTTCGCCGCACGGTGTTAGGTAAGTCGGCAGCGACCGCCGACGCGGCGTAAACGGCTCCCCAGCGCTCGCCCGCGCCCGCTGGCGGCTGACAAAGTTTTTTTTTGCAATGCTGTAAGTTTTTGGGCAGCGGCCGATGACTTGGCACCAGCAACTGACGTCTACCGCGCGCCATGTTCAGCTAGCACTGTCACCCCTTCGCTTCGCCCTTCAGCGATCTCTGCGTCCACACCGCGAGTCGTTCCCAGCCTTTCGCTCCAAGCCTTTCGCTCCAAGCCTTTCGCTCCAAGCCTTCTCTTCGAGCCGTTGTCGCGAGTTTGCGTTCCGAGTTTGCGTTCCAAACCTGCTCTCCGAGCCGTAGCTGCGAGCCGTCATTGCGACCCTTCCCTCCCAGCTTTCGCCCCGCTTTCTGCTCACCTTCACCGCGGCCCCAGCGAGTGCGCGTGTGGGAGACCCAAGCGTGTGCCCCTCTGTCCCCTGCTACTTGCTCCAGTCGTGCAGTGCCAATTTACTTGTTGTCTGGACCAATGCATGCGCCAGTGTTGCCATGTACGTTCAGATCTTATCCCAAACCGCTCCAGCCCCAGCCACGCCAAACCCCTTGTCCCGTCCTGCTTCCTCAACAGACCCCACTTCACCCCATCCCGCGACGCTCTACTTCTCACCTGCTTCGTTCGATGTGCGTTAGTATTGGGACCATGCCATCCCTTTCGGCTGTGCTCTCTTCATTTTCCTCTACTACAGCCGCTTGCATATCCCACGCCTGTGCCCAGATCATGCACGTCGCCCTCTCGCCATGAATTTGCAACAGTTGGCGGACAACGTCTATGTCATCTTATCAGCTTACCTCCTTGCGTTCCTGCCATGGACAATACTCGATTCCGCTGACTTTATCGGCCCGGAGTGGAAGTCCATCGCTGCCACTCGCCGCCAGGGCACAATTCATGTCATCGTAGTGATGCTTCCCATCACATACATCATTTTTTACCTCACGGTCCAGGCCGCCACCCGCGACTTCAAGGAAATGTTCGCCTCCTTCGTCGCTTTCCTGTTCTCCATCATACACCTCATGCGAACCGTCTGGGGTCTGCTTCAAATCAACGAGCTCCACACGTGGGTTGCCAACAGCATTCAAAACCTGCAACACATGGGCATTCATTACAAACCATCGCCAAAGCACCACATATCCAAAGAAAGTCCGCTCAAAGTTGCCGAAAGGTTTCTCATCAATGAGACGCTTGTGGACAATCAGATCAGCAACGGTGATACTCAGACATACATCAAGTACGGATCTCTCTCGCTGCGGATATCAAATACCTCTCGTAGTTTCTTTACTCAGAGGGCCATGTTCTTGTTTCGCCTCTGTATCATCGTCATCCAAGGCTCAATAGACTTTCTTTCTTATCTTCGCACAGGAGTCAAGGTCCGTAAACTGCATCAGGTCCCCCATAATCCTATTCAAGTTTGGCTGCGTTGGTCCTCTGCATTGATTGCTCAGGGATTTGGTCATTGGGTTGAGCAGTTCAACGCCCCGCTACAACCCCCCGCGCAAGTGCCGACTGGAACCCCACAGATTCAGCGCCATTTTATGCAGAGGAGAGACTACTTTGCTGGAGAACTTCTCTCCAGCGCAGCTTTCCATTTGCGCGCGGAATGTGCCTTTGAGCAAGACCCGATCAAGAAAGTTGCTCCTGATGACTTTTCCCCATCCAAAAAAAGAAGCAGTGTTTTTCTTTGGGAGGAGTGGGATTTTCATTCAGACGTGCGCGATGGGAGGTTGCACAAAAACGACTTATTTCTCGGCACTGTTCGTAGCGGAATTGGTTTGCCTTTTTCTTTTCCGCATTTCAAAACCTTGGACAAGAACCCAAACAACAAGACAGTCGAAGATAATGGATACGGACCTTATGCTTTCAATCTCAAACGAATAATAGAATCGTTACCAGTCGAATTTGGGGAAGCAGTTTCGAATCTTGACACGGCCAAGCTCGACTGGTTTGCCATTCTTTTGAACTTGGGCGCGCGAGCCGAGTCACATCGACAAAAGGCTACGACACAGATTATACCCAAAAGCTTTGATGAAGTTCTAAAGACCACAGATCCAGCTTTGGAAAATCTGCGAGATCAGCTTGGATTTGTAAACTGTGATCTTGATGGTGAGGTTCAAGTGCCAAGAGATGCCATTCACATATCTAATCTTTGTTCTTTTCCCATTACCGATCGTTGCCTAACTCTCCGGTCCGATGCAAATCGCCTTGTGATGAAAGTGGGAGAACTTATTGATGTCTGGATGTCACTTACTGCTGGGGAGCAATATGACTTCTTACTGTCAAAAGCCGAGAGTTGGGCTCAGCGATGCCTGTATGATTCGCAAATGAAGGCCGTGAACCGCGGCAATTCTTTGCCAGGTATGACGAGGTCATCCGATCACATCAAAGACGCTGAGGTTTCCATTCCAGATGGACCCTTTTTTAATGTTCATAAAAGCGCTGAGCAAGCCCGTCTCATGATCCAGTTTGCAAAGTCTGGACATAGGTATGAACATTTGGAGCAGACGATAACGTTTATGGGCTACGCAATGGAAAACGTTCGCACATATCTGGCTCGCTGGCGGCACGACTTTCCGGGGACAACTGCAGATGTGTGGGAACCTCAAATAGAATACTCTGAACGCAGTCCACTTGTATCGAACATAGAAGCAGATGTGACTCATGTATTAGAGGATTTTATGTCCGAGATCTCTGACGGAACAGCCATGCATTATTTTTTAGGGAAGGGAGTTCAGAATCAACTGATATGGAAGATGCAAACAGAATTCCAGAATTTCTTCGGAAAGAAAGGGGGCAGTCCTACTTCTGAAGTCTTAATGATGTTATGTATCCTAGCTTTCCCTTCGCTTCGTGTCGATGTCTCTTGTGAGTTTGAGAAGAAGACAAAGAAGTCGCATTCCCTGTTTCGACGGAAGCAAAAAGATTCCCCCGTCAATTTTATCAAGATAAACATCAGGCCGTCCTGTGCCCCTCAGAAACTCTATGTCTCCGTCCATTGTGAAAAGGATCCAAATGGGGATTTCAAGGCATATGCTGCACTTGCAAGAGAGGACACCAAAACCGATGGCACCTTTTTATGGGAAAGCTGGAGAGACTCTTTCACGGCCAGGCTGCAAGCAAAGGCTGAATGGCAGAAGAATCATAATTTTCCAAGCACAGATGTTGTGAGAAGTTCGTGCAGTATTTTCACGAATGCAGACCGCATAACCACGGGTTCTGTGGGGACTGGTGATGAAGTGAGCCGATGGCTTGGGTGGCTTCCATTCCGATTCGAATTCTGTCGACATGAAGTTGAGCATCTTGAATTTCTCAAGCAATACCCACGTAGATCGAATCTGCAAGTGGATTTCACTAGCCGATTAGATCATCAGCAATCGACAGCTAGATTCCCAGGGTATGAGCTGGTTTCTTTTAGATACGAAGATTCTGACCCCGAATATCTCATGTACGCCTGTTCGGTTGTTCAAGATTATCTCACCTCTGATACACATGGGCCGATTGAAACGAATGAACACTTAGGCGAGGAAGTGAGAAGAATGTTGCACAAGCCTCGCGAATACTTTAATGCTGGGGCTCGAACGCTTCATCGAGCTGTCATTCTTTTGGAGATAGCCGCCGTCGAACTAGGCAATCCTGCTGCGCTTCATGCTTGTGTCATGCATCTT
Source organism: Gracilaria vermiculophylla (assembly GCA_019155205.2). NCBI lineage: Eukaryota > Rhodophyta > Florideophyceae > Gracilariales > Gracilariaceae > Gracilaria > Gracilaria vermiculophylla. The sequence continues at coordinate 970,679 of JAHNZQ020003148.1, forward strand.
ACTGAACACTATCATATTGCTGCTGATGTTAGTCGAGCTGTGGAGCTTCTTGAGAGATGCGTTGCGAAGTTCTATTTCGTTCAACGGAACGATAGACTTGCTCCCGACCAACAATTCGGCATAAGGAAGACTGACATTGAAAGAACATACGAATACTTAATGTCAAAACATGGTTATGAAGCAAACGTTTTTTGGTCATATTTTAAATTCTTGGACCTCATGTCATCAGGAGACTTGAACTCTAGTTCTCTGCAATCAATGATGCGTCGTACTTTCATGCATACGAAGGATTATGATATCGTGTTTGAACTCGGGCAGTTCCCTGCCAGCAACATGAGTAGTGTTTCGCAGACGTTTGGTACTGCTGAGCATCAACACTGGCAGGATGTAGAATTTGCTTTTTACGACAGGGCGATTACGGAGGGGCGTAGCGCAAGGTCCATGTTTGAGTTAGGGCGCATGTACGAAAAAGGAAAACGAGGTTTCGAAGTCGATGAAGCCAGGGCTGCTGCATTGTACCATATGGCTATTGCACATGGACATACTTCCGGTTCAAAAAGAGCCCTTGGAAATCTATATCTTCGCGGAGCACCACAGCTAAGCGACAGACAGGGGGATCTGCGTGCTGCAGTGGGGATGTATTGGCGAGCTGTCACTGAGGATAACGATGGGGAAGCCATGTACGAGTTGGGAAACTTGTATCATTTTGGCGATAGTCTGTCAAAAGATCCTACTTGGGCTGCGGCTCTCTACCAAGGTGCTATTTTGCAAGTCCATGATTTCCGCGCAATGAGGCGACTGGCAAGCATGTATCATGAAGGTAACGGTGTGTCAAAGAATCCTACTCTATCAATCATGTTGTACCAATCAGCCATTGATGTCGGTGACGATAATGACTCTAGAGCTCAACTTGCAATGTTACTCTTGGAAGGGGATGAAGAGCAACGGGATGTATTCAGAGGCCAAAGTTTGCGCCAACATCTTCAACGCCAGGGCATGATGACTCCGAGAACTCCGTTTCCAAATTAGTTGTGCCTGATGAGCTTCAAAAAGGAAAGTAAGGGTTAAGGGGTAGTTAACCCATACCAAAAGAAAGCTTTCAAACAGCAGAACACGGTTACAGAACTATAATACTAACTATCAAATAGAACATCACGCGTTCATCCAGTTTTCATGTCATCTAACAATTATTGAACGTCACTATCCCGTTCTTGGCATTCCGCCTTTCTAACGAGGTTTTAAAAAGGTAGGCAACTGTTCCAACCGGAGTACTTTCGTTATTTAGCGGTACCGACGGTTACTCCAGGATAAAGAATATCTATGCCAGTCTGTCCACAGCGTCTGTCCACAGCTGAAATCTTCCGAAAGTTCGAGGAAGACGAGGATGCGGGTTTGCATGGGCGCTTGGTAAAGGCTTGTGATGCACAGCTGGAGTAGAGCTTCAGAGCCTATTGAGCGCCGACACTGTCTCAATCTGTAATGATGACCAGCTCCTGCATCGTTGTTGAATTATGGTTGACAGAATTGGTTGGCTTGTTTTCATTCCATGACCAAAAGGGTGATAGACGCCAAAGTTGCATGCATGTCTTCAATTCCGGAACAAAAACAGTGAATATTGATTTTCAAGCGATGACCTCCGTGACCGTGAAGTCATCTGGCTTCGCTGAAAAGCATTATTTTTGTTTACACGAGCACATGATTGACTGATGGCATCATGGATCGGTCCGGATGATTCCGACTTTTGACCTTCTTCAAGAGAGAACTATTCATAGAAACAGATAGAACTTCTTCTGTGCCGTAGTTTAGCACGTTGGACCATGATAAAGAAGATTTCGATTTGTCATCGAACATGGAAGTCACACCGATACAAAACTCCTATCAGATACAATAGTGCTAATCATCTTCGAGGCCTGTTTTCTAATGATACCCTCTTGGCAATGCTACTGCTACAGGATCTTGGGGTCCACACCAAAGATGAAGATGAAAGATTTTGCTCATTATACCCACCGGATCTCTCCATGTACCTTTCTGAAAACGAGCCATTTGGATCACTGTACCTTGAGCTCCATATACGACCATCATCGACACTTGACATTCTGCTAGGCGTATGAGTGTCAATTCTGTCGATATTAATTCTACACATGTTGATGGCTTCTACGATTACAGATGGACTCAAATCGTGACGAGTTTCCCAAATTTTCTCAGCGTTCCGTAATCCAAATTGGCCGTGAGCTCCGTATTCCATTGCCCAAAGAGGCCTCAGGGCTCTATCAATCATCAACTTGGCATCTCGAAAAGCTTCAGCCATTGCCGGGGCTGTAGAATCACAACTGTACAATGCTTGGATTGCCCACAGTGGTTCTAATGCTGGTTTCAGTTGCTTCCGTTGATGTAGTGGTACCTGTTTATCCATGAATGCAGATATGTTTGAGATGTCTTTCTCAACAAGGGCGAGGACGGCCCCTCCACTCATAGACGCCAACCCCGCAGTTGAGGAGAGAACTCCTCTCGAGCTAGCGTCACTGCGCCTCGTGCTAAGACGCCTGCTCACATTTTGAGAAATTTCTTCAACATCTTCGGTCTGATCTTCAAATGTGGGAAGGGAGGTGTATCGCCTTGCAACACTTTCATCAAGACGTGGGTGTGTCAATCGCAAAAACGGAACAAGATACCAAACAACAACGCGCTTCAAAGTTTCGATCGCCAAGTACTCGAAATGGTAGTCAAGAAGAGCCTTTTTGTAATCCTTGAAGTAGTCGGCTAGAACCGCTAACATATCCAGTACTACCTCCGTGCCTGTGCTTGGAGCAAAAAGCCGTGTCACATGCATTTCTAGGCTTGGCTTCATCCCATCAATGAGGAAATGGATGGCTTCCGCCGCTGTTGATCGAAAACCATCGATTACGCTTTCCATCCGTTCTTCTATTTCCGGCCGATGGTGATCCAGACCTAGTGGTATAAATGAATCCCTCAATTCTTCCGAAAATCCGAGGCACTTCGCCATATGATTTGCAGTTGCACAAAGATACGACCCTCCATCTTCTGCAGTACAGTCAATTTTGTCATTTGCGATAACCTGGCGTACTTCTGTCTGAAAATCTATCAAGATATCGGAAACCACTTGGGCAATTGCTTGGTCTAGATCCCTCATCTTTAAATCCAACATCTGCCGCACTTGCTCGCCGACGCAGTCCATAATAACCTGCGACAAATCACCGCGACATAATACAGCTTTGGATACTCTGAGTCGCTTCCGTTTTGCCGCAGAGTGTTGCTTCGCTTCAACGCCCACGTCCACATGCTCCTGCGGACAAATTTGTGAGGTGATACTAGCAATAACACTACGTGCACAGTGTTGTTGCAAAGCGACTATGAGACGTCTGCGATCTTTTTCGCCTAGAAAACAATCTATCGATTCACTTTGCTCGTCAACTTCACTTCTATACTTACTGTACCAGGATGTGAGCTTGATGAGATCAACTTCTGAAAGTAACATGGAACCATCAGCGTTGTTTAAGTGAAGAAGCTGACTAAGAAGTCGCATGAATTGTCTATGTAGCTCGCTTTCGTACAACTGAGAAACTTGGAAAGACGGAGGCAAACATGGGGTGACATAGCGCCGTACAATTTCAGTCTCAGACCGTCGCTGCTCAATCCATTCTAGTATGCTCGAAACATGGAATTCGCGATCTAGGTTTGGGCTGATATCGTTGTCACTGTTCGCCATTTGGTTCTTGAAAGTGCGCAACTCACGTTCCCTCTGCCAAAACTGCGCCTGGAGGGACTCCACAATGGCATTCAATGCACGTTTCTTGTAGTCATGAGTTCCAAAAGCACGAACGACAGCACCGCGCTCTTCGAGCGCATTTTTGTGGATATGATCTGTCCACCATTCATCCTCAGCCTCTTCACTTTCAACCACTCGGGCGCCAGCTACTAGAATACACGGGTTTACCTGCGAGAGCTGCACTACGTTTCTGAAGATGCCGCGAAGCACGATATCTTCCAGAAGATGGCGAGTCTCTGCGGCCTTTGAAAACCATTTGACGGGATTTGGATTTTCGGAGGGTGTGGGAATTTCAAGCAAAATAAGATCGCGCAATCTTTCAGCAGCGGTCAAGTGTGCATGAGCATCGACCAGTAAAGCGGGATTACCCTTGACAACCTTGTCCAGACCATTGCCGTGGATATTTTCAAGGTGCGTGGTTGCGAGTTCAAGAGCACTCGGGGCTTCCATGGTAAACTCTGCCCAGAAAAGGGTCTGTGAAATATTGTGTAACGCTCGCACTGCAGAGAGCTGAGCCGGAGTGGCTGGAAAGGAACCTTCGCAGAAGTCTGGAGGTTGCTGGGCTTCATCATTGGGGTCGTCAGCCGGAAAATCAGGTTGAAGAATATACCACAGGTCAGCGGCAGATGCAAGGGACTTGCGCAGAGTTTCTCTCTCTTCCAAGACTTGTGCCAGCAACTTTCGAGCAGTAGACTGGGCGTCGCGAAGCTCAATCTGCCATTTCTCACTGGCAGTGTCAATGGCAGGCAGAAGGTTGCCGTCAGCGCCGGAAATGGCGTCAGAAACAAGCGTGATAGCCTCTTGCTGGATTTGTGACATAGGAGGCAGCAGACCAGGGGCGGGTGCTGAAGGAGGACGGGAGGGACGACGATATACAAGAGGGTGAGAAAGAGGTATACCGTCACGAGAAAAAGAAGGCGAAACCGCGCGTCATGAATCACGTGTGGCGATGCGCAACGGGCGAGGGTCGGCCGGGAGCGTTGACTTGCCTTCGTTGCGATTGATTGACCCCGATCACTTGAATTGGCACCAGAGCCGAAAAAGCAGATACGGGATATGTGCGTACGCCAAATTACCAACGGCAGCGCACTTCCGAATCAACAGTACCATGTGTAAGAACTGTAAGTAGCCTTCTTACATCGTGTGAGCATTGTAAAGCATCAGAGCGATTGCATTGATGTTTTTCGAAATAAACCAAGACAAGTGTGAAAAAAAAAAGAAAAAAGGCCGTCAACCGGTATGCCCGTCTGATGCAGCGTCGCAAACAGCGCCACAGTTTGGCGAGTTCTTGTTCAAGAACGAGGGAATCCGGTTCGCCCTTCGAACTTGAGCCTGTGCGCATCGGCGCTGGCGGCGCAAGTATCTACCAATCCCACTGACGCCAGAGAGGCCGACACCTGACCATCTGATCGTGGTATCAACAGCGAGCCCAACATGAGCTCAAAGGACGCGGTCGACGAAGAGCCGCGTTCAGCCTTGAATGAAGTCATTCGCAGCACGCATCAACTTTTGGATCGCACCGTCGAAGGAGCCAAGGTACGGCGGAGTCGTTGTTCAAGCCGCCCAAAGTCGAAAGCAATTGCGGCACATGGCAAGCTAACATCCGTCATTGCTTGTCGTTCCGTTTCTATCTAGAAACACTCTCCGTTAAACGAAGACAGACTAAAAGCCGCTGACGATGCGGTCGCCGGTGTCATCCACAGTACGCATCTGCATTTCACCCAGCGCCCACAAGTGAGCTCAACAACTAACCAGCGACCGCGACAAATGGAAATGCACGTGCGATAACGCACTGCAGAAGCGTACCAAGCCGTGAAGCGCATCGCTGTCAACGGCAATCCTGTGGTGATTCTCAGCTCCGCCGCCGTATTGGGCGCTGCACCGTCCCTGCCATGTACGTAAATGCGTCACGGAGACACATACACGAGCGATGCACGTGGCTGACATGTTCATTTACACACATTGTTTTGATGACCGTTCGGACACCAACCAAGTTGGCCCGCGAGCCGTAATTCGAAATGCAGGCTTGGCGGTAGCCATGGCGTCAGTGATGATTTATCCGGATCACATCAGATTTTACTTTGGCAATTCGTCCGAGAAGAAGGAGTAAGCACAAGTCGTACGTTTGTAGTGCGCTAATCCGAAAGGAAGCCAAGTAAAACCATAAGAAAAGAAAAAGAGCTTGTGACACATTGCGAGGAGATGGCGGCGGCGGAAAAGAGGCACCGACATTCATTGCTTGGCCATGCAGCGATGAAAGCGTTGGAGGCGATGTAGACGGCGCGGTGAAGACGAGCACGCACACTGTGCGTTTGGCGGTCACTCCCTACGGCATACATATGTGGCGCACTGAAACCAAACCGAGAGGCGGGTGGAGAATGTGGTTTTGGCTCTGGATGAGACGCAGCTCTGGGTGCGGGCAGTGGCCCTCGCTTTTGGGCAGCTTTGCGGTGTTTTGCAAGACGGCCGAGACGGAGGCGGTGGCGGTGGAGCAGGCGCGCACGGGGTCTTCTGGAAACCTGTCCAACCAGACCAACAACAGGGCAGCCATCAAGTCGCCCGTGCCGGTGAATTTGGCGTCAATGTGCTTGGTGTCGACAGCAAAGCGCAGGTGGCGTTGCGGCGTGTGGTGCGACACCAGAACAGAGATGGTGTCGGACTGGGGCGCAAACGTGGTGCCGGTGACGATGACGGTGGGGATGTGGTAGCGGTGGTGCAGGAAGCTGCAGGCGGCGAAGGAGTCGCGCTCGTTGGTGATGGTGGTGTTTGTGAGCAGCGAGAGCTCGAAGGCGTTGGGGGTGAGGACGGTGGCCAGCGGCAGGACGGAGCGCTTGTAAATGTCGACGAGCTGGTCGGGGACGTAGAGCTTGCCGTTGTCGCCCAGCACGGGGTCGCACACGTACATCAGGGGGCGCGCGCACTCGGAGCGCAGCAGGGCGACGGCGTCGACGACGGCGAGCAGGCAGCCGGGGGTGGCCATGAAGCCGGTGAGCAGGTGCGAGGTGGAGGACAGCAGGCCGTTGGCGCGCATGGCGCGCAGCACGGTGCGTAGGTCGTCGGCGTCGAGGCGGATGCCGGCGGCGCCGTGCTGGTAGCCGGTGTGGTTGGACAACTGGCAAGAGTTGAGGATGTCGACGTCGTAGCCGAGCAGCTGCAGCGGGAAGGCGGCGGCCCTGTTGCCGACGTAGCCGGAGGTGACATGGCTCTGCACGGACAGCACGCGGCGCGCGACGGCGGCGGCGGCGGCGGCGGTCATGGCGACGGGGGGGGGGGGGGACCGCCTTTTTGGAACGCGGCGCGGCGGTGACGCGGCTCGGCGATGGCGCGGCGCGGCGATGGCGCGGCGCGGCGATGGCGCGGCGCGGTGGTGGCGCGGCGGTGCGGCGCAACGTGGCGACGCGCCGGCGGCTCGGCAGCGCAGCGCCATGTTGCACGGAAAGCAACGAGAGCGCAGCAAGTCGCCCATTGGATGGCAATGCACACTGTAAGCACGCCACATGCGACGTGCAAGCGCGCACTAAGTGCGGTGCGCAGAGCTCCGCACGCGCCGCGCGCAGTGTAACTTTTGCCCTTCTCTCCTGCTGTGCGCGCGGCGGGGGCGTCTTCGCGGCGTCGCCCCATCTGTCTCGCATGGACCTTCTTTCGCCCATTTCCGGTACGTCGCAGTGCCTGCGCCTTCCCCCCCCGCCGCCGCGTCGCCGCGTCTCCTCCCCACCAACACTGCGCTAACTCCCCCAATTGCAACACTCTCCTCCCCCCAAAAACATTTCAAGACTTTGCTCCTCATCAACAAACGTCCGTGTTCCTCGCCAAGCTCAAACAATGCGAAACAAACGGTGACTTGAGCATGGGCTCGCTGCGCCTGCCCGGGCGCGAAGTCAAGCAGCGGCTGCTGATGGACATTGCGGCGTACATGTGCTCGCAGCGCAACGCGCTCAATGACAGCACGTGCAAGCCGTTCATGCGCATGATCAGTGCCAACATCATGCGCGCGCTGCCGCAGGGCAGCGGCGCCAAGCAGCCGCCGCCGCCGCAGCAGCAGCACCAGCAGCAGCAGCATCAGCCGCCGCCGCCGCCGCAGCAGCAGCAGCAGCAGCTGTATGACGGCGACGGCGACGAGCCGTTTCTGGACCCCGACTGGGCGCACCTGCACATGGTGTACGAACTGCTGCGGCGCTTCGTGGTGTCGGCGGACGTGGAGCCCAGGCGCGCGCGCGCGTGCATCACGGAGCGCTTCGTGACGGCGCTGGTGGAGCTGTTCGACTCGCAGGACGCGCGCGAGCGCGACTGCCTCAAGACTATTCTGCACCGCATCTACGGCAAGATGATGGCGCTGCGCGTGCACATCCGGCACGCCATCAGCGACGTGTTCCAGCGCGTGGTGTACGAGCGCGCGCGCTTCAGCGGCGTGGCGGAGCTGCTGGAGATCTTGGGCTCCATCATCAACGGCTTCGCCGTGCCGCTCAAGGAGGAGCACAAGCAGCTGCTGCGGCAGGCGCTGCTGCCGCTGCACCTGCCGGACAGCATGCCGCAGTACCACGTGCAGCTGAGCTTTTGCGTGACGCAGTTTGGCGAGAAGGACGCGTCGCTGTGCTGCGACGTGGTGAGCTTCCTGCTGCGCCACTGGCCGGTGACGCACTCGCGCAAGGAGGTGATGATTCTCAACGAGGTGGAGGAGGTGCTGGAGCTGGCGCGTGCGGAGGACATGCGCCCCGTGGCGGCGGCGCTGTTCCGGCGCATCGGGCGGTGCATCGAGTCGGCGCACTTCCAGGTGGCCGAGCGCGCGCTGTTCTACTGGAACAACGAGTACGTGGTGAGCCTGATGATGCAGTACCGGCACGAGGTGATGGCGGGCGTGTTGGGGCCGCTGAGGCGCAACGCGTCGTCGCACTGGAACGCCAACGTGCTGTCGCTGTCGTGCAACGTGCAGCAGCTGCTGAGCGAGATGGACGGCAAGCTGTTCGAGCGCTGCCGCGCGCGGTTCGAGCGCGAGGCGGCGGAGGAGCAGCGGCGCGCGGCGGAGCGCGACGTGCGGTGGCAGCAGGTGTACCGGCTGGCGGCGGCGCGCAGCGGTGCGGGGGGGAGGGAGGGGGTGGCCAAGCAGGGGCGAAAGGCGGCGCAGGGGGAAAAGGCGGCGCAGGGGGAAAAGGCGGCGCAGGGGGAAAAGGCGGCGCAGGGGGAAAAGGTGGCGCAGGGGGAAAAGGCGGCGAAGGGGGGACAGGGGGGGAAGGACGGGACGGAGGGAAGGGAGGGGCGGGAGAGAAGGGAGGGGAAGGGTCGCGGGGGAGGGGGGGAGAGGGCAACG
>JAHNZQ020003148.1:979870-994816 GCA_019155205.2 Gracilaria vermiculophylla
GCTGCGCCTTGGCGCGCAGCTCGCGCCCTTTTGGTGCGCCCCCCACCCCGGTGCTCACCCTCCTACACCGCGCAACACGCCAAAAAAATATACCCACGCCCCCCCCCCCCCCCCCCCCCCCCCCCCCCCCCCCCCCCCCCCCCTTTCCCCCCCCCCCCCCCCCCCCCCCCCCCCCCCCCCCCCCCCCCCCCCCCCCCCCCCCCCCCCCCCTCAACCCCCCAACTATCCCACCACATCCATCAACACCACCACCTCCTTCACACCCGCCCTCCTCCCACCGCCTCCTCCCCCCCTCCCCCTCCACCCCCCATACACACCCACCCGTCCCCCCCATGTCCCCGCTCCCTCCCTCCCCCCACACCTCTTCCCCCCTCCCCGTCAACTCCAACAACAACAGCAGCAACAACAGCTGCGGCTCCAGCTCCGCCACCGCCTGCGCCACCGCCTCGTCCGCGCCCGCCTTTCACCACGCCGCGCTCCCCACTGCCGCCGCCACCGCCACAGCCGTGCTGCCCATCAACAGCGTGGCGCCGCCCGCGCCCGCGCACCCCCCCACCGCCGCCGCCGCCGCCGCCTCCGCCGCCGTCGCCACCATGCACCGCTCGTTCAAGCCGTCGGCGCCCGTGGCCGTGCCGTTGCCCATGGCGCGCCCCCGCCACGCGCGCCAGCCGCGCCGCCGCGCCGCGCCCGACCTGCCGCCCGACGAGCCCATGCCGCGCTCGCTGCCCGACGTGCCGCCCAGCTTCCCCGCCACGCTGTTTGGCGCACTGTCGCCCGACGACGAGCACGTGACCGTGTGGGAGCCGCTCACCGGCAAGACCGTGGCCGGCAACGCCGCGCCGTACCGCCGCAACCTGTCGTCGTGGCTGGCGGCGCACCCGGGCTGGGAGGAGAAGTCGGACGAACTCAAGTCGTCCAAGCGCCGATCGGCCGCGCGCCGCGCGCGCGCCGCCGCCGACGCCTTCTCCGTGCTGTGCTGCTACCCGGTGGCGGGCGTGCTGGCCGACGACGCGGCGCGCCGCCTGGCCGCGCTGCCGCGCCCCGCGCGCGCGCACCACCACCACGCCGCCGCCATCATGTCGTGGACGCCCGACGACTTTGTGCGCCTGCAGGAGGCGTTGTTTGCGCTGGCGCAGCACTGCCGCTCGCTGTCGTGCGCCGCGCACGCGCTGGACGACGCGAGCTGGCTCAAGGTGCTGCGTGCCGTGGGCGCCCCCAAGGCGCTCGCCAGCGTGCTGTACTGCTCTCACCACATGCTCAAGCGCGGCATGCTGCAGACGGCGCAGCACGTGTCGCCGCACCACGTGCTGCAACACCAACTGGCGGCGGCGGCGACGGCGACGGCGACGGCGGCGACGTCGCCGTCGTCGTCTTCGTCGTCGTCGTCGTCGTCGTCGTCGTCGTCGTTGTCGTCGCCGCTGTGCTTGTCTTCGCCGGCGGCGGCGACGACGGCGGCGGCGGCGGCGGCGGCTGCGCCGTTGGCGGCCAACAGCGGCGTGGGGTCGCCGTCGTCCGTGGGGTGGCACGAGCTGGCGTCGTCGCCGCTGCGCGGGTGGCTACAGTGCGACGCCAGCGCGGCGCTGCTGGAGCGGTCGTTCCGGGCGCCGCGTGAGCCACGCGTGACGGTGTGGAACCCGACCAACGGGCGGACGATTTCGGGCAACGCGGCGCCGTGCCGGCGCAACCTGCAGGCGTGGATGCAGCAGCACCCGGGGTGGGTGCCCAAGGACGAGACGCAGCTGAGCTCGTTCCGGCGCAACCGCGGCCGCAAGGGGCGCGCGCCCAAGCACGCGGGCGGCGGCGCGGTGGGCGCCAAGCGCGCCGCGGCGGGCGGCGGCGGCGGCGGCGGCGGCAGCGGCGCCAAGTGGGCGCGCGCCGACGTGGTGGTGGACGGCGAGTCGGCGCACTTTCACGACGCGCTGCAGGGGCTGCTGGTGCTGTCGCGGAGCGCGGGGGGCACGCGAAGCGGCATGACGTCGAGCGTGTCGTGCTCGTCGCTGGAGGAGGAGGGGGAGGGGGAGGAAGCGGAGCAGGGGGGGGAGGCGGAGGAGGACGGCGACGAGGCGATGATGAGCGACGTGGGCGAGCAGGCGGCGGTGGAGCTGATGGAGATGTGAGGGCGGGGGGGGGGGGGGGGGCGGGGGGGGCGGTGCTGTGACACGTGTAGGTGCGCAAATGTACAAAAAAAGAAAAAAAAAGGAAGCGACGACGTAGAGAGTAGATTTGATGCGATAGCACAGCGCTAAAACAACAAACTGTGCGTGTTTGTATAGGCGGAGGGTGAATTTGCGCGACGCGGCGCGCGCGACGCGGGCCGCGTGGCGGCGCGGCGTGGCGGCGTGGCGGCGCGGCCGCGCGGTGGCGCAGCGGCGCGGCGGCGCAGTCACGCGAGCGCGGGGGCGGTGGCGGCGGCGAGCGGCGGGCGGCGGGTGGCGGGCGGCGGGCGGCGGGCGGCGGGCGGCGGGCGGCGGGCGGCGGGCGGCGGCAGGTGGCAGCCACGGCGGGCGGCGCGCCGCGTGCCGCGGCGGCGGCTCGCGGCTGCACGCCGAAATGCAGCGCGCGCGCGGCGCGCGGCGCGCGGCGCGCGGCGCGCGGCGCGCAGCGCGCCACGCGCAGTGGGCGCGCGCCTTTTTGCGCTGCGCGCGCGCACGTGTGGCTGCCGCCCGCCTGCCGCACGCTCCGCGCATGGCGTTCCGCTTCCACTTTGGGGCGCGCACGCCGCCGACCGCCGCTGCCGCCGTCAATGGCGCGGGCGCGGACGCGGCCACGGCCACGGCCACGGACGCGGCCACGGCCACGGCCACGGCCACGGCCACGGACGCGCCCACGGCCGCGGACGCGCCCACGGCCACGGCCACGGGCGCGGCCACGGACGCGGCCAGCATGGGCGTGGCGCGCGACGAGGCGCGCGCGCGCGAGGTGGTGCCGCGCGCCGCGCCGCACGCGGTGTTCGACGTGGTGGATGTGGGCGGGGTGCAGCTGCGCATTGCGCGCGCGGAGGCGCCGCGCGCGCTGGCGCCGGCCGGCGCCGACATCGTGCCCGCCGTGTACGAGGGCGGGTACAAGCTGTGGGAGGGCGCGGGCGACCTGGCGCTGCACGTGCTGCGCGGCGGCGCGGCGTGCGGCGGCAAGGCGGTGCTGGAGCTGGGCGCCGGGCACGCGCTGCCGGCGCTGGTGGCGGCGCGCCAGCGCCCCGGCGCGCTGTGCGTGCACGACTACAACGAGCGCGTGGTGCACGACGTGACGGCGCCCAACGTGCGCGCCAACGCGCGCGACGCGCGCGCGCGCTTCTTCGCCGGCAGCTGGTGGCAGCTGCCGGCGGTGCTGCGCCCCGCGCGCTTCGACGTGGTGCTGTCGGCCGAGGGCGCGTACGGCGCGGCGCAGTGCGCCGCGCTGGCCGACTGCGTGTGCCGCTGCCTGGCGCCGCGCGGCGTGGCGCTGGTGGCGGCCAAGACGTACTACTTTGGGCTGGACGGCGGCACGGCGGCGCTGCGGCGCGCGCTGGCGCTGGCGGCGGCGCGGCACCACGTGCGCGAGCGCGTGCGCGTGGTGCGCGAGTTGCGCGACGGGCGCAGCAACGTGCGCGAGATCCTGCAAATCTCACTTGTTTAAACAACGACGCAACGGCGCGCGCCGCTGTCGTGCGCCGCTTTGCTTCTCTTGTGCGTGCACCACACCTTTTTGCGCAGTGCCGCACGCCGCCGCACGCCGCCGCGCGCCGCCGCGCGCCGCCGCACACGCGACACAAGCGCCGCGCGCGCTTGTACGCTCTCACGTCTGCGCAACTTATCGGCAAGCAAAAAACAAAAAAAAACCTAACTCAATTACGCTTGCTCGCTTCCATCGCCGCCACCGCCACCGCCGCCACCGCCACCGCCGCCACCGCCACCGCCACCGCCGCCACCGCCACCGCCACCGCCGCCGCCATCGCCATCGCCATCGCCATCGCCATCGCCGCCACCATCGCCATCGCCGCCACGCTCACCGCCGCCATCGCCCTCGCGCTCGCCGCCGCCATGGCCACCGCCGCCGGCGCCATCGGCGCCATCTCCGGCAGCGCCTCCGCCGGCGCCATCGCCTCCGCCAGCGCCATCGCCATCGGCTCCACCGGCGCCGCCGCCATCGGCGCCGTGGTGGTGGTGGTGGTGGTAGCGGAAAATGAGTTGCACGTGGTGGGCGGCGGCCAGCGCGGCGTAGGCGCGCGGGGCGTTGGCGACGTGTGTGACGCACGGGCGCAGCAGGCGCGCCGGGCGAATGTCGCGCAGCAGGCGCCACACGAGGGCGAAGCGGCGGCGCTTGGTCCAGCGCGCGGCCAGCGGCGGTGGAATGGCGCTCACCTGCGACGCCACGAGGTGCATGTGGCTGCGGTGGAAGCGGGCGCCCAGGCGCGGCAGCACGACGGGGCGGCGGCCGTACCACGACGCAATCACCACGCGCCCGTGGTCGCGCGTGCAGCAGATGGCCGTGTGCAGCCCGTCGCCGCTGCCGGACACGTCCACGCTCACGTCGGTGCGCGCGGCGGCGGGGTGGGCGGCGGCGGCGGCGCGCGCCTCGGGCGCGTCCAGCGAGCAGTGCGCGCCGGCGCGCTGCAGCGACGCGAGGCGGCGGTCGCGGCGCGGGTCCACGGTGAGCACGCGGCTGTACGGGTGCAGGCGGCGCACGACGGCGGTGAGCAGCAGCCCCACGGCGCCCTGGCCCACGATGGTGACGCTCTCGCCGGGCAGCAGCGCGGCGTCGAAGGCGACGCTGACGGCGGTCTCCACGCTGGCGAACAGGCACGCGTCCAGGCTGCGCACGTCGGGCGGCACGGGCAGCACGTTGGCGGCGCGCTCGCAGAAGGCGGACGCGTGCTGGCGGAAGGCGAACACGCGGCTGCCCGCGGCCACCGCGTCGGCGCGCGACTGCAGCACGGTGCCCACGGCGGCGTAGCCGTAGCGGCACGGGTACGAGAAGGGCTGCTGCTGCGACGGGAGCACGCTGTCCAGCGCCACGTGGCGCTCCATGTGCCCGTTGTACACCAGCAGCTCCGTGCCGGTGGACACGGCCGACAGCTCGGTGGCCACCAGCACGTCGCCCGCGTCGCACGCGCGCGCCGCCTCGCTGCGCACCGACACCTGCTGCGGCGCGTCGAACTGCACGTAGCGCCACGACGATGCGCTCGCGTCCATGGCTCGCGTGTGCTGCTGCTCGCGGCCGCGGCCGCCGCCGCGCGCCGCTTTTTGTCTTGTCTTTTTTTTTTTTTTGTCCTTTTAGCCGTTGGCGCCGTTTGCAGTGCAAGTGCTTACCGTTGGCGCTGCGCCTTGGCGCGCAGCTCGCGCCCTTTTGGTGCGCCCCCCACCCCGGTGCTCACCCTCCTACACCGCGCAACACGCCAAAAAAATATACCCACGCCCGCCCACCCCCCCGCCCGCCGCCCCCCGTCCCACCTCGTGGTGTGCACGCGCGCACGCAATGACGCCCTCTCGCGCACCACCGTTCGAGCACCCGGCGCTGCCGGGCGCGCGCTACTACGACCAATTCATCACGCGCTCGCAGGAGCTCCAACTCGTGCACCACGTAAACTCCCACCGCACAGCGTGGAAACAGCTGCACAACCGCGCGCTGCAGAACTGGGGCGGCCTTCCGCACGTCAAGGGCATGCTTGCCACCCCGCTCCCGCCCTTCCTGCACCCCCTCATGCGCCACCTCGCCCACTCCCACATCTTCCCCGCCCCACCAAACCACGTCCTCGTCAACCGCTATCTCCCCGGCCAGGGCATTCTCCCTCACAAAGACGGCCCAGCGTACAAACCGCTCGCCGCCATCATATCGCTCCAGTCCCCCGTTGTCATGCACTTTTACGCCACCGCACAAGACGGCACCATTGGACCGCGCGCAGCTTCACTGCTTCTGCGCCCGCGTTCCTTGCTCGTCATCGCCGCATCCGCCTATCAGCACATGTACCACGCCATAGCGCAAACACACGTCGACCACATTCACCGCTCCGTGCTCAATGCCCACCCACACGAACTAGACACTGCCATACCAAGGGCGGAGCGCACCTCGCTTACCGTGCGCGCCAGCTGCCGCACCATTCGCACTCCCTTGGGCCGAAGCAGATAACAAAAAGTAGCACCAACCCCAAAAAACAACCAACCAAACACCAACAGCTCCTTAACATCACCCAACGTCCTTGCGGCCCCACCCACACTCTTCGTCACACCCGAAACGCACTTGGCCGCGGAGCACACGCCGCTTGTACTGCGCGCAGCAGCGCTCAGAAAATCACCCACCCTGTATTCGCCGCCCCACGCGATACAAGAGCTCGCTTCACATCCACCAATGCCGAACGTATCAAACATTTCCATACCGATTGCTGTACCTCCCGCCTCCCGTCCGACGCCCCTCCTCCGTACACGCGCAGCTCCGCTTGCGTTGTGAGATACGTCCGAATCGCTTCTGACACCACTGTTCTCACCACGTCTCGCACCAACGCCTTGTCACGAATCGCCAGCAACGCCAGCCGCTCAATCACCCCCATTCGCCCTTGTGCACGCATCACACTCCTCACCAACTGCCGTGGCACAGCCCACTCCTTGTCCACTGCCGCCGCCGTACCCTGCTTTGGCAACGACATGCGCCTCTTGGCGAGCGCAGTCGTTTGCGCCGACATCGTGCACGTAGAAACCTCATCAGCTGCACCCGCTTGCGCAGCTTCACCGCCTTCCCGCCCCGCTTGTGACCCGCCGCCCTCCAGTACCATTGGCACCACGCAGCGCGTCAGCTCACGCGCAAGCTTCACCGTAAGCGCCTGACCTCTCTCGCTCAGCACCGCATCGATAATCTTCTGCACCCAGTCCACGTCGCCGTCTGCCGTGCCGCGCTGCTGCTGTTGGCACTGCACAAACGTCTTGACGCCTTCTCGAACGGCCGTGCACACAGCCCCGTTGACCAGCCGCTGCCCACACGCCGACGCCAGAGTTTCAACCACCGCCTGCACGCCCTCGCCTTGCACGTGCTTGCCCCCGCGCGTTGCTTGATGCATTTCGCGCGCTAGACCGCGCGCAGCGCCGCCGGCAATGTTGTGCACCACCGCCAATGCGTCCTCGCACGCCAGCAGGCGCATCACTCGCCGAATGCTGCGCGGCACCGTCGGCGCCACCACCTGGCGCGCAGACGGCGGCGCGCGCCGCCCGCGAAGCTGCGCGCGCCGCGCCGCGGGCGGGCGCACGTACGCGCACAGGTCGTTGCACGTTTCGGCCAGCAGGTTGGACGTGCGTTGCAGCGCGCCGAGCACGCGGCGAACGCTGTCGAGCACGCGCGCAAGCCCGTGCTCCAGCGGCTTGCGGTGCCGCAGCAGCGCCAGCGCCAGCGCCAGCGCCGCGAGCAGCTGCGGAGACGGTCGCGGCGCTTTCATGCATGCAGTTTGTCGAGCATTTGTGCCCAAAAGTCGCCCCGCTTGTTCGAGTGTTGCTCTCCGCGATGCTCTCGCGTTCACGATGGGCTTGGCGGAGGGAGGTACGCGCACTGCAGGGGAGAGAACACGGATTGCGCCGACGCTGCTTAGTCGAGCCGGCCAACCCCCCGCCTCGCGCACCACAAGCGGTGCGCCGTTGGTGTGTGTACTTAACGACACAGTGTGTAGCCCAAGTGAACAGTTTTTTTCATTTTTGATTTCAAAATCTGCGCGGCGCTGCCATTTCGACGCTTTGCGGACAGACGGACGGACCGCTTGCTCCCCGCCACTTTTTGGCAAAGCATAAAAACAAGGGTACTTTAGGTCCCGAAGGGGGCATTTACGGCACTGATTTCATGCTCGCGTTCATGTGCTCAAATTACTTCTCCTCGACAACGTGTGTTCGTCTCGGTGGCCCCAACGCGCACCCCACCCGCATGATTCAACACTTGTCTGCCACTTCAACAACAGCACCCCAGTCTTTATAATACCGCACAAAGTGCAACATGTCTCTGGCATTACTTGGCGAATATGATTCCGATTCCTCTCAACAGTCGGTTGCAGACGCAAAGCAGCCTGTTCATCTTCAACCTCCTCCAGATCACTCTCCATCAATCACCTCGCAAGCTGCCGACAAGTCTCAAACTCCGCCCAGAATGCCCTCGCCTGAAAACAGCAAAAATGGCCAACATGCACAATCACATGTGAAAACAACCGATGCAGACATACCAGCCGAGCTTGCCGCCGAGCTTCGTCTGGCCGGGCACGACCTGGCGGACGTCAACTTTATCGATGTCAATGCCACCATCAACGTGCGAGTGGCAAACTCCAATGATCATATTCCTGCGTCCGCTCTTCGCAACACCGCCACCCGACTAGCTCAACAAATTTCAAAGTCTCGCAACGTGGGCAGAATGGCTCGTCGAAAGCATCAGATTACTGCGTTGGCCGCGGACGCCCTGGCCCTTCAAGCGGCGCACGCTGTATTACCAGGCTCTGCATCCCAACGAAAACGATGAGCGGACGCTGACAAAGTAGTCGAAATGCAATCAACAAATACAAGCTACTAATCTACATAGTCTCCACCACAAACGTGACCATACTCTGACACAGATTGTTAACACATTACGCGCTCTCATCGACCACGGTACTGGATGTCCTGTTAGGGGGCACATTGCTCACAGACGCCAGGATATTGTGCTCATCCACTATTGCTAGCTCGAAAGCACCGCTCTCACCGCGAGTGCGTCTTTGGCGTTGTCGAATGCTGTGGTCTGCTGCTTCGAACGTTCTTAGACGACGTCTCTCCAGCTCTCCTTCGTCGATGATTTTCGTATTGCAAACCGGACAACGGTTTGCTTTGGTCGCCCACACGTCGATGCAACTACGTAGGGAAACAAGGTTAGAATAATAGGGCGCTCCAGCTCCCAAACGATAGTCAAGCAAAGCGCAACGTACTCTGCATCGAACCAATGACCACAAGGAAGACGTCTTGTCTTGCTCCCAGGTACCATATCTTCTAGGCAAACAGCGCAAACATGATCACCACTCATGTTCGCCTGAGGATCGGAAGTTCCCGTGGCTTCGCAAGTATACCCCGAAACGGGTGCCACAGAGTCCAACTCTTGGGTGGAAATGCCAGACTTTTTTGCTAGACGCTGCATACGAACAATGGCAGGTGCTTGGGCCGGTATATAGGCGAAGACCAATCGCTCGCGATCTGCACGGCGTAAAGATGTGCCGTTTTCTCTCCCCTCTGGTAGGGATGCTGGATGATACTGAGCGCGCATGCGTAGACGAAGCACAACCAAACTGATCAGAATGCATAATACAACACCCAACAAAACGCCTAAGATTATCCATACAAACATATTGGACGGTGTGACTTTCTCGCGCTCTAGATAAGGTAACTCTGTCTGTGTGAGAGAAGTGGCAATGTGATCAGACCAATGTCTGATCAAGGGTATAAGTGGCATGCGTGCGATTCTTGCAACGCAGAGAGAAAAGGGACGCGCGGGGGGTAGTCAGAGCTTGAAAAGAATCCCACACGACCGAACATAGAATGCCTTTGCCTCTTTAAAAGGCGGTTGTAGTTTGGTGCAAACAGAATACGGTTGCGAACTGCTACGACGGGGACAAGAAAGGCTGCGCACATCTGCTACTGCGCCACGCCACCTCGTGCCACCCATGCTCGGGTTGGCGCTGGTCTTCTACCTGTATGGCTCTGGTATTTGCTGCCCTGTTGGCCAACCGAACGGAAGATTGTGTTGCAGCGCTGTGCAGCATTACACGAAGTGCCCTCAGTAGTTGGCCCGACGAATCAGGAGTCAGTTGTTAAACAATTCGCGCCAAGTAAAACATTGAAAAAGAAATTAAAGTTTGCGCAGTTAAAAAGATGATGTCAAAATTGTTGCTTCTGCTGGCCCGAGCCCAAAAACCACGATGTTGTCGACGTGCGACCCTAACCAATCAGATTAATGGACTCAACATCTGTTAACACTTAAATTAAATGCATCACAAAATGAAACCCATGTCAATGCAAATCGTTCCGAGCAGTCTTCTTCCCTTACGCCAGAGCTCTTCTGCACTCAACACCAGAACCTTACGTTGTGTTTAGTCAGTAATATTCAAGCGAACTTCCACAACTCACGTGCTTTTTGGCCAACTTTTTCAACAAGCCTAAGAATGCGTTTGTTGATCCTTCTTTATACAAATAACGATACCCCAGATTGATCATTTTCCATGATTTTAAGCTATTCTTTTTGTTACACATATGACATATATTTACCCTTTCTACTTATATTTTTATCAGACAGGTTTTGGATGTTTGTCGGTCAATTTTTGACAGTGAATGAATCGAATATATAATTGTTTTTCGCCTCAGTTTTTGTACAGTATTAGGTGTGTTCACCCATTTTTGAAATCTATTCAATACAAACCTGTAACCTTTTTAATATGGTGTTAAATGTCCCTGCATTTCTATAGTTCCAACCTTTCAAACGATGGTTAGACAATTGTTCTATCTACTAGAAAATGTTTTCCGGTTCTCTTATTTTTACAGACATATTTGGCAGATATGCCTTGTTGCTTTGCAACCTTTTCCATTTTTATATTGTTTTTCTGCTTTGTTACAAATTTTCATGAGTTGTTTTGTTCTTCAAGCAGATGGCGAAACTTTAAAACTTTCAAAGAAGAAAAGTTTTATATATTGCGGGAGACATAAACTGTTCAATGGATGTAAATCAGAGGAGAACAAAAGTGGACGTGCGTTAACTCTCAAATTGTGCTAATATTTTTGTGAGACAGGACCACTAGACTGGACACCAATGCAGTTCGACGATTTTTATCAGCCGTGACTAGTCAGTAGTTCCCAGTCTGACTCCAAATGGCCGTTTTTATCTGTTGTCAAAATCTAGCAGTGGAGAAAAACAATATATATCTTTTCTAGACAAACTTTAGTATTTTCATATTGGCGCCTTCCCCATAAAATATTTTTTTCAGAATTTTTGCACAAACCACTCGCAGTGCAACACTTGATGGAAATTGTCGTAAATAATATAGCCCAATTTAGCACAGTGGCTCCTAGGGGAGAAATAGTGGTGTGGCCTTATGGTATAGTATTCCTAAAAAGGGCTCGTAGTTTATTAGCTGGGCGACGTGGTGCATAAATCTGCCCGCGTGCGCTACAGTATCCTTAAGGCACGGTAAAATTGTTATTTATTTTATTTATTTTATGCAGGTAAATACTACTGAAATGAGACCTGCCGAGGCCGGCTCCCGGCTTGATACTTAGTCTGCCGGTTGAACTCCACCTCTAGGGAAGTAAAGACAAACGCCCTTGAGTCTTCATCTACTTTTCCGGCTGGAGTCTCCCGTCGATCAACTCAGGTTTTTAAGCCACCGATCCCCAGGTCGCATCATAGCAGCGCCTGTAGGAGCGTTGTCCGCCCAGTGAACCTCCCCCTCCGCTTGGTGTTTGCGGATCCCTTTTAAGAAATCCCCCGGCTCGTGACAGCGGATACCGGAGACCACCTTTAGGAACACGTACCTTTGGAGTCAACAAAAACTCCTAACGGACGTTGTGCTTTACTACCTCGAGAGGAGGGCTGACAGTACCACAACTGGTCCCCCGACTTAGAAGTTCACAATTTCTAGAGAATTCGCACAATTCGCAGCAGAGCCGTGCTTCTAGTTTGCAACGACCAACCCCAACAGTGGAATTCTTCCTTAAGGTGATTCGGAAGTGGAAGAAAATCACCCCCGACCTACTCCACTATGGACCCCTCAAAACATCCAATGGAAACCCCTCTACAGGATCCTCAAGCATCCGAATCCGGCAGTGGGAGCAGCACGTGGAGCGCTCCCCAGGAGATGGCCGCCACACTGGAGGACCCTGAAAGTCTCCTTCGGAATCCTGGCTCCTCTGTGGAGCGTTTCAGGTATCCCCTTAGGAGGATGCATGATCGGAGACAAGTGGAATCCCCCGCGACACCTCTGGAGAACGCCGATATGGAAATTGAATAACCGCATACGGCATCGCAGCGGCCACCTCAGGAGCTGCAGGGTCGGAAACTGTTAGGATTTTTCATTGTTTTATGCTTTATTTATATGAATCATGAGTAATAGACTTGATATTATATGGTTTTACGTAGCCTAGATGCATTCCTCGTGGAATTGCAGTTTGATTCGATGTGTTGTTTGCCCCAGACAGGCTTTACAAACACGTTTGACAATCCATGTCATCATGCTATGTTTGAAGTCATAGGCCTTACAGGACCCTATCGGCACTCTTGTTGTCAATGTAAGCATCCGAATTGTGTCCACGACGGAATGTTCTAGAAGCATCTTGCAAAGGACAACTGTCCCATGAAGGACATTCGTTTCGACTTTGCATAGCTGGCAGTAAGATGTTTCATAGCTAGTGCATCTAAAGGGGTACCGTAGAAATCATTTACTGTGGCCTCATTTTGGAAGGTCTGATTCTCTATATAAACCCTGGGCGACCTGCCGACTTCTCCTCGGCTGGTCACCATCGTTCACGTTCTCAACCATTGACCCAGTGTTCTAACAGAAACACCCGGAGGCTAACTTCCTCCTGGAGTCGCTGGCCGCGCGCCTTACGGATTGGCTCTCATAGGAGCTGATCAAAAGAATACCTGCAGGTGTTGAAGCCCACTTCAGAGCGCGCCGCCAAGTCCTTGTGGAGGAAATCGCAACGGAGAGCGCTCACCGTTCTGTGGATGCTTTGCTGGATTCCGATCCCTTCCTCGAGGTAATCTCAGATGTTATCCGTGCGGCGGTTCGTTCCCAAACCACGCAGCTGCTCCCTGCAGCGGCGTTTCAAAGTTATTCTTACGTACAGGAGAGGTTCCCTCTATCAACACCTATGGTGACCACGGGCAGAGAAGAACAGGATACTGCCACCCCCTACGCCAGAGGAGGAAAGGATACTGCCGTAGGGAAACGGGACCACCTCAGGAATCTTGCTATGCACCGTCTGGACCTGACTCCCTGCGGAGGAGGACAGGATACCGGTCGCGAAGAAATTCACCCAAAGAGCGAAGGACAGGGTACTCCTCTGGTGGATCGCGATTACGGGGGTATCGTCAGTAACCCAGACCACCTAAAGGAAAGATGCCAAAAGAAACGGATGGAGAAAGAAAGAAAGGGAGACACCGATTCGGAGAGAAGCTCCAACTCCGAATCCGTAAATAGCTCCAGCTCGGAGGACAGTACACCTCCCAAGAAGAAAAGAAGAAGGGTCAGGAAGGTCGTCCCGCTTAACGACCTCTTCGCCAAAGTGGTGGATTATGATACCTACAGGTCGAATCATCGCTCCACTCTTTACGAGGCGTCGGTCGCTAAATGACTCACGAAGTTCCAGCGCCGCATGGATATTCAAATGAAGAAGCACTCCTCCTCAGACGAAGACCCCATCCTAGTGTTGAAGTTTCTCACGCGCCTTCGTTCAGCGTATAATTCCAATGGTGTCCATGAAGGTGCCGCCGTATGGCGCTTTCGGTTCTACCTCACAGGCCAGGCGCACTCGCTGGTGCAGCCGCGCCTCACGGGTGAGAGCCCCACTGTGGATGACCCTGGAACGGAGACCTTGACGGCGTACCCGGAGGTGGTGAAGTCCCGCTTCAAAAGCTATGCAACGCATGAGATGATAGCCGATGCTGACGCTGAAGTCACCTCCTATGGGCAGAAGACATGAATGACCGAGACGGAGTTCTTGCAAAAGCTTTGGACAAGGGCCCTACGGTGTGGGAACGAGTACCCCGAACGGGGGTTGAAGTCCATGTTTGTCGAGTGACTCCTTCCCTCGATACGCGCGAGGGTGCGTAATCACCTGACAACGCACCCAAAGACCACCTACACGGAGCTAGCGCGTTTCGCGAAATCCTGTTGGGATACCCACCGAGCCGCTCGTCGTATCCACACTCCGTTTTTGGACAAAGCGGCGGCCTCAAGGACCCATCGGGCATCCGCACTGACGTTGGACTCCAGCACCTCGGGGGAGGTCGACGAGCTCACGCTCGTAGGAGAGCAAGAGGCCCTTGCCCTCACATACGCCTCCTCTCAGGGTGCACCGTCTAGGACGAGGACACCCTCGTCTCCCACTTCGTACGCCTCGGCAGGATCTTACAGGAGCGTCCGATTTGAGAAACCTCGAGGCTACCTACCACCTCGCAGGATTTGCTGGTCACGAGAGCCCGTACACTGTACGACTCTCACCCAGGCAATGAGGGCCGCCATCTTGCAGGAAAGAGAGAAAAACTTCCAGGACCTGAAGGACATACCAACGGAGAGCGGAAGTTATCGAACCGCGTATTGCGACATCCACTACCCTCAAGGAAACCACGGTTACCGTAGTCCACCGGGAGTGCAGCCTGTCCCACTGTCACTTGCACCCAAAACGCAGGTGCCGGTGCCCAAGCCGGTTGCACCTCATGGAAACACGTCACATCGCGATGCACAACAGCAGACGCCGTCCCCGACTGAAACTCAGCCCCTCTCCAATCAGGAAAACCCTCAGAGCCACGCGTAGAGGCTCCGCGTGGCTTCTTACAATCGAATCTCAGCTTCACAGAGGTCGTCTTTAGGAAAGGGGGAGAGGCTGTCTGCTCCGTCAACGCAGAATCAACGAACACCCCACTCCCGTTGGACTCATTTGACACCTTTGAGGATTCTGTTTGCACGCTCCGCCGTGACAAATACCAGGTATTCGCCTCCATAGGATGCTCCCCGCTCGCCTCCACCACGGTGCGCGCTATCCTCGATACCGGAGCTGGCCCCAATCTGGTGCACGCCGACGTGCTCCCGCAGTCTGCACTCGGCTCCTCGAGGCCTGGCAAGCTCCCAACTGTAGTACAGTGGCTCCTACGGAAATATGGTGGTTTGGCCTAAAGGTATAATATTCCTAAGGAGGGTTCGTAATTTAGTGGCTGGGCCACGTGGTGCATACTCTCGCCCGCGTGCGCTGAAGTATCCTTGAGGAACAATAGAAT
>JAHNZQ020003148.1:1009458-1026968 GCA_019155205.2 Gracilaria vermiculophylla
CCTAGAGGTCGGACCTCTGACCCCCGGAGCTCTTCCGGGTAGAAAGCGCTTTCTTCTGTCTGCCTCCTCCTACGCTCAAGGAGAAGGTGCGTCGCTCTTTACGAGACTTCCAGAGGATGGTTAATGAACAAAGATATGCCTTCACCAGGTTAGCCCTCTCTGGTGTCTTGCAAGAAATTGCGCAACCTTAAACTGAAGTTACTTTGACCTGAAGGTACGCTGCAGACGAGCACCAATAAAGGTCTTGAGTTGAAGCAGAAGCTCCGTGAATGGTAGTTGCAATACAACTGAGCAGTGCCCGCGCTCTCGGCGACACGAAGTGCCGCCACGCAAGCGTGCGAAAAGTGGGCAACTGCGTCGTGGAGGCGAATAAGAGAACTGTAGGTGGGGGATGGATAGCGAAAACGAAAAACAACTCCGGTAGGGGGCCCCGTTCCCCTTTCCGAAACGGAAGCGCTTATGCGGAGAGAGGTTTCCGCACCAGGTTGGTGCGGTATCTTCTGATGAAGTTTTCCGGGACGTTAACTCGCGGCTTCACCGGAGGTAAGCCTGTGCCACGTCCCATCCGCGAAAGATCTGGGTCCCCGGATCAAAAGCTCGTTATGGGTATCGTTCGCAACAGTCCAAACACCCGACCCAAAGTCAGGTTCTCACACAGAGCAACACCAACCAACTGCAGTACGCCACGACACCCCGTCCACAGGTGATCCCGCGGCACTCGCCAGGTCTTCCGACCAACACCTTTATCCGCCCTACAAACGTAAAACCGGTGGGGAGCCCGCTTGACAGAAACACCTGCTTTGGATCAAGACGCCAGGCTAACGTCCCCGAAGTACCAGGAATCACCCAAAGTACTAAGGATCAACCGCTCGTCGCACTAGTCACCAAGTGATGACACAAAACGCACAAACTGGGAATCACAAATCCCAGATCTCAGACCATCTGTTTAGACAAAACACGATACTGCCCAAACTTCAACGAAAAACGGTCCTGAACCTCTCGGATCAGAACCCGCACACACAACGCGGGTATCCATGAAACAAGAACAGAGGGAGACCGAACGAAAGCAGTAGCGATCAAAAAACACGGGCGAGAACGATAACCGGAACACGATGACACGGCAGAACAAACGTCGAACCACTACCAACACAACGCTCTCAAGGAGGAACGCGAAACTGAAAAAAAACGACACCGATCAACGATACGGTCAACACACCGGACGCAAAGGAACGATAGAGAGAACGAAGGAGCAAAGCGGGTGAACGGCGGTGAGGGAGAGCGGCGATACACAAGGGATAGCGGCAGAGGTCAGCGGGGCTGGGCCCATAACCTACTGGAGGTCTGAATGGCAAGGGAAGGTTGTAGGGATATTAAGAATGTTTGCCAGCTCTGGCTTGGATTTACTTGGAGGTGCCTCGACCACGACTTATATAGTGGCTCAGTCTAACCGACTAGGTTGCATCAGAAATTACACTACATAGGCGAGACACTCAATACTACCAATCATATTCTAACATGACATAAATATACTAGGCACAATTCAATAATGTTTACAACAGCAAGGCATAACAAGGCATGACAGTTCCGTACACTCACGAGACCATGACAGTGCACAAATTCACTCAACCACCTTACACTCTCTGTATTCCGCCACCACTCGTATCCGTACAGCAATGTGTGTCTATAATTAATATAACGAGGCACATTACACCAAACCATATCTGGTGTTAATCAAGCTGAGTCTGCAATGTGTACACCTGGAATCCGTATGGTAGTGAACAACGTGACGAAAAGCACAGCTGTCCCCGTGTATCAACAAAAATCCTTCTTTTTCCAAATGCATGTAGTAACAACATACTTCGCGTCTCAGAGACAGCAACTCAGTTTCTCTGACACACAGAGGCAACATACAACACAGCCCATGGTTCCCGGAACATTTGGTATTCATTGACAGCATAGGCACTTCGTCCAACAGAGGCTGCGTCTCGACATCAGAAGGCGCTGCCACGTCCTATGACAAAGCCGGTAACGGAAGAGGTATGTCAGCCGCCAGACACTCAAAAATGAATTCAATGTCGGGGACACTGAGCCGCGGCACCGGAGGAAACTGAGACGGGGTAAGAAGGGGAAAGGCCGGGTGGTCTCGCCCATCATCGTCTCCATTAGGGCTCCTCGCAGCGGGGTGAAACCGGTTTCCGCTATGGTCATACCAAAGGAAGCCCGGCGTATCGCTCCGCGCCATCGGCAGCTTGTAATACCGGAGCTTTTTCGCATCTGATTCGCTCCACGCGGTGCCCTTGAGCAGGATCTGAACTCCGAAGGAGCTCAGGACCTGGATAATTGAGGCAGACAAGGGGAGGAAAAGTTCCGCGGTGGGCTTTTACGAGGAATCCCAGTAGACGCGACCGTCGTGGCACCGAGTATAGGCAGTGACGCTTTCGTCCACTGCCTGGAGATAAGCCATTAGGGTGCCGTCCGCTATTTCTTTCAAGGCGATTAAAATGACGAGCCGCCATATGAAGTCATTTGAGTCCAGAACCTCCGAAAGTGATATACGCAAAGGTACTGGGCACTGCCACATAGATGTGCAGGGATACGCATTGGTCCCTCCAGGAGTCGTTCACCTTGAGATAGTACTTCGGCCATTGCCCGGAAGGCATGTCATGGAATTCCGAGTTGTGCCAACCGTAGAAACATCCAAAGGCGTTCCACACTCTGGTCTCATCTGCGAGGTGCGTCCCCCAACGGTTGCGGGTGACCCAGTAGGGGCGATCGTAAGGGGGATTGAAGGGCAGCACCGCAAGCGCAGAACGCCTATCGGCGATACTTCAGCGCCGCCCCGCTGGCTGGTGTGCGCTTTTCTTGTGGAGAATTAATTGGAGTCGGGTCTGGATCTCACGCTGTTCGGCATATCTGAAGTAAAGAGTATTGCAGTGCCCCACGTGGGTTGGAGCGTTGTCACCTTACACCGGGGTTTGGAGCCAGTGAGCTCGAAAGGCGTGCACCCGGTTCCGCTTCTAGTCGTTCCAAGCAACCTCCGGTACGGCGAGGATGCTCATTACCTGAAGATACGGTGCGAAAGGGTAGATGTAGTCCTCCACGGGGCACGGGAGACTGGCGCGCCTGTCGTGGAAAGGCATGCAGACCCGCGCGGCACGATGGTCGAAGTGTCCCCATAGGCGGGATGGTGCACCAGTGGAGGTGTGATACATCTCAGGATGGGGGTGAGACGTAGGAGCCTCTACTGGAGACGTCATTCCGAGGGTAATGTATTTAGCAGAACGACGACTGATTATGTCGTAGCATCTGAGGAGATCCAACGGAGGCCACTAAAACAGAGGCCGGCGGTTATAAGACCGACTCGGGAGGGGGTCGCGTGAAAATTCCATCGTGGAATGCGCGGAGAAGAGCGACAAAGGAGCTGTAAAGGAATTACGGAGCACCATGGCAAGGAACGAGTTCATATCTAATGCAGATCGATGGAGGTGTAGGAGAGAAGATTATGAGATAAGAAGTCTTCACGGGGGATGAACGAGTGGACGCGATGAGTCTGGCGTCCCCCAAAAGAGATCCTCGAAGGAATCGGAGCGTCGAGCGACGTGAGGTAATTGGCGAACAGGCCAGACCGACCCACGCCCCTGTGACGAACGTAGAACGAATACGCCGCACGGAGCACACTCGGGTTGCGTCGAAGATCACACCGCCAACTGGCGTTGTAGCACCAGCGGGATGCGCCAAGAAGGGGTAGACGAGACTGGGTTAAGAAGAGCTAAGAACCCAAAAACCCCTTAAAGAAGATACGTGAACCTGCGATTAATACGCCGCGCGTGGTTGCAGAAGTAGGAAGGAATGCCTGAGGGAGAGAATTTGTCACATCCCAGGAGGCCACTCTGACAACAACACCGATAGGAGCGGCTTAAAGACCACGCTACGGAAAGATGCATCTCGGGATCATGGTGCAACTCAGGAAAGGGCGTATGTAGTACAGTGGATCCCAAGGTGATATATTGGTGTGTTTTTACGATAGGATATTCCTAAGGAGAGCACGTATTTTATTAACTGAGCCATGCGAAGCACAGCTCGGCACCAGTGCTCTATAGTACCCTTGAGGAACGGTTGAACTTTGATTTATTTTAGTTAATTGGTGCAGGTAATTACTACAGTAGGGAGACCTGCCTAGGTGGGCTCTCGGCGTGGTAATTGACCTGCCAGTCGACCTCCTTCTCTGTGGAAGTAAACCAAGCACCCTTGAGTGTACGTCTATTTTTCTGGTTGGAGAGTCCCTTCGAAAATCCTTAGGTTTCTAAGCCACTGATCCCCAGATCGCCTCGTAGCAACGCCTGAAGGAGCATTGTCCGGCAAGTGAACCTCCCTCTCCGCTTAGTGTTTGCGGATCCCATTTCCGAATTTCCCCGGCTCGTGACAGCGAGTACTGGAGACCACCCTCAGGAACTCGCCCCTTTGGAGTCAACACAAAAACCTAACGGACGTCGTGCACTACCACCTCGAAAGGGGAACTGACGGTACGACACTTAGCCGTATGGAATCCGACAAAAACCTTCCCAGCATTGCCTCTCTAAATATTATCCTCTGTTTCATCCATGTTTCAAATAAAATTTGGGCCATGTAGGATTCTAGGGATATTTTTGCAAGCAAAAAAAGAATCATAAAATGTCTTTACATGGGCATGGCGAAACGTCATTCTTGTATGACATGATTTCAAGGAGAAAACCCAATCGCTCGACGGGGACCCATTTCCAAACATCGGACGACCATTATCTGCGATTCTTATTGCAATTGACGCTCTTCCGTTGGCGCCAACTGCAGCATTTCGACCTGGTGCCTCCAGATCATGATTCAGAACATGCATTTTCCGTTTTTGGAATATCTTGTTCATTATTAGTGCTGTAGCCCTTTGAAATGAATCAAATTTGTATTAAGTGTCCAGATTATGCTGGATAAAGTGCCTGTGTTGTCACTGAAAACCAAATGTTCCGGGGACCATGGGCTGTGTTGGATGATGACTCTGTGTTTCAGAAAAACTGAGTTGCTGTCTCTGAGACGTGAAGTATGTTGTTGCTACATGCATTTGTGAAAAAAAGGATTTTTGTTGGTACACGTGTGCGGCTGTGGCATTCGGCATGTTGTTCAATACCATTTGGTATCCAGGTGTACACATTGCAAACTCAGCTTAATGTACACCAGATATGGTCTGGTGTAATGTGCCTCGTCATGGTAACTATACACACACATTGCTGTATGGACACGAGTGGTGGCGGAATACGAAGAGTGTGAGGTGGTTGAGTGAATTTGTGCATTGTCATGCTCTCGTGAGTGTACGGAATTGTCATGCCTTGCTGTGCCTTGCTGTTGTGAGCATTATTGAATTGTGGCTGGTACATTTATGTCATGTTACAATATGATTGGTAGTATTAAGTGTCTCACCTTTGTAGTGTAATTTCTGATGCAACCTAGTTGGTGCCACTGAGCCACTTTATAAGTCGTGGCCGAGGCACCTCCAAGTAAATCCAAGCCAGAGCTGGCGAACATTTTTACCATCCCTCCAACCTTCCCTTGCCCTTCCGACCTCTAATATATTATTCCGGAAGACAAACCAATCGTCCTACAAATACGGATTATTGCCGTTTGCTTGGCAACTAGCTCAATCACTTCTTTGCATTTCGTGCGAAGTATTTTCTCTCGTTTCTGTCCTGTGAGGTTAATATGCGATTCCTCACGCATTGACGCCACCATCTATCACTGACGTAATTCTCTGGTACTACAAAAGCATATTGAAGCTATTCAGAAAAATAGACTTACAATAAGTATATGTTTGAAGGGGTCTTTTATCATCAGAAAGCCTTACAGAGTGTTTGGGTATATCATAGCGCTATATACTCTTTTCAGAACAGAAATTGGACGAAAAAACTATCAAAAATGGCGCTGTTTTTGTTGTAAGGTACCATGGCTTTGCTGTATTTCTTTCTTTGTAGACTTGAACTATATAGATCCGAAACAAAGACTTGTGCATTGTTGCAATCCGAATCAAAGTAGGCAGCAACTGAGAAAATCGGGAAGGCTTTACATGTCTATAACGATACGTCATGGCCTTTTTCTTAATAGTGCACCACTTCTGACGATACTCCACTTCGATTCTTCCGGGAGATACATACTACAAACCCATTACATAAGATTACATAAATAATTTAGAAGTTTGGCAGAAAAAGACCCGTTATGTTTGGATAGCGAGAGACTGCACCAAATGGGTCATGAGCTTTATGTGTAATCGAAAACCGCACACCATGGAAAGGATCTAAAACCAGAAACATCTCAATTCTTAAACTTAAGATTACAAGATACTGTACAGAGAATATGGGAGTGAGCCTAGTACGCAACTTCTGTGAGCAATGTAACTAATTAATGCAATAAGATCTCCAAATAGAAGACAAAAGAAATTTATTATCTGTGTTGATCGAGCCAGCATTTAGAATAATATTGGTAGAGAATGATCCGTAGACTGACTGCAGTAAAATAGTAGTCAAGCAAAAAGCCCCAGAGAAAACGAGATCAGACAGATTGGGGACTAAACTGCGAGCTGTACATAGAAACATCAGCATTTGCGATCTAGTCAGAAGGTATTCAGTTTTGACAAGAAGAAGTATGGAAATGAGTTCAAGCATTTTAATAAAATGTTGTGGAGCTTCAACATCTTCATACTCTCTATATTTGTTGACAGGGCACATTACGTTAACCCGGCACTCTAGTTTCTCTTGTATGTTGGCATCAATCAAAAATATCTGTGCCATGTACGTCGAATAGTACTGCATGGCGCTTACTTTATGACGAGGCAGTATACGTCATTATCAATTTCCAATCACTCCATCTCTGCTTTACATAATACAAAACACCATCCATTTATTTTATCTCTGGGTTCCGAAATTGTTCTCAGCTATGTAGTAATGTTATTCTTCCTTACTTTTTTGCATGAGGCAACTGTCATGTTAAAAAAACAAACGAACAAATCTTTGATGCAAGGTGTCATTATCTGCTCTTGCCACAAATAACAGAGAATAATCGCTAAATTGAAACCTATAATAGACACATTATTGAATAAAAACTCTTCACAACCTAATTTGCACCAAACGTCTACCTATCCTGCACATAAAACTCAAAACTTTGAAATAAACGTTTCTGCAACGATTTGAAGTATAGAGAGGAGAACTTTTATGGATAAGGAATAGCAGCAAATGACGATCTACATATAAAATAAGAAGAATATCTCTATCATAAAGAACCAGTATGTCCATGAGCTACATGTGAGTTTCTTTCTTCTCAGCTATGTCCAGCAAGAAGAGATGGATAAGTAGAAAGAGTTGGAAAAGTCTGAAAAGTTGGAAGAGTTTAAGAGTTCACCCGAGAAGAACGATGTTTCTAAAAAGTACCAGATGACAATGATTGGACACTTGTTTTGCTGAACAACAAATCGCTATTTTTCTAAACATGTCTAGACAAATTCTAGCGCTTCAGGGATCCATGCCTTTTTATGGCCCCAAAAAACTAGTCCAGCCGCAAAAGAAAGAATTATGAAGAACTTTGTCAACCTCTTTATCGTCCAGAACTTGAAGTGTACTTCCGGTCATGCCCCAATACCTCTGAGATTATAAGACAAAACAACTCATCCCCTAACCGTCATATCAATGTGCAACTTGTATGCGATTTGATTAATATATATATATATTTTTTCCGCCAAGCCGGAAGCCGATGATGGACCCTCCTTTGAGCCTTTCTTTTCTCTCGTTTTAAAATGTATGTCATGTTCAATGCAGTCATTCTAAGGACAACAGTATATCTTATCATCCATTGTAGACGTTTTCAATCTTCAGCTTTGGATACGGGTGCTCACTTCCGGAGTTAGCAATGAACCAAAAACAAGTCAACAAATACTACTTGTAGAATAAAATATTGCAAGGAAAAATACCCTGATAGAAACTCTCATTATGGATTGGAACCAGTGCTATATGAAATATGTCAGTAATATAATAACGAATCAGACTCTACAGATGACAGAGGATAGCTTTTAAACACTTTCTTTCCCGCTTCAGGACAACAACACAACTCCAGACGAAGACAAAACAGAAACTGGAAATAACGGGGGAGGCATTTTTTATAAGTCGCTCAGTTTCTATGCTGTGGAAATGTAATCCGGTTTTTAACTGGAGGGCATGCCGCCCTCCAGGACAGCAGTGATTAAAAAGTACTTACATGAAACCCACTTCCATTAAACCAAATTTTCTCGCTTGAAATCGGTATTTTAACATGTGAACTTTCGCTCCATAAATCGCAAGAGCCTATCACATTCGTCTCATGTTTTTTACTTAACAGAGTGTAAATTATTGGAACCCTCTTCCAACAGGTTACGTTCAACTGCCTATTTTTAGGAATTCATTTTAAAAAGCATCGACTTTCGCAACGTCATCGTCGCAATAACTCAACTTTCATTATAAAATAATATGATCCCTCAGAATGGAAATTACATCGACGAGCTCTCAAACTCATATTGAACGCCATAAATGCTGAAATTCACCTACGTTTGGGATTTGAATCCATTGACCATGAAAAGAATTGAAGTACAATTTTCACAATCAAACTGGTCTGCAAATGAACACGGTGAATTCTTATTGTACGCGAGTTCGTCTCGTCCCATTTAGATCAAAAAAATTATGCCGATAAAAGATATACAGAAACAAAACTTCGGGGGATGAACTTAAACTATTGTCATCCTAATACAGTGCGTTTCAAAATCATATCACGCCTAAAAACCGCGCCAAAGTAGTACTGTAGTGCGCCTTTTGCAGAGCATATAAGTAAAAACTGTTTCATAATCATAACAATACATCATCAACATCCATCAATATGGCTCGAGGATCACCTCTTTCGAGCTCCGAAAATCTTGAAATTGTACAATTGAAAGCTAACGGAAAATCGTATGCCGAAATTGGCGGACATTTGAAACGTCATCCTGCCAAAATTCTCCGATTTCTTAAAAACCCAGCAAGTTATGGAGAAAAAAAATCTACAGGGCCTCCCAATCTTCTCAGTTCAGCAGATAAGCGCGGTATTAAACGGGAACTGTGTCGATGGAAAGTTTCGTGCAAGAATATTGCAAAAAACTTAAACCTCAATGTATCTAAATCAACAATATGGAGGGAAATTAATAAGAAAAATTTGTTCAAGTATAAAAGGATGAGGAAAACCTTCTTTCTGGAAGAACATTATAAGCAAAAAAGAATTTCTTGGTGTGAAAACATGGCGCACTGAAAAGAGCAATGGAACACAGTAATACTTTCTGATGAAAAAAAGTTTAACTTGGATGGTCCAGATTGTTTTAAGTATTACTGGCATGATCTTAGAAAGGAACGTTCAGAATTTCATATAAGACATTCTGGAGGCGGTTCTGTGATGGTATGGGCTGGTACATCAAAGTATGCAAAAACAAAAATTGCCTTTATTGATGGAAATATGGACTCTGCACGCTATCAGGAAGTTTTTTATAACTACATGCTACCTTTTGGATATTGTGTACAAAAAGAAAATTTTGTTTTTCAACAAGATAATGCCCCGGTACACAAATCTAAATTATTGTCAGACTGGCTACAAGAAGCAAGCATTCATGTCATGGAATGGCCAGCGCGCTCACTGGACTTGAACCCCATTGAAAATTTATGGGGTCTATTATCAAGAATGGTTTATGGCCATGGCAGGCAATTTAGCACAGTTTTTGATTTAAAAAACTGTTAAGAAATGCTGGGACAATATTTCAGTTTCGACAATTAATGGCTACATCAATTCAATGCCTAAACGTTGTATTAGCGTTATTCAGCAAAAAGGTGGGAAAAGTAGTTACTGAGTCGCCAAAAGAGACTTAAAGTTGATAAAGTTGTTATGTTTTTGAAACGGTTTTTGGACTTGAATTTATTTTGAAACTCAATTTTGTAGACGTACAGTACCGAAATCATCATTTTTTTACTTTGACACCAACCTGTTATGATTTTAAAACAGACTGTAAGTACAAGCTTCTCAACCTGATCATATGCGCAGAGTTAGAAAATCAAACCAGAAGGCCGGACTCTGTTCTGTATGTATTGCATGAACGTGCCAAAAAGTCTGGACCGCTTACGTTGAAACATCAAAACTCTCACATCCCAACTCCTAGATGAAATTGTTTCAAATCCAGAATTTTTTAAGGTATTATTTTTATGAGACTTCCAGCAAATCTTATTTTTGATCTACCCACACACTTCATCCCGGGCTCCTTCGCTTAGTTAAACTATTAAAACACAGTTTGGGAGACAATTTTGGAGTCCAAGGTCACCATCTTTGCCACCGAGTTTCCGGATTCGATCAGGTGTGACCAAAAATGTGAAATTACCTAAACCAGATGGAAACTTATGATTCACGAGAGTGCTACCACACCTAAAACCTATCTTGTGTCGAGGGCACTAGCTCTATCCGTTCATTTGAACAGTATCACGAGCCGTCACCTCTGAGCGTCTAGCACATAAGAAGTGTAAGCCCAGCCATTGACCTGTAGCTCATGCTTTTACTTGCTTTGATTCTAATGCTGAATTCAATAATAAAATTGATTTAAATCCTTCATTATTAATATAGAATTTTATACATTGCTTTCTAGAAGTTGTACCTGATTATTCATAACATTACACTCTTACGAAATCTTTCATGATTCCAAAACATAAAATATAAATCTTCACCTAAAAGCAATAAGGCTACATCCTGCCTCAATGCAGTAAGTTCATGGAACCGCATGGAAGGGCTTTTAAATGCGAAACAATAATATCTTCTTCTACTAATAATCATCATTTTCGTAGAGGAAACCATTCAAAATCCACCACCTGTGAAATATTGAACCACACATGATATAACCATGTTGATATGATCAGAATTGCTTGATCTGCTTCTAGTTAATTTAAATGACATACTTACACGACTGTAACCATGTTAGAGTGATTCTCGTAATACGACACTACAAGTTAGACGCTGAAAAGCAGAAGCCAAATAAACTAACGACTGGCATCGCCGCCGCTGCTTTCAGTAAACAACAACCAGTGTTCCGGCTCTGAGACTTCCGTCTGCGGCGATATTTGCCCCTAATCAAAACCTATCTAATGGAAAGCCAAAACTCATCCGCTTTGCACGCCAATAAAGCCTACACTTGGGAGCATTTCTTACCGATGACGTTTTCCTCGCCGTTGTAAAAAGATTACTATACCAACTCTGCTTTTTACTGCTTTTGTGACATTACTCTTCACTGTACTGTAGTACATCCACTACCCGTGGATTACACAACCCTCCCAGCCAGCATTTTCCCTTCTTGTTCTCCCTCCTAGTAGAACTGGCAAACACCTCATACAACAACCTTGTGGGTATATGCTTCCCAAGCCTTTCTGGCCAAAGCAGAAGAGACGGCCTCGCCCATTATAATCGTAATTTATCGTGCTGCTTTCTGAGAGGACCTTACCAGCTGCATCGCCTTTAGTAGATGAAAATAACGAACGTC
Source organism: Gracilaria vermiculophylla (assembly GCA_019155205.2). Lineage (NCBI taxonomy): Eukaryota > Rhodophyta > Florideophyceae > Gracilariales > Gracilariaceae > Gracilaria > Gracilaria vermiculophylla. The sequence goes on from JAHNZQ020003148.1 coordinate 1,021,034, forward strand.
TCCATGGGTTTTCCTCACTTGCGGCCTGTTGCACTACAACGAGTGTGCAATGGCGCGAACAGTTTCGTACAAATATTTTCGGCCACAACCGCTCATTCCGATGGGGATCGAGCTCATATCTAGGAAAGGAACTGCGTTTCTTGCGCCGCCGAAACCGTCTTCGGCTACCAATCAGGCCATAAAATCGGCTTTGGAGGCCCACTGGTCTTTGCGTCACCCAGACGGTTCGGACACGGCCTTTCAATGGTTTCGACAACTATTATGGGTTGAAATACTGTTTTTCTTCCATACCATCTTCTCTGGATTGTCAATAATTTGGTAGTTTGTTTTGTGGGAGGGAGGGGGAGGGTCGGGAACGCGTTTTACTCCTGATGAACGAGTTTCCAGGTATTTCTTGATAGTCATCGTCCAGATGCTGGGAATGGTTGATTGGCTAAACTATTTAACATGAGTTGCCTAAACTAACCGGTGGATAATAGTTTTTCTTTCGGATTTTCTTCTTCGACCGATCGGTATGTAACCACAAATTTCGGTATTGGAAGAGCCCGATGTGGAACAATACGCTCAAAGAGCAAGACACTTTGGTATACTTGGTCTTCACTGTGCTTGAAGAGCGCGAAAAAGAGGACAGCCACCAGTAAGAGTCCATAAGTACCAGAATTGACAGAGGCAATACCGTAACTGATTTGTGCGTAAGATGACCAATATGCCGACGATAGTGGTGTGAAAAGATTGAGTGTGAAGCTTGGAATGCAATTTAACTGTCAAAGCAGCTGAGAAACACGATGATAGAACGTAAAAATCACAGTTGTGAAATAATAAGCATGAAATTGAAAGAGGAAAAAGAAGAGTTGTTCTGATGTGTGTTGTGCTATTTTTCAACTTGCGTTCCAACTTAGTCGGAATGCACCATATCCTTGATTCATTTGTGTCTTATCTGAGTGCCAAAGCGAACATGCTGCTTGGACACTAACTTCAATTTGCAATGTGTATCCTTAGAACCACTATTGTTAAACATTTTCTTCACATGAAGGCCAAGAAGTGCTATCATCATCATTTGAGTCATTTGGTCACTCCTCTTGCGCCCTTCTGCTCTCCGCTCACGTTCCCTCTGTCTTTCCTGCTGTCCTTCATGGCATTCTTTAGGTCTGCATTCTTTTTCCTCCTCCCTATCCAACATTCGCTGTCTACACTCGTCCGCCATTCTCATCTGTTCCTGCAGCATATTTGCCTTGAAAGCAGTGAGTATACTTTCATCATCATTAACAGGTTTGGGAACCCGCTTTTTGACACACATCCGCGGTGTAAGACCAGTGCTCCGGGCTAAAGAGAGACCGGGTGAAGCACTTGCTATACTTTTTTGTTCTGGGTCATTATTACCTTGTACTCAACTTGCAACGGTACTCTTTGTGGCAGGAGTACCAGACGTAGAAGACACACTGTCTCCTTCTAATTCTCCCGTGTGATCACCATTGGATTCATCCCCCTCTACCATATCTGGCCAGCCTGTCATTTCATTGCAAATATCTTTCTCTTCCATCACTTCAAAAGCTATGCTGAGATCGCTTGTACGGGGACAGTACGACAGAGTGCTGCAAATTTTCTTCTAAAGGAGTCCGCATTGTGATACTGCTGTGCGTAGCGGAGTGCATGTGGGCGCACAACCTTTTCCAACTCTTCTTTACCAAGGGAAAGATGCCCAGTCAACATCTCCAGAAAACTCTATGTTTCTCCATTTCAGAAGCCAGTGCCACGCCGACGATTTTGTGGTATTCTTGAAGCACTAACTTTGATCCCCCTTCTTTATATATTGGTTTTCTAGTTGTAAGTGCTGTGACGAGTTAATTTGGCTTAGATGGCCTTGAAAACGCCCCGAAATCGTCAAGAAGAACAGCTCCAGGGAGATACTTTTCTATTTCTGTTTCGGCGATGTCTTCTGAAAACGAAATGATCGAAGCTATGCCCGCCCAGTTCGTCATGTGCGATGTCAACGACGGGTATGTCGCTGCAAATGGTGTTTGTTGGTCATTTGTTGGCGGAATGGTTGCTTGTGCAGTTGAAAGCGATGGTAGCTTTGTTCTTTTATGAAGAGAGTTAACAGCTTGATTGCTTGCAGCGAGAGGTTTTTGAGACAAGCCAGAAGCATATTGGTATCCTTGTGTAATGTCATCATAATTTGTTGTATTTGCTCAAGTTTGTGTTACTGAGCCTATCGGACATTCACCGTCCTGATGAGATCGCTGGGTAAGATTCAAATTTGAGGCGATTTGAGATCGAGTAGTTTTTTAATTATCGCGTGGTAACGCAAACTAAGAAAGGGTAGACAAGCGTAAGAAACAGGTGACACAACCTGACGAGCGAACTTCCAAGCAATACAGCAGAAAAATACGGGCGCACTAAATACGATTACTGCGTATAATGAGATTAACCCTTCCACGATCGCGATGATGGACTGCGATGAGATTGAAGACTATAAATTTCCATCAGAACCTTTGATGGGAATTGAGATTTTGAGCTCACGCACCGAGTAGAAACTTCGGAATACACCTGATAGTGTAGAACAAGTTCGATTAATGGCAGTATCGAGCAACGAGTAAAGATTTACATCCCATATGTTTTATGGGAAGGTATATGTTAGAGAGAAAGTAGAATAGCACGACGCAGGTTTAGAGCACTTATAACGTTTAGCGGCAGGAGGGTGTTGTTGCAGTGGTATCTCTTGTAGCAGGTAGTGGCATTTTTTAAGTTGAAAACTAGAACTGATCGTTTCAAAATGGTTAGTGATGAATGGTAGTGATCTCGTGTTACTGATGACGGGGAAATAGCACGCGTTGAACGGTTTCTGGGATCGTTTTAGGACGACAAAGTTCAATAGTAGGTATTTTACACAGATAAAACGTTCGTCAGCCCGTTAGGAGAGCTAGAAGATGTGGAGAGCACTAGGTGAATGATACGAAGAGGAACTGGAAACAAAGAAGTGCAGCCGTGGTGAAACATTGGAGGAAAGTCGTGTTGAGGTCAGTATTCGGACGATAAAAGCTGTGATATCGTCAGTTCTTCTTTCGAGGTGATAGCGCACAACGTCTTTTAGGATTTTTTGGTCACTCCATAGGCGCGAGTTTCTAAAGGTGGTCTTTGGTAATCACAGTCAAAAGCGGAGGGAATCCTGAAAGGGGGTCCGAAAGCACTAAGCAGAGGATGTTCACTGGGCAGACTATGCTTCTACAGGCGCTGCTCTAAAGCAACCTGGGAATCGGCCGCTTAGAAACCTGAACGCGTTTGACAAGAGTCTTCAAATGAAATAAGTAGTAAACGACTCAAGGGTGCTTGGTTTACTTCCCCCGCAGCTGGAGCTCAACCAGCAGATAAGGTACATTGTCGGGAGCCCTCCTCTCGACAGGTCTCACTGCTACACACTAGTCTAATTACCAACTCTAATTAACGAAAATAAATCTAAATTCTATAATTCCATAGGAATACTATAGCACACGCGGTCCGAATAATGCACCACGTGGCTCAGGTTAATAACATACGAACACTCCTTTACAGTACCAGCCACAAGACAATATCACCTTAGGATCCACTGTACTACACAAGCCAAAAGATAGTGGAGGGGAGAATATTAAATACACGCTCGAGGTAGCGAGAGCAGCGACGGCGTACACGAGGCAGTAACAAAGAGACCAGGAGCGCCGAGTGTTGACAAAGAAAATAATTTAAGGCTTTCACAAGTGGAAAGGCAGATATCTTGTGAGCGCCGTTTTGGGGCTGCATTTAGTACGAGATGGTGTTAAAGATGGAGCAAAAGTGAAAGTTACACGACGGAGAACGAATGGTTCGTGAGGGAGTTGTAGGAAAGAAAACATTAGACACTAAAGACTGTGAAAAGAACTCGCAGAGGGAATACCAAAGTTTGAAAACAGCAGATGGGACGGCTGAGGGATGAAAAGAAACAGAAGCAAGGGTAATGAGTGGAATGAAAAAAAAAGCAGGCGCGAAACGGGAAGTTCGATGATGCAATGAGCATTGGGTGGAGAAAAAGACAAACTGAAGGTGGACATTTCAGCTAGATCTGGGCCAAGGTATGTACGTGTAGATAAAATATGGCGCACGCGACAATTTTTGATTTTTGATACAAGTAGCAAGTCTCCTTCCAATGGGCCTTAACTCGGAAGCAAGACGTAATTCTGGTACGTTTAAATTTTCCTCGACGGGGTGCCAAAATCACAAAAAGTGTTTATTTAATATGTACCAAAATGCAATTCAAGGTTTTCGGAGACGCCTAGTATTCGGAACTAGTCAGACTTAATGTTTAAAGGCCACGGCGCATGCTGAAAGGACTGATGTTTTGCTCACTGTACTACGAAATACGCCACATTTTTCTTCCTTTTGGTATATTTTTTCCAAATAATAAGTATGCCTACAATTTTGAAGTCTGGAGACCAAAATTTGGTACAGCGAGAAACTGTAAACCAAATGGTAGGTATAATTCGGATACGATGCAGTACAAGAGATCATACGGTGGAGGTCGATCAAAAAGGTTGATCTTTTGTTTCGAAATTCGGTTTTGACACCACCCAGAAGTCCGGTGGTGCATGGTGACTAGCTTGGTCACTATGCACCACCAGACTTCATTGAATGAGCTCACTGCGATTGATCAGTATTTTCAAGAAGCAGAGAATGGAGTGCAATAGAGCTGGATAGTCTCGAGCTACTCTTAGTGGTTCACTGTGCATACTGTAGGGACACAACACTCAGCCAGATGGTGTGTATCATTCGTGAGCAAAAGGGACTGAGAGCACTCTGCACCTAAGTGTTTTTTTTGATATTGCTAATACCAGTTACCTTCCTGGGAAGGGTATTGTGGCACACAATTGGAATCAACTGGAAGAATCTCGACAGGTAAGTCTTTATTTTAAAAACAAATCTGCCCCATTCGAAGCTCCTAGACTTTCTCGATAAACTGCAGAGTATCAAGCAAAACGGACGCTCCATGCCAGAGCAATGCCCGAACCATCAACCACGATCGAAGAGGACCGTACTCCTCACCACCCCAGTTAATGTGGTACATTCTTCTCCTTGGGCACGAGACTCCAGAAGTTCCACGGTGGATCATCCAGACGCTCCTGAGTACCGACAGATTCATCAAATACTACCCTGGGAGTCTTCAAAATGCTCGTGTCAACGTTGTGCAGGCGAAGAAGTGATAAGATGGCGTCGTTCTCATCACTTTGAGAACAGTCAGAAACTGGCTTCTGCACATCCATATCTACAGCTGCACTCGGATCCTTTAATACGCCATCTTCGGAACTGCCTTTCCTTCCGCCTTGAGAACTAGGTACTCCAAAACACGGGACAGATACCATTTCTGCCTCTATCACAACTTATGCGTTTCCTTCTGCTTGTTCTTTGCCCGAGAAATTAATTTTTCTTGCAGGTTTCTTCGTTATGGCATTCTGAACCGTTGCTGTGGATTTCATATTCTTTTTCTTACAACGCCGAAGGGCAGCAAGCTTGTGCTTCTCAGAACGTTCTTCCGCTAAACATTTCTTCCGCTCTTCCACCTCGGTCTTCTTCTTGGCTCTCTCCTCAGCCTTCGCTTTTCTTTGTGCAAAGGCTTCCTGTCGTTTGCGCTCTTTCTCGGCAGCAATTTCCTGCTTTCGTATAACTGCCTCTTCCTTCTCCTTCTCTTTACGACGTCGTTCCTCCTCTGCTTCTATCTCCTGCATTCTCCGATGTTCAATCAGCTTTCCATGAGTGAGATAGACAGCCGGAGCTCTGCAGTTGAGTGTTGTTCGGTCAAAGAATTCAAGCGGATTCTTCGAAATCGATTTCTTTGTTGGTGTACGTTTGGAAATGATGAACTTCACGCGCTCCATGCTAGACTCCATAATCATTTGGAGATTGTGCATCTTAAAAGTGATATCTCCCTTCT
>JAHNZQ020003148.1:1027068-1070435 GCA_019155205.2 Gracilaria vermiculophylla
TGTAACCGATGTTCTCGTGTAACTGTTTCAGCTTGCTCACGCTTTTTACGCGATAATGTTTGTCGTCGCATGGAGTTGGTCACCATAGTGGTGCCAAACGTTCCGCTGCTGTGACATGGCTATGCGAGAGACTGTGGGGAGAGAGGGATTCATATGCGACTGTCTGCAGGTGGTTTTGGCGCGCTTTGTAGTTTGAATAGTCGACGTCTGTAGGCGGAATTGAGTAAAGTGGCGATTCCTTTCTCACATGATAATACAGAGCACGAAGACAAAGAAACGCGCGCTTTTCGTTTGAATGAGATCTACTTCGGGCAGGAGGGCCATACAGATTTGATAGTTCTGCTCAAAATGGGCAATGGCCAAAGATGTGGCTGTTGAGGTCGGGCGCATGTGGTGTGTTTACGTATACCACTTTACCCAGGTGTACCACATTACCTTTCCCAGGAAGGTATCTTCTACTAGTCACTGCTGGTCACCGTGGGGCTGCCGGCGCGGGCCATCTAATGTAATGCGCGCTAAATTCCAATGAACTAGTAAAAGCTTGACATGGGGCACATTACACCGTCACAGTGCCTTTCACCGGTATAGAAACCCAGTTAAGTACCTCATCCACGCTCGCTGCACTAAAGTACTATGACTCACCATCGGGCCCTAATAGGCATTAGAGAATCACAAAAATTTTATTCCCTTAAAGATGCACGAGTTTAGGTGAAATAAATCACAATCTTTTCTAATTGCAACATAGTATTTCTTGTTTTCTTTTTCTACTGGCTCACTTACTGACCGTCAAAAATTTATGGTGATTCAATAGGAGTTGTGGAAAAAAAAAGTATTTGGTTTGTTAAACTTCTAAGGCTGCAATCTACCTTTCTCTTCTCAAATTCAATATCGAACATGTCTTGTTCTCGAACTTTTAAGAAGTTTGTTTCTAAAGATTTCAAGCCAAAGAAAGTTAAAATAACTTCATGATCCTTATCGGTATATGACAGTAAAAAATCGTTGTCGGGCCTCCTTTTTGAAACAGGATAATAAAGAGTTTCAGCAAATCAACTGTAGGTAGATTGTGGGTAGCGGAGCATGACACGTATGTCATGTGGCCGATCTGGGCCAAGCTGACCTACAATTTCTATCGGAAAATCGTTCAGAGAGGCTCTGTACCGAAAACATTTTTAGTGCGATCTGGTCTACATGTTAGCTCATCCACACCGCTCACGCTACATGAAGCGCCTTGTATCGGCAGTGACGCGGTGAGAGTCCGTCTTCGTAAAGTGCGCCGTCTTTGCCATGTCGGCCAATTTGCTCAGAGCGTGCGTGCAGGAACTTACCGAGCGCCCTTCCTTGTCAGCAGCTGCGAGTGTACTATCATGCGAAACGCTCCCGTTCTCCCCCCCCCCATCTCCGTTATCCAGCCAGCGGAGAAATGGCAGCCAGCGAAGCTTCTTACCCTCCCTTTCTCCGTCCCCATGAACAGTCACTGCCATCTGGCGCTTCTAGCTTGACTATAAACTTCCCTTGTGCGGCGGAGTGAAGCTCTCGGATCATGCCGAACGAGCAAGAAATGGCGCAGTACTGGTCCAAACGCCGCCGAACTTGCCCTAGATAAGTGTCGCGCTAGCAGTTCGCAACGCAGGCGCCTCCGCATCCGGCACATCTGCATCAAGTTATATTTCTTGCTTGCCACCATTCCTGGTGTACAACCAGCCACCAAAAAACAACGGATGTAGCAGGCGCTGCAGCTCGCCGCCAGAATTCTGCTCGTGGATTTAGGGCGTCTCGCGGTTACCGTTCCGTGTCGCAATGACGACTGTGCCGCGGCCTACCACGAATGAAACGAAAAATTTCAGTGCTGAAACAGTTCAGGACAATTATCGTTAATTAGTTTTTCCGGTAAGTGCAACCCATATTTTACCTACGATTGTACCTACAGGTGAGTTGTTGAAACTCTCTAATGTTTCAATAAGTATTTCAGACTGAAAATGCTTAAAAGAATATTCATTGGCGTTACAATCGCTTAGTAATGTTTTTAGTTTTTTTCGTTTACAAAATTCTTTTAAAAACGAAACATTTCATTTATGCATTCAGTTTTTCAATGTGAGTTCAAATCTTTTTGAAAAGCATTCAAAGATTCACTGGTTAAGGAAATAAAAACTATTTGAAAAATGTAGAACACGATAGATGATAATTCAAACATGTCACATGAACGTTTAGTTTTTAAACTAACTTTTTGTGAATCATATATCCTATAGATTTTTAATCTAAAATGTTTCTAAATATATATCTTTGAATAAGTAATTTATTATTGTATGGGTCAAAAAACATTTAATTATTGTTTTTCAAGTTTCCCAAGAAATAGAACATACAAAATGTTTACTCTACGAATTGAGTTTGTCAACAGTATCAAATCTGCATTGCAAAAATTTTAGATTGTCTTTATATTATTTCTGTTCTTGACTGCTATCCCGAATAAGAATGTTCTATGTAAAGCTGGCCGTCTCGTTTTTTTTCCAGAGGTGTTTGGGGTGACTTGGGAATTCGGGTGATATAATGTGCATATGATTTACTCTCATTAACTTACTAATTATGTGAATGATCTCATATAGCTGGGAATTTTGGTGCGTATACTTTTAGAAGGTCAAGTATACTTGACGAGAAATAATGCTCTGGATTGATTTTGCATGACAAGTTTACATTAAAGTACAATGCCTACAATGCGACAGTTGCACATCTTACTTTTGGCGGAGAGTCGTTTTAGTAGATTTATCTTTTGTGAGGACTGCATATCTACAAGACTGGTCAAATTATCTCGTGAAATAAGTCAAGATTTGTAATAGAATATATCGCGACAACCCCCGGGGGGATACATCTCATAGCTTAAAGGCAGTCCCTTCACAACGAATCGTTCGTCTTCGACACGAATTTCAGGTCTGCAGTAAGCATTGTACCCCAACTCTACCACCATTAGCTGGTAAATATCCTTCGGGTTCACGCCTGACTTCTGCATTAATTTGGGATCACTCTCGGCCATTATAACAAGTTCTCGTGCTTTCGCGCCAGCCATATAGCCCCGTAATCCTCGGAGTACAAACAGCTCGTGCCCCTGCGTGTCTATTTTTATCAGATCCGGTTTGAAGCCACCGTCTCTCAGTAATTTATCCCCAGTGAGAAGGTTCACCCTTTCACCACGATCTTTTCCGCCCACATTAGCTGTGGCAGCTTGTTCATTCAATGCAGCATTATCCTCTCGGCCTTCAGGTACGAAAATATTCATGCTGCCTTCCTTGTCGCTCAGAGCAGCTTTGAGAAGTAAAAATCCTGCATGTCCTAGCCAACCATTCAAGTTTGCTGTCATGCAGAGATGGTCGATATTGAAAGCCACTGGTTCAACAGCTATCACGGTGTGGGTTTGTGCCATGGCTAAGGTGGGAAATGTTACTTTTCCCATATTTGCACCGACATCCAAGAGGGTGGCTGCCCTTTTCAGCTTGCTCATCATTCTCACAGCCTCATGGGTACGTAAAGACACTACCTCGTGTTGAAAATGCTTGTCCTCTGTCCATGCAGCGTATGAAACATTAACTCCCCTGACTCGAGCGTCATATGATCGCCCCAAACCATACGATGGATTTGGATCACAAGAACGAACTATGGATTTTGAATAGCAGCTCATCTGTTCTGTTCCACGGGTCGGCAGTAAATCGTTGTGGATTACGAGAGCAATTGTCATAATGGTACATGCAATAACTACCAAGACGGCCACAGCCCGCGATTTGCGTCTAAAAACGAGCAATGTCGATGTTGAAAGTTTTGAAAAGGACTTGAGAATATTTTCGGTGATTCTTCGAGTTGTTGCTTGAGTTGGTTCATTCTTCAATGACTTCATACCTCCAGCTGGGATACACGAAGGGTAAGTACGTATACGAGTGGGACAGTTGATCGATTCTTGATTCTGCTTTGAACGTATAAACGTAATTCAGGTTCCCTTGTCTCCAAACCGGCGGTCCAGGTGCTTAGTGTCTGGCCAATATTTGAGCGAGGTGGAGATAGCTAGAGAGTCAAAATGGTCGACGGCGAACTTCATTGAGTTGTGTGGCGATCTTTGCTGTATGCAAAGGTTTTGTCTTCTTTGTTAGCCAAAAGCACTCGCGTGGCCCACAAATCCGCCGCATGGCGCCTGAGTCCAGGCTACGGCATGTCGCATCTACTGTGCGATGATGTATTCTTTCTGATTAGCCAGACATAGTCTCGATAAATGCCTGTTCCAAGGCTTCTAGCTCTAGTTCTAGGAAGTGCCGAATATGTCATGTTCCTTGAAAACCGTAATCGAACTATCCAAACTCGCGCTGAAGCTCACGACCGGATTCAGTGCAAACGTTTACTACAGACCGGCTTACATCCACGCCAGAGTATCGAATGGTCTAGCGTCCTGAGAAAGAAGTTACTAGGCGAGTTTCTGTCAGGAACGAGATGGTTTGCGATCCCGGAAAAAGGAGGGAGGGGTGGCTGCAAACGATTATTCTGACGAGCATAATCCTCTTTTGCATAATTGCCACCAGCAGATCCATAACCAATCCATCATCAAAACCATCGTTTCCCCCGCAAATCAATTATTCCCTGGAGCATCTCTTTCCCAGCTCGTTTGTTCCAGTCTATGAAATTTTTAACAGCTCTCAGGCACAGAAGCTGGATTCAGGAAGTTTAATTGATCACGAGAAACAGGATGTCCGAATCGGCGACTTGTATCGTCCGAAAATACCGAAAACACTACCGTTGTTGTGTTCCGGACCCCCTCGCTACTCGAATAGTCTATTGGACTATGGGGCTCCCCCGGTCACGTCTCGAGCCGCAATTGAGTTAGCTTTTGAGAGTCTGGTGGCTAAATATCTCGCACCGTGGATCCCACTTTCTCAAGGGACCGAGAGCTCTCCTTTGCTGCAGAGACCAATAACTCAAAAGCTGTTGAACTCAATGGAAGTTCTTATTCGAGGCGGGGCATTTAGAGTTCGCCTTGCGGGCGACGGCAAGGTGCGGTACAGGGTTTTGGAGCACTGGAGCCAAACGTATCGAATAAGTCGCATGATATGGACTCTTAACTTGCTACAAGAGGCTCTCGCGACATACCCAGACCTTGCAAAGATCAGATGCGAATTTTATGTGAACGTCGCCGATTCTCCTCGATCCACCGTAGATTCTATGTCGAGAGATATGGGTGGCATCCCCGTTTTCTCTTTCCGCACTTCCACGTCATACCTTGATGTTCCTGTCCCAGACCCAGTGGAATACGGTTCAAACGGAAACTATGTGTGGAACACTGAAGAGAAATTGCCATATGAATATCGCATCCCCAAACTGGTGTTTCGTGGGAGTTCAAGTTCACTTCAAGAATATCATGATCACAATTGGCTCTCCGTGCCTCGCATTCGCCTAGCCGCTCTTGCCAAGCAACATCCAGAACTCATCGATGCCGGGATCACGAAGTGGATGAAATTAGGGAAGAATACTTCTGTGGACGAGGTTGAGTCATCATTAGGTACGGGTCTGACGGATGTTCTGAACTATGAAAACCAGGGAAGATATCAATTCATCATCGATATTGACGGAGGCTTAGGGAGCAGTAGAAAACGAGGGATTCTTACCAGTGGCGCGGTGCCGTTCTTTCAGAAATCGAATTGGTATATGTGGTACGAGCCCTTGCTGAAGCCGTTCTACCACTTTTTACCAGTCGATACATATCTACAAGACCTTTTGGAACGAGTTTACGCCGCCAAGGCGGATCCCCAAGGCTCCAAAAGAATCATTGACAGTGCTGGCTGCTTTGGCAAGGAAGTGATTTCGAAGAAAGCTGCGATGCTGTATTGGAGAGTTCTTCTTAAACGATACAGTCAATTGCAACATGATCCCGCATCAGGTGACGAAGAAGTTACACCATCGATGTGTGCATTGCGACCTGCGACAGCAGAAGGACCGATGGGGTGCTCTGATGGATGGTATATGTTCAATGGCACTGTGCCATTTGGATGTAGATATACTGGGGCAAAGCGTCACCCATACCAACTAGAGTGCTGGAGAAACATAGGCAGAGGTACAGAATTCAAATTCACGAGCGATGCCGTGCACAGTCACTACAACGATGGAAAAGAGTCTACATAGAAAGAGGCCGCATAGTCGCTTACCGATACCAGAAACCTCATTGGTAGCTACCGTCGTATCCATGAGGTCATGGTATAGTGTTCTTCGTAGTCACGTTCGCTAACCGAAGGGGCGAAGCGCTACGGGGAGTTCGAATGTCACCGACCGTTCAGAAAAAAATGGACAACTCATGAAGAGTGATGTACACGTGGCAGTGTACTCAGGCAGATTGGTAAGTTAGCTGTAAGGGTTCGCGATTATCTCTAAGAATAGCCCCCTCATTTTCCAGGGAGACACCGCAGCCCTGCTTGTGGTTCACGATGCGTGAACGGAGGCGACCACACTAATGCCGGCAACGGGTCAGTTTGGCGAAAAGTTGTTTAGCCCAGTGTTTACGAAGGTCACCCCCCGCTTCCGTGTGTCCGCAAAAAGTCGCAGTTCAAAAATACGCATATCGCTCGGCAAGACAAGAGCCAAGCAGCGGGGATGGAAGCAGTGAGAGGGAGAAAGGATTGCAATTCAGCCATGCAATATGTTCTGCGATTGCAATCTCATTTCGATACTGACAATGAGATTGCAATCTTCATTGCTTTGTCGCCATCAGATTGCTATCTTTCTTTCTAAAAACAATCTGATCGCAGTTCTTACCAGTGAAACCTATCACAACGAAACCCATAATGCTGATCCTAGTTATCGTCTGCCTTAACCAATGCCAATGCCTTCGTCACCAATCCAAAGTCCCAGAAACGACGATTAACTCGTAAAATAGAAACAAAATTGTTTCGGACAAGTTCTCATGCGATATCTGTTGACGATTTAGATTCGTGTTGACTGCATTCCGGACGTCGGAGTTCAGAGCCCCTCGATCGTCTTCTTAGTTTACCCGTCATTTGCAATCGCATGCAATTTGAGATGAAGGATTGCTAAAATAGGACCCCTCAAATTGCCAGCTTCTTGGACTCTTCCAATCTGGGATTGCGTTCCAATCGATTGCGTTCCACCCCTGTCAAGCAGTGTGCATTGTTGACGTCACATCTCAAAATGGATAGCGAGTGCGCCTTAGAGCTGTCGGTTAGTGTGAACGTTCTACAGCGGATATTTGGTTCCTGAAACTGACCGTGTGGGAACTCCCTTCTAAGAGTCGTATGTTATCTGCCTCTCGTGTCTCCGGGTGAAGCACACTTTACAGGACTGTCGTTTTCTAATAAGCCGTTCCACGAACACATGCATGTGTTCAAAAATAAACACTGTCGATAAGTATCTGAGACATCCTTGCAACACCCTGTTCTACAACTTACTCTTCTCAGCTCAAACGGAGGGAGTCAAGTTGATGGCTTTGCTGGCTTCTGCAGACCATCATCTCTATTTTTTTCTTATCTCATACTTCGGAAGTTAGAGCCCAAACTACTCAGTCAGCTCTCCATTTTCAAAGCCAAAGTCTTCGACATCTGCCGCCATCTTTATTGTTAAAGGACGACATGGATAAGATAAAGGGCGTTCTTCGTCGGCTTGCGCCACATATACATCGGGCAGAAGATGGGCGGGAACAATGGCCTTCGCGTCTTTCCTTTATTTTAGCGTCCATGGGGCTTGCCGTTGGCATCGGTAATCTGCTTCGGTACCCATCTATAGCGTACAACAACCTGGGTGTCCAATGGTTCATTCCATACGTAATGGCTTTGTTGTTTGTAGGGATTCCACTACTACTACTTGAAATATCCATCGGCCAAGCCTACCGTGGAGGAGCCGTTGTGGCATTCAATCGCCTTTCTCACCGTCTTCGCGGACTCGGTATCTCAGTTGTATACGTTGGCTTCACAGTTGCTTCCTATTATGTTGTCATTCTTGCGTGGGCTATGGTGTTTCTCAGGCATAGCTTTACGTCGCCGTTGCCATGGAGTGGGGGGCGCCAACAACTACTGGACTTCTTTAACAACAGCGTCATCCGCAATGACGTTTCCATGGATCGCGACGGCAACAATGTCTACAATCACACTGGCGTTGTTGGAGAAACAATCGGTTGGGCATTACTGATATGGATTCTCGTGTACCTGAGTATCTTTAAGGGTGTCAGCCTTACCGGAAGAGTTGTTTACTTCTCTATGCTCTTCCCTCTGGCAATGTTGGTTGTGATCACCATTCGCGCTGTTACTCTTGAGAATGCATGGCGCGGCATTCGCCTGTACATCGCTACATGGAACGGGTCCAAACTTGGAGATGGGCGGATATGGAAAGACGCCGTGGGGCAGATATTCTTTAGTATTGGAACTGGTTTTGGATCTTTCATTGCATATGCAAGTTACAATAGCACTTACGCAAATGCTGTACAAGACTCACTCATAATTGCGTTTTCTAACTCGTGTTATGAAGTCATAGCTGGCTTTGCTGCTTTCGGTGTCATTGGATTTCTCAATCTTCCCACAGATAACGAGCTCAGTACTTTTGTCCTAGCTTTCCTAACTTATCCACAAGCCTTGGCAGAGTTACCGGGCAGCAATGTATGGGCTTTTCTCTTCTTCCTGACAATCATCATTCTTGGTATCGATTCGGCTTTTGGGTTATTAGAAGGTCTTGTGACAGTTCTTGCTGATACGGACTGGGGCAAAAAGCTCCCCAGATCAGCATTGGTTTTTGGAGTGACTCTCTCTGCGGCTCTTTTGAGCATAATGTATACGACTCAATTTGGATTGAGTTTATTAGACGCAGTCGATAAGTGGTTTAATGAACTTGCCTTGATTTTATCTATGTGGGTCCAATGCACGGGAGTCACATCTTTGTATCGCTACAAAGACGTCATTTCTCAAACTGGTTCCGTGGCTTTTACGGTGGCAAACTGTGCATATGTCCTCAGCATGCTTTTACTTGTTGTTCTAGGGCACGCGGTCCACTCGTGGGTTGGTGCTCTTGGGTTTGCTAGTGTGTTAGTAAGTGGAACGTTCGCAAGCGTTATCTTGTCAAAGGATCCCACAATTCCGAGTCCCTGGGCAAGGTCGAGGTATACTGACCGACTATGGTGGCTAACTATGTATTCGGTAAGATCGCTTCCCCGCAACCTCGCGCGTTCAACGAGAGAGCTAACTAGTAAGCGAGTAATTTTATTTACGTGAATGTTTCATGTGAATGTTTCAAATCTGCGTATAGGGTGAACAACTTCGGAGGGACCTCAACGTCATTGTGGCCAAGGGTCAGAATTGGAAAATTCCCCCACTCTGGGCACCAATGTTGCGCTGGCTCACCGCTCCAGTGCTCGCAGTAATACTGTCTTACTCCTACCGAGATTTCATACTTGGGCCGCCTGGGAAGAAACCATTCAGTCGGGATCCTCTCAATGTGTACGGTTTCGTCGCGGCTCATTTGGTCGCATTGTTCCTTGTTGTTGGCATCGTTATCCCAAGGGTTTTTGATGTATTCATTACCAGAGAAAGCAAAGAAGACCACCGGCTGCAATACGAGACAAACCCATTGGAAGTCCTCAAGGAAAACAGGGATTTGCCAATCGACGACAGTGAGCAGGTGACGGGTGAGCCAGAAGAAACGATTGATGCAGCAGCAACCTAATTGGCAACGACCGTTTGGAATATACTGAGTACCCAGGGTTAAGATAATTCTTACCATGAAGTGATACTCAAAATACAAGACACACCCAGAAGGCAGAATCATGTCTTCATTGTTTTTGTTTTCGTCATGAACCTGTTTAGTGGCCTGAGAAGCGCACCGAAGGAGCAATGGTTGCTCAATAGAATAGTGCATTCCGTTTTGCAACCAAGAGAAACCTTCAGCATAGAGTAAAGGATCGTGTCACAGAAGGCCTCGAATGTATAAAAAATATGCTTCCTTAGGAGTCCTTGCACAGGCTCCAGCGGAGTTTCGCACATACGGCACGCAATAGACATCAGCAGGCTTCACAAGACTATGTGTCCAGAATTGTGTCCGATCGCAATGAAGAGCTAGTGACTGGATTTCACGGCGTCAGTTGCATCTTCCAGGCTATGCCTTTTCCTGCCTTCGACGCTGATAACACAACGATGGACTCTGAAAGATTGCACAACCTAAAAATCGTCTCTCATATGTCTACTCTGCTCCGCTTCCTTTGCGTTCTCGCAGACATGCGTTCCAGTTCCCTCTTGGCCTCTCCGTCTGGAAAATTGGACAAGTCGTAGTATATCGGCGCTAACGATAAGAGCCACGAGCCATTGATTTGACTGCATGTCCTAATATAGTTGGTGTTCGTCATGACAAATTCATTGTACATAACCCATTGCGGTACCCCCCCAAGCACACAAGAAGGATGCAATAAAACACTTTGCTGGTCTTTCACAGTAAGATACGATTTCCCCTTTCGAAATGATTTCGAGGCGACTTGCATGAAGAAGCCTTTCAACAAAGCCTTTCGTATATTTTCCGAATGTTTACGATCATCACTTGATGTAGAGACAAGAGACAAGCCACATTTTCTCATTATATTCGCAATCTGTGACCGGCTGTTGTCTGCCATTACGAGAGACCGGTAGTTGAGAAGATTTTCTTGACACCAACGAAGCAAAGTGTCTTTTCGTTGAGATCTGGCCTTGCACTCAAGATATGCATGGTAAACCTTCAATAGCGTAAGATGATCACCATCTGAATGTTGGAATTCTCTGTGAGGGTTCTGCTGTTTACCGTGTCGCTTTTTTCCTTGCCGACGAGGGCGCACGAAGCAATTCCGTGCAGAAGATATCATCGCCACGATGCTAACCACTTCTTCCGAGCAATTAAACTCTGGGGAATGAATGAGAGCGGCTGCGCTCTCTGGATCCAAAGGAAATTCCGACATAGTGCTCCCAAATTCTGTCAAGTCTCCTTCGTCATTAAGAGCTCCAAGATAGTTCAAAAGCTCTAAAGCTCTCATCATAGTCTCCGGGGCGGGGGGATCCATGAAATCAAAATGCACCAAATCGTCGATGCCAAGCTTTTTCAACTGTAAAACAACGTTTCCGAGATTGGAGCGCAAAATCTCAGGATGGGTAGTCTCAGAAAGTTCTTTGTAGAATGATTCTTCCGTATACAGACGAAAGCATTTGCCCGGGCGAGTACGACCAGCACGGCCTGATCTTTGCTTCGCTGAAGCACGCGATATGCCCTGTACTAGCAAACTCTCCACTCGAACTCTTGGATTATACAACTTTTGCTTTGAGAAACCCGAATCGACGACATAAACGATCCCATCAATTGTAAGCGAAGTCTCGGCAATGTTTGTGGCACATATTACCTTTCGACCTGGTCGCCCTCCGGAATAGAGCGGTCGCGGGGGAGGACCAAATACAAGCTGTTGCCGATCGGTAGGAAGTGAACCGTACAAGGGGAGCACCTGGACAGGCCCGTCGACCCTTTCACGAGATGCAGTAATGCTCGATAAGCGACGACACGCCTCCTCGATTTCTTCTTCGCCTGTCAAGAACACTAGAATATCACCGGGTGGTTCGGAACGGCATATATCCGTGACAACTCGAATCGCAGCTTCTAAGTAATCATGTTCCGGAGATTGGGAGTAGTGGATTGCTACGGGGTACATTCGCCCAGGCACGCTAAGCAAAGGGGCATTGTCAAAGTAGTTCTGAAATTGCTCAGCGTTCAGGGTTGCGGACATGACGATGACCTTGAGATCGCTCCTGCGCTTGATTATCGATTTAATTAAACCCATTAACACATCAGTGCTAAGAGTTCTTTCATGCGCTTCATCAAGGATTATAACGCTATATTGAGAAAGGTCATGGTCATGCATTGCTTCACGGAGAAGCATACCGTCGGTTAGATATTTTAGAATTGTATCCTTCGATGTTCGGTCTTCGAAACGAATAGAGTATCCAACGTGGGCTCCAAGTCTGACGTCCATTTCTTCCGCAACACGTTTAGCGACAGATATGGCAGCGACACGACGGGGCTGCGTGCACGCAACGACCTTTCCATGTTTAGTGTATCCGCTCTCAACTAAGAATTGCGGTACCTGGGTCGTCTTTCCGGAGCCAGTTTCTCCTTCCAAAACGACGACCCGAGATTTGTCAAGCGCATCAAGAATAAGTTGCCTAGCCTCATATACTGGCAAGTCTTGTCGCTGTTTAAGGATTTTGTGATACTTCTCCGAGTAGGACGACTTTGTCCATGGATTCAGAGAGCCATCCCCCAGATCGACACGTAGACGTCGGTTGGTACCGCTCATCAAATGCAAAGGCTGAGATCGGCGACGGAAATATAGCTGGCAGGGTTCAATGTTCTATTCACAGACGCAGGCGTTGAAAAGCTGTAGTGTGCCCGGGGTAACGAGTAATGGATGGCACTTCGAAAGGCTTTCACCCGGGAGACTGGAGGGTGGAATGTTGTTTCTGGATCTGGACCGGTTGAAGCGGAAGGTACGTGAGGAATATGTCGGACCACAGCTTGGCGGCCACGGCATTACCAGCAAGGGAGGCAGTCTGTTCCAAAACAAGCATGCGCTCTACAGTAAATTTTCAAAGGCTGGCAAATTTACATCCAAGGCAGCACTGTTCTTCACCGCAAGTAATAATGATTGCAATCAATGTTAACTATGGCGTCAACCATGAACCAGCGAAGCGTGATTGTTCCCAGCGTTGTTAGTGATGGGATCGATATTTCTCTTTTTTTTGAGGGATTCTTTCATCTGCAGACTATATGGATGGGCACGATCACTGGGCATGATCACTGAGCACGTTCACTGGGCGCGATCATTGTAACCCTTCCTCCCGCACCGAAAATATCGGTAAATGGCCCGGTACAAGTCGGTCTCCCTCATTTTTTCCTTCTCCCAACTCTAAGCCAAATGATCCTTTGACGTTGAACATTGCAGTAGGGCAGGGGCATCGTTTTTGGATCCCGCGTGTTGGTCTTCATATGACAGTTTTGACTAGTTGCTTACGCAGTGTTTGCCTGTCCGCGCACATCCACTGGCTGCCTGTCGAAGAGTTGCCCTTCAGAAAGGTCGCCTCTATGCAAGGGCCCTTGAGACGAGGGTCTTTCGCGTACAGTCTGAGCGAGTCGGTGCTTCCGGTTTTGCCACCAGCCGTTCGTTTCTGCTAAGAATCCTTGTTTAGCTGTGTGATGAGTTTTCAACATGGTTACTGGGAGGCGGCCGGGCATCATCGATTGCATACACTGCGGGCGTGACACAATTACGGTGCTATTCCGACGTTTTGCAAAACAACCGCAATGCCCGGATGACTCTCGTCGTGGCTCTCTTCCCTGCAGCTGAGGAGCTGTGGCACCTGCCGCAGCCGTACTGGAGCGCGTTCGACAGCGCCGGTGTCGTCATCAAACCACATGCACCGGGAAGCGTACTCGTGCTCGTGCGCTGTGCCATAAATGGCGTTGAACCCTGCAAAAGGCGCGGAGAGGGGCTTTATCATAAACAGAGGGAGCGAAAGGCTATACATTTTTCAGTGAGGATAGTTGGCTTCAAGATGCTGCTAACATCTGGATGTAAGGGTAAATGTAGCGGTGTGGGTGGCGAAGATGGTTCGAATTGAGATGGTAATGTCTGGGAACTTATCGAGGAGTGAGCCGACGTTTTAAAACTTATTTCGGAAGATGCTGGCAACTTTGACAGTTTTTAACACGCAAAGAGAGTTTCTCGTTGCTGATACTGCAGTGATCGCCGTGCTAAGGTCGTACGGTTTGCAAGCTTTTTGTGTTGTATCGGGCGATGTTGAGCTTCGTCTAGCGCTTATGAGTTATGAATCGCGTAAAGAGAGTGATTGCGCAGCGGGAGTCAAAAGAATGAGTGGGCGACGGGAGCTCGTCTTCTGTTGGAATGAACCCACAAACAAAGTGATTTGCCGCAAAAGAATTTACACGAACAGAAGGAAAAAGAAAGAAGGCGGTTGGAGTGGGAGAGGAAGGTGGGGCGAGCGGGAAGTGTGGGAACGGCGGAGGAAAATCAGAAACAATTGCACATGGTAGAACGTGTAAAAAGTATATACTCTGAGAGCATACAGACCAGCCGAGAATGCCTCAATGACGGATTGAAACCCCGAAGTAATGAGAGATATTCCGATTTAAGCTTGCAACCTGAAGAGTGGAAAGTACAGCAGAGGCCAGACAAGCAGAATTCGGTGTGAGACACGAAGAAAAGACGCTGAAGAATAAAAACGCAAGTGCTCACACCGGGCTTTCGTCGAGAAACCTGGCTCAAGATATGTGGCTTTATACATGCAGATGTTTTCAACTCGGTTGGCTTCTTCTCAGTGACATGGATGCGGATCACGGGTTGTACAAAAGTCTTGAAGACCATTCAGGCGTTTAGAATGCGTCGAAAGTGAAGATGTGAATAGAGGTACTCAAGTTGTACATCTCATAACTAACAACCAGTGAACGTGAGCAAACCAATTCAATACTAGTGAAATACGAATGATGGAGCGCTTCTGTGCCGGTGGAATTCAACCGCAAACCACACACGCCGACACAAGTGTTGTACCATGCGAGCAGGACTATAAAAGCCATGAAGTAAACTTCGCGCATCGCAAAACGATTGATGAATGGAAAACATGTGTTACCAATACCTCTTGTAACAGCGATTCACATGATACCACCACTTCGAGGGCTCTATTCCACTGAAAGATCCACAGGGGCGTCGTCGTAATAAAAATCTATTGCTTCGTCTGCGAGACCCAACTTATTCAAAAGATACCGACAATATTCGTCAAATTCGTGTTTTGGATCGCTAGGAAACGAGGCGTGAAGTGCGCTCATGCCGCCTACTATCTCTTGCGTGGCGGATGACGCTTCTACAGCAGCAATGGCAAATACTGCATCCATTGGCGTAGCAGTCTCCCTGAACATAAGACGTGCGTGAGCCTGCGCGAGCCTTACGAGAGCTTCTAAGAGGCGAACAGTTGTTCTGGCAGCGTTCCTCCGGGAGGATCCCCTTTCCAGTGTGTAATATGTAGACAAAATTCGCTGGCACTGATTGGATAGCCGGGGTTTCAAGTTGTTCTTGATAAAATAAAAGTATTGACGAAGTCTGTCTGTGGACCATACTTCGTTCTCCACTATTGTGTTAGCGTTGTACCCATTCAGAATGAAGCTCGATAGTTCTCTATCCCAGTCCTCGTTTCTCTGGTCCAAGAGAGTCAACACGACATCAAACCGACTCAGCAGCGGCGATGCAATTCCAACAGTTATTGGCAGCTTGTCCCGATCATCCTCACCATCGTCTGCTTCGGAAACTCCAATCTCTGTACATATCCTACCGCCTTTTGGATTTACTGCTGCCAGTACAGTAGCTCGAGTATCTAAGGTACAAACAAGACCCGCTTTTGCAACAGAAAGGGTTTGCTGTTCCATTGCTTCATGAATAGCACCACGGTCATGTTGTTTTATACCATCGAATTCATCAATACAACAAATACCACCATCAGCAAGCACTAAGGCACCTGCGTCTAACATCCATTCCCCAGTCCCAGGTTCCTTTACGGCTGTTACTGTGAGACCGGCGGAGGAGGTTCCTATTCCAGTGGTAAGAACCGATCGCGGGGAAACCTTGGCAGCGTAGCGGAGAATCTGCGACTTGGCTGTGCCTGGATCTCCAACGATCAAGAGGTGGGACTCACCACGAATGCGAGCTCCCGATGGATCCGTGTACGAAACGCCACCGGTAAGAGTCATGGCAACGATCAGTTTTAGGAGATACATACCATATATTTGGGGACAAATAGATCTAATGATGACGTTTCGAGCCTCCAACTGCTTTTTCGGGGTTCTCGACGCCCAATGCGCCGCAAATAATTGCCTTGATTCCTCTGTGACGTGAAGAAATGACTTGTGATCGTTATTGGAAGCCACATGGCATGCCACAAGCATGAGTTCCACATCGGCTCTCATACCCTGTGAAAAGTTCCTGTTCCATCGACGATGCAACACGCCAGTAATAACGACATCATCGCCCGGTTTTACGGTATCGGCAATGTCATTTGTAAGAACAACAATGAGAGAGCGAGGTATAAAGCCGACGTCGAGATGCTGAACCTTTTCTTGCACCTTGATTTCTTGATATTCCTGGCATGTTGGTGCGATTTCTGGTTTCGCGGTGAAATTGTTGCCATAGCACGGCTTGTCACCCGGTCTTGGACATCTCGAGGGAAGGTCAAATGCACCGCTGCGTGTGATATCGCCTGTGACCAAGAAGGAGTGTTTGCATCTGGTGCACAGAAACTCGCGTTCCTCCTCGCGCAACATGACACTTCCAGTTCTTGTAACAGTTCCAATGATAGAGACAAGTTTGTGGAGGTCACGGTTTCGCAGAGCACTAACATTTCTCTTCACGGTGTCCGGGGTGGCAGGCAGGTGACAAAATCTTGCATGCACATACTTCTTTGAGCCGCCGACTGATTCCTGAACGGCTCGGATTGCGGCTTGCACCTGGGGTAGTGTTCCGTAAGGGTCAGTGAGAGTAGCGGTGACGACGTGCGGAGCAAAATGACCCACGGACATGAGATCGACCTCCAAACCATAGTGGGCTTCATCGTCTGGAGCGCGCGCGATTTCAGACACACGAGGGAGGCACTCTTGACGGATATACTCTTCGAAATACTTGGTGTGGTCTGGCCGGACTGAGTGCTCGCCATGACTGACTGTGTCCATTCGCCGGATGCGAGGAGGAGCGCGGCGCATGCCCAAGGCGCAGCTGTTTCGGTTGAGCCAACATGAAGTGGCGCCAACTGCTTAGACGCCGTGACAAGTCACACCAGAGATGTCACACTGTGACAACACATGGAGCGGTCTCGTAGTCTTGTTGAGAACGATCAACTAGCTGTGCCGTTCTGCGTCAACAATTACGCGTTAGCTCGCTCTTCTTTACCTGACCAAAACCAAAGCGGTGCCCTTGGCAGCGGCAAGCAATGCACTGCTACATGCCAATTTACCCTGCTCAATAAACCCTCATGTCATACAGGGTCCGAACACTACGCCCTGCACCGACATCGTTCGTCCGTACGCTCTACATCACATGTATCTGAGCGAGTTCACAATAAGAAATTATCACACAAGTCTCCGCTACTTGAAGGCAACGCATCGCTCATTTCGCAAGCAGCGTTTAAACGTTCTCACGGTTCTGTGGACCTGTGGATATGTGCGAGACACGTATATTTATGAGAGGCATAAGAGGCTGTTTCTCCTTTCGCCATATTTTGCAGCGGAAATCGATGCTCTCAGCCGGTGAGCATGTTTGGAAGAGCGGGCGAAGCTTTGCCCTTAATCAGCGCGGTGGGGAAGTCGGGGAACGTGTCATTGCCAGCAATAACTTCACCGGTGTCATCATCATACTTGTACGGATACAGAGCCAAGTGACCGTATGGCATGTCGCACACAGACTCCGGATCGTCGGAAGCAAAATGTTCCCAGTTTGTACCAGCCTTCTCGCGAACGTATTGAACACATTCTAGAGAAGAAGGGTCGTCTAGCACATCCTGATAATCTCCAAGATGTTCAGCCCATACACTGGCGCGGAATGCTGCCACATCACCCTTTGGAAGTGACCCCTCATCATCCTTTGGCATATATCCATTGCTCCCAGTGGCAAGATATTCAGGCTGCCAAGCTGCAATTGCAATTTCAGTATCCCGTGAGCCATCCAACGATCGGCCGTTAATGTTGGCAGAGCCGATAATAGCCGTAGTATCGTCAAAGATGGCAAATTTGCTGTGAATGTAAATCATGAACCTTCGACTACTCGAAAGCTTCACTTCAAGTTCGCTAGTTCCGCCATTGCCTTTTCCAGCCTCAGTGGATTCACGATTCACAAGACAAAACACGTTGAACCAATCTTCAACAACAGTATCGCTACCGACTTCGTCAATAGTCTTCTTGATTCTCGATCTAATGAGATTTATGGTTTTGCGTTGATGAGAAAGAATTTCTTGCACAGCCCCAGAATCTGGAGGGCCTTCAGGGTAGAGCGGGATGTTCACGTACACTGCAAATCGCTGACCGCTTCGAATTTTGGCACAAATCTTCTCAGCTACTTCAATGGGAACTAGATGCGCAGCAAACCCGCCTCTTTGGTTTGAATTCCATAAATGGCTCGAACCGAGAAAGTACTGATTTTCGATGTAAATGAAATGCTTTGCGGAGCGAATTTGGTGAATGTATGCGCGATGGATGCTGTGATCCGATAAGGCATTTCTTCGAGACATTAATCCTGGTCGATCCCTACTAAGTTGCGTGGATGCCTCATTGATACTGCGCAAAACTTGAACACTGAAACTTCCATCCTGAATCTGAACTTCTTCCCAGGCCAACACAAAAGTGTCTTCTGATCGTTGATGGAGTGAATTCTTCATGTGATCCGGTGCCTGACGCGCCCATCGACCTTCAAAGTTTGTCAATACATCCCATGCTGCCGTTCCGGTTACATGGGAATGTATGTCGTGCCATGGTTCTCTCGGACCTGATACCGCCGTGACGCCTAGAGCACAAGCCTGCCAGAAGTCTGGCGGTTTATGAAGAGAATCAAGTGTCCGAAATAGGCTGTGGTTTTGATTGTCATAGCGACCGTCGGTGAGGTCAAGTCCGCCAACCCAAGCCTCCAATCGATTCTTACCAATGTTGGAATCCATGCGGGAAATAATGACGGTCTTCTGATGGTGCGTGAACATGATGGCATCATTCATATCGGCAAGAGGACCATCCTTTGGATTTTGTCGGCCTACTTTGATGCAATTGACTCTTGTGTTGGCAAAATACGGCACAATCTCCTCGTCGTGTGTGCCCATGATCCCCTGATAAAGCTGATTGCTGGCGTATTCGTCCCAAACCATGACACAAACCGTAACGCCTTCATTGGCTTTTTGTTTGAGCATTTCTCCGAGGGTTAGTCCATTCCATTCGTCTTCATCGTAATTCGTACGCACCATTACAAGATCTTGCCAAACGGCCCAGCCGGTGATGTAGATGAGTTCTGTAGCAGACATGATGGCGCGTGCCATCTCTGACCAGCATCGGGCATGTCTGTACTCTGGGCGGAACGGAATAACTGGAAGAAAACCAGGAATACTGTCGGCGTCCTGATAAAATGTTACATTTATGCCGTCACGTTTGGGAAAGTACATGTTTGGCATTGCAACAGATTCATAGTCGTCCAGGTCTGTGATCGGAGTGTAAGTGACTGATATTCTAATCTCTCCAAAGTAAGAATTGGACGATTGCTTTGGCTCCTCTGGGGCATCTTTCTCGTCGTTGTTCGAAAACTCTGAGTCTTCCGTGATTTCTCTGACATAAGGCCCTAGCGGAATCCAATCGGAAACAGATCTTTCATACTGGATTTGAGCAGCCGGTATGGAGGCCATACTGAGATGTTTCACTTTAGACAGAATGGCAAACGCCCCGGTTCGTTTTGCCGCCTTGACGCGGAATTCCAGAGTGGTTAAGTCATGGCAAACATCCAGATCAATAGTGGAGTTCCAGACAGGAGATGAGGTATTGTGAATAACAGGAGTCTGCATGATCTTATTGTATCCCATCTTTACAGATACATACGGATCGACGCCATCGATGGAGGAAGTGACGGCTCGCTCAAGCTTTTCGAAGAATCGCGAAGCGCCTTTGCCTTCAATGTTGCGGGCCTCATGGACAGAAATTGAAAGCCTCCCATGAAGAAAGGCGCCGATGCCGGGCTGTGATTCAGAGGGGTTCTGCGACATTGTGAGATCGATGAAGAAGACTACGGAGACGGAAGCTCGGGGGCGCCTGGTAATGGGACATAGAATATCCCAACGACACTTATTGTTATCGGGAACCAAGTAGACGGTGCCGAAACTGCGGCTGACAATGACAGCTTTGCTTGAGAGCCAATCAGCCGCGGATGCACAGCACACGAAGAAATACGGCCCATTTCGCTAACAAACATGCGAATATTTTAGGATTCGCCAACCACAACAGATATGCTGTCTGGCTTTGGACAGCTTGTCAGCTCGGCGCCGGTGAAGACGTCATAATGACTGAGTTATGCAAGTTGAGATGTCAAGAGATCAAGAAAGCCTACAAAGTGCGTGCGCCCTCTCTAAGATGCCCACCGAGGGCTTCCGGTCGTGGTTCATAGCGCCCCCGCCACCTCATTTCAACACACTTTGGTCTTCTCCTGCCTTTTGTAGCGCGTGCGAGAGCAATTTTTTTCAAAAGCATCACGATCCAAATGTGCGCAAGCCATGCGCATCAATATCGATGGTCTCTGTGTTTACTTTCCATACCCCCGCATATATCCGGAACAGTATGAGTACATGTGTGAACTCAAAAAAGCCATAGATGCTCGCGGCCATTGTATCATCGAGATGCCCACGGGCACCGGTAAAACCGTCACATTACTTTCCTTTATAACCTC
Source organism: Gracilaria vermiculophylla (assembly GCA_019155205.2). Taxonomy (NCBI): domain Eukaryota; phylum Rhodophyta; class Florideophyceae; order Gracilariales; family Gracilariaceae; genus Gracilaria; species Gracilaria vermiculophylla. The sequence continues at coordinate 1,047,557 of JAHNZQ020003148.1, forward strand.
ATATCATCTCCAGCGTCCGGAAATGGCAAAGCTCATATACTGTACTCGCACAGTCGGCGAAATGGAAAAGGTATTGCAGGAACTCAAAGTCGTCATCAAGCACAGAGACGAGTGCTTTATGAGCGATAATGCAGACGCTGCAAAATCAATGCCTAGAGTCCTGGGGCTCGGCTTGACCACGAGGCGTAATCTGTGTCTGCATCCAGAGGTATCCGCAAAAGAAACCCGTGAGGAGGCGGACGCCGCTTGTCGCGCACTCACCGCCTCCTGGGTGCGTTCATCAGCTATGGAAGTTGAACAGCCTGCGCAGCCAAACGGCCACTCTCAAAATCCTTCGTTGTGCGAATACTTTGAAGGACATGAAAAAGAGGGTGTCAATTCAATTATGCCCTCCGGAATTTATACCCTTGAAGATCTAATGGAATTTGGTAGACAGCGAAAGTGGTGTCCGTACTACACGGCAAGGCATTGTCTCAGTTTTGCCAATGTCATTGTGTATAATTACCAATACCTGTTGGACCCCAAGATTGCAGGACTCATATCAAGCAGCTTGTCGAAGGAAAGTATTGTGGTGTTTGACGAGGCTCACAACATCGATACCATTTGTATTGATGCTTTGAGTGTGAATATACGAGAAGTAACGTTGCGTCGGAGTTTGAGCAACATTGCCAAACTTCGAGATCGAGTTGAGGTCCTTCGACAAAGCGGCGAACAGCGACTTCGTAAGGAGTATCAAAGGCTGGTGAAGGGCTTGTCGACCTCAGGAATTTTGCCTCAGTTTCAAGCGTCGGACATGCTTTTAGCGAGCCCGCGCATATCCCAAGACATTGTCGAGGAAACTGTGCCCGGGAATATTCGTAAAGCAGAACATTTCATTCAGTTTATGCGCCGTCTTGTGCAATACATCCGTGACAAGAAGATGGGCGGGAGAGAATCAAAACAGGAACAACCCGCACGATTCCTTCACGAAATGCGAAACGATTTGCAAGAGGATATCCGACCGCTTCGGTTTTGCAGCGATCGATTGAAATCACTGATGCAAACGTTGGAAATCGCGGAGGTTTCGGAGTTCACTCCACTGCAACTTGTTGCGGACTTTGCCACATTGATCGGTACATATGGGCACACGCGGAGTTTTGGGGTTGTGTTTGAGCCATTTGATGAACGCCTTCCCAATATTCCAGACCCGGTATTGCAATTGGCTTGTTTGGATGCGTCTTTAGCGATGCGTCCTGTTTTTCGAAGGTTCCAAAGCGTGATCTTGACATCCGGCACGATTTCACCGCTACCGTTGTACGCAAAGATTTTGGGCTTTGAGCCGACCATCATGCGGTCACTATCAATGTCAATGCAGAGGCAGGCCATGTGTCCGCTTATCGTCTCAAGAGGACCGGACCAGGTGGCGATAAGTTCCAAGTATGACTGTCGTGCGGATGTCTCGGTGGTACGGAACTACGGAAACCTCACGGTAGAGCTGTCCAGCGTGATTCCGGACGGTGTGGTGGCTTTTTTCACGTCATATGTGTACATGGAGCAGATGATATCGATGTGGCATGAAATGGGCATCATCAATCGTCTATTCGAAAAGAAGCTGGTGTTTATTGAGACACCGGACGCTATTGAGTCGGCTCTAGCTCTCGATCGTTACCGGCGGGCATGTGACACGGGCAGGGGTGCCATATTTCTATGCGTGGCGAGAGGAAAGGTGGCAGAAGGTATCGACTTTGACAAGCATTACGGGCGTGCGGTGCTCGTTTTGGGTGTTCCATTTCAGTACACGGAGAGCCGTGTGCTCCGAGCGAGGCTGGAGTACATGCGTTCAATGCTGAACATCCGAGAAGGGGATTATTTGTCGTTCGACGCCATGCGTCAGACGGCGCAGTGCGCGGGGCGTGTCATTCGCAACAAAAATGACTACGGTGTGGTCATCTTCGCTGACAAGAGATACGTGCGAGCAGACAAGAAGAACAAACTCCCTCAGTGGATACTGGAACTCATGCCGGACTCGCAGGTGGACTTGGACACGCAGGCCGCCCTCAGCGTGAGTCGAATGTACGTGCGGGAAATGGCTCAGCCACCCGCTGAGGGAGAAATCGAAAGCGCGCTTTTGACAGAGAAACAAGTAGCCGAGTTGAGCAAAACGCGTTTCTCGACAGGCGTGACGGAGTCACGCAAGGCCGATGAGCGAAGGCGCCGTGTGCAGCTGGCCAGAAGTGATCCGATGGTACAGTAACTTGGAGCGCGAGCGCAACCCTCCTACCTCATCCGCGATGATCCGCGATGAGATGTTTGCCGTCGTGTCCTGCAGTCATCCCGCACCAGAAATACACCCGAAACTTAACTCGCGATTGTGGACGGCGAAACACCAAGAACGGGTATAAGTTAAAAAGGGCGGGGCAGTCTCTAGATACGACCGTTCCACTCACATAACGTAAACATCATAACTTCTTCAATCTTGCTTCCTCTTGTGATCTGCACCCCTTTCTTAGCGCAATCGGCCATGGAAGCTTTTAAAGACTGCACAGATGGTTTTGTCACCGATAGCCACCATTGGTACTCCTCATCTCATTCCTTGCGCGTTCGTGCTTACATGAAAACCCGATTAACAATCGAGCAAAAAAGTAAGAACAGAACGAATCTGACCCTCATATTATAGAACACGTACAGGATTGGGCAGACTCTGAAGTCATTCAAAACCTTTAGTGACGATGGGTTCCAATGACAAGAAAGAAAGGAAAAAATTAAAAGAAAGCAACTGAACTAGCTAAAGTTGATGGCTACAGAAGACAAACACAACAGCAAAACAGACTAGAAGACAAGACGAAGTGCACTAAGAAATAGATTAATCACAGAGATTCTGTACAGGATATGATCCAGTAGTAGATTTCAAAGTGCTGGGCCAAAAATATAAAACCACCCTCAACAGACCACTTCTTGTTATCTTGATTCGCATCCTTTCCGAAAGAAAAACACAAAACAGTTCTAAATGAAAACAAAACACATTAAAGTAGTACTCATTGCATTGTCAGAAGAAAGTGCATGCGTAAAATTCCAATTTATAGCTGTTTATAAACATAGGTCTAATTGAGAAAAATGTTCAATGATTTATTACAAATGGCTAACTGCTTTTCAAAAACTAAATGATCTACAAAGTAGGTTCACAAATAGTAGTGTACCTTTTTCAAAGTAAGCACTCGCAGATCAAAAAAGAAATACACAGCTTTTTGAAGAAGAAAACAGAAAACATGTAGTCCTATTTCTCGTCGATGGTAGCTCTTGCGATGATTTTAAATCAGTGGAAAGGTCCAAAACAGTTGTTCTAATTATTTGAAAGGCAAAAACAATTACCAAAAGTTCAAAAGTTCTGGAGTACCAAAACACATGACTGCTTTAATTGTTGGATGAGATGAGCAACAAGCAGAGATGATTTTAAAAACTTCCATTACTATTCGTCAGCCCCTAGAATTACCCGCTACCTCATCTATTATAGGCCGAACGTTAAATAAGTAAATATCAAAATTTTGAAATATGAAAAAGAACTTCATTTCGGACTAGAATCCATAAAACAAGACAGAGTAAAATGTTCTCGCAAATGTTTTACATAAACAAACTCTGAATGGTCTCATAATTTTGCTGATTGATAATGAAAAATCATTATCTTGAATAGTCGAGATTGTTCTCAGTTTTAAAAGAATGATATCATTGACAAAGAAAATGTATTCTACACTTCAAACTGAAGGTGTATTTTTAGCGCTTTGATCAGAACTTTTCAGTCTTAAAGTAACAAACCTAAATCTTTTGATCTGCTCATAGAACGCACAAGACAACACTAACGTATTGGAATTTTTTTTGTTATCGTTTGCTAATGAAGAATTATATTTTAATTAAAGGTTTTCGGACGACAAAAAATCTATGCAGACCAAGAAACGCACAAAAAGATGATTTCAAACCAATACTCTGCCTAAAAGAAAACGGCAAGTGCGTTTTCTAAACATTGAATTGATTTAAAATGTGTTCAATTAGTTAAAGTATTCTGTGACGTGTATGACACTGTATGTCAACATACTTCTTTAAACGTTCTGCTTGCTGTTTTGAGTGAGGAATGGAATTATATTCCAGGAAAACGCTATAAAAACTTTTGAAACCTGTTGCGTAAATTTTCGATATAGCGAGTGCCGTGAAAGTGTCCGTAACGTTCTCCCTGAGTACTGCAGCTATGTTAGAGGGTCCTGCCTATGACACGAAGCCTTTTAGACGTAGAGCAGCAAAATGCGCGACGCTTTGACGACCAGTCGGTAGGCTTCAAAGGGGGCATGCTAGTCCATGGAGCACAAATGTGGCTCGAACTAGATGAAGAATCCAGTCGATACCGAAGCATGGAAAGTTCAGAACCAGAACGGCTGTAGATAAATAATGACTAGAAGACTGACAGTAATCGATTAGTGATACAAATATGACACCTGAACGCCAGAGAGACCTATTAGAGACCTGGCTAACTAATCGATTGAAGGCCAAAACTGCAGGTGTCAATAGATTAAGTACAATGTGCATAGCTTTACTCAGTAAGGAGAAAAAAGCTCATGCACTTTCGTAAGTATGACAGAGCTCTGGGCTCTTTACAGTGCGACTACATGGTTACAGTTCCGCCTTGAGAGAACCTGGTGCGCTGCTTGCTGTAGCTTGCTGTCATTAATACAAGTCTATCCTTGATACGTATACTACCGCTGCTAAGTAGAAGTGGCTCAATAATAGTCATGGTACATGGCAAACCAGAAGAAACGTCGCTCACCGTATTTCATGCAGCTTTGACGCACGCCTCTGCACGATCGCAGAATGGGTGAACAAGAAGTGTGTTTCCGTCAGTTCTCCTTTCAAGATGGTAGCGCACGACGTCCGTAAGTAGTTTTTGTTGACTCCGAAGATGCGAGTTCCTAAAGGTGATCTCCGGTAATCGCTGTCACGAGCCGAAGGTGTCCTCAAAGGGGATCTGCAAACACCAAGCGGAGAAGGAGGTTCACTGGGCGGACAATGCTTCTACTGGCGCTGCTACGAGGCGACATGGAGATCTCCGGCTTAGAAACCTAAGGATGTTCGACGAGAGTTTCCAACCGGAAAAATAGACGCAGACTCAAGTGTGCTTGATTAACGTCCCCAGAGGTGGAGCTCGACCGGCAGATTAAGTACCACGCTGGACGCCAGCCTCAGCAGGTCTCACAACTGTAGTAATTACCTGCACCAATTAAGTAAAATAAATCTAAATTCTACCGTTCCGAAAGGGTACTGTAGCGCATGTGGGCCGAGTAATGCACTACGCGGCTCAATTAATAAAATACAAACCCTTTTTAGGAATGTCCCGTCATAAAGCCCCATGACAATATCACCTTAGGATCCACTGTACTGCATACCCCCTTTCCTGAATTGCACCACGTTCTGGAGGTGCATCTTCTCACATATCAATTCTGAGGTTGCTCCTGATGGCGTGGATGCCATATCGGTCTCTTCTCTGTACGACCCACCCCGCTTTCCAGGGAATGTTCTTGAACTCTTCAACTTCTGCACAGCGGACCGACTGCGGGTTTGCGTATCTCGCTCGAGGCATTTTCGGGTCCCCAACGGTCCTAGGCCCATCCTCACTTTCTCCTTCTCGGTGCCCCTCGCGCTGGTGCTACAGCTCCAGCTGATGGTTTTCTCTCCCACGCCCCCGTGTGTCATCCGTGCGGCATCGGCATTCTGTGTTCACGGGTGGAGCGTGGGCTGGTCCGGTCTGCTCGCCGGTCTCTCCCCGTAGTAGGGTCCGACGTTTCTTCACAGCGCCCGACGCTCCGATTCCCTCGAAAGCCCCCTTCGAGAAACGCCCAACCCTTCGCGCGGGCTCCTGCACCTCCCATGGGAGGCGCCTCGTTCATAATCTTCTCTTCCATGCTGCCGTTGGTTCCCGTTGGATATGAACTCGCTCCTTGCCATGGTGCTTCATACCTCCCCCACAGCTCCCTGTCCGTCCTCCCCGCGCATTGCACGATGTCATCTTGATGCGGCTCTCTCTTTTGTCGGGTATAAAACTGCGGGCCGCTCCTGCAATGGCGTCCCATCAATCTCCTCAGGTGCTACGACACATTCAGTCGCCATCCTGCCAACTACGTACACCTTTGGAATGACTTCTGCAGCCTCGGCTCCTACTTCTCCGTCCGATCCTGAGGTGTATCGGACCTCCATCGGTGCGCCGCTCCGCCCGGGGAAACATTTCGACCATCTTGCTTCGCGGGTCTTCATGCCCCTCCGTGACTGGCACGTCAGTCTCCCGTTCCCCGTGGAGGACTACATCCACCATTTCGGACCGTACCCCCAGGCGATGAGGCTCTGCGCCATACCAAAGGTCGCTTGGAACGACCAGAAGCGGAACCTGATGAACGCCTTTTGTGCTCACGGGCTCCACACTACGGTGCACATAGACAGCGCTACGCTCACGGTGGGGTACTGCGACACTCCCTACCTCAGGTGTGCCGAAGAGCGCGAGATACAGACTCGACTTCAACTACTCCTCCACAAAGAAAGCTCTCACCAGCGAGCGGGGTGGCCCGGAAGCATCGCCGATGGACGCTCTGCCTTTGCGGTGCTGCCCTTCGATCCACCTTACGATCGCCTCTATTGGCTCAATCGCAACCGATGGGGGACGCTCCTTGCGGATGAGACCCGAGAGTGCGGAACGCCTTCTGATACTTTCGTGGTTGGCCCAACACGGAGTTCCTTGATATGCCTTCCGGGCAACGTGCGATGTATTACCTCAAGCTCAACAACTCCTGGAGGGACCACTGGGTCTCTCCGCACTTCCGTGGGGCAACGCCCATCATGTTCGCATATCACACCTCGGAGATTTTGAATTCACATGACTCCTTGGGGCGGTTCGTCACGTTGATCGCCTCGACGTATTTCACGGTTGGCACCATAGCGGCTTATCTCCAGGCAGAGGACGAGGGCCTTACTTCCTTTACTCGGTGCCGCGACGGTCGTCTATACCAGGATTCTTCGTATCAGCCAACCGCTGGACGTTTCCTCCCCTTGTTGGTGCCAATTATTCGGGCCCTTCGCTCTTTAGGAATTCGGAACCTGTTCAAGGGCACCGCGGGGAGCGAATCCGAGGCAAAGACGCTGCTGGATTAAAACCTGCACGTGGCGTGGAACGACGCGCCCAACTTCCTTTGATATGAGTATGTTGAAGACAAGTTCCACCTCATTGTGAGGAGCCCTAATAGATACGATGATGGGCGAGCCTACACTACTTTCCCCCCCCTTCCCGCTTCTCGGGTTCCTCAAGTGCCACGGCTCCCGGTCCCCGACTATGATCCCATGCTGAAGAATCTGGCGACCCACACCTCTCTTCCGATACCGGCTTAGCTACAGGACGTGGCTGCGCCTTCTGGGGTCGATACGCAGCATCCAGCCTCGATGCCGGATCCCACCGTAGTGGTTGGCGCCGTATCTTCTATGGAAGAGAACGAGATTACTCTTGTCCCGACTGCTTCGGCCCCCGTGATTCAACCCCGACTGCTGAACGTCCCGGTGTCGGTTGTTCAGCCTCGCCGGAGGAGCGTCCCGATTACTGTACTGCCGTCACCTCCGGTGTCGGGTGCTCCATTTTTGGCCCTGCCCACCTCAGCGGCATTGCCTGCAGAGTCCTCTTGGGAGGCCACTGTCTCTTCCGGTCTTTTGTATGCGACTCCCTCTGTGGCGGTTGTTGTTACGTCGACGGAGATTGCCGCTTCCGGCGTACGCTCGGGGCGGTTATCTTCTGCGGCTCTTGGTGCTGCCTTCCAGGATTTGGTGCAGGCTTGCCTGGTGACGGGCCGCCCTGCCCCGATCTCTCCTGTACAGGCTCTGCGCGAAGCTCTTAAGTGGGTCCTAGAGCTCCATGAGGCCTGGGCGGACCGAGCCTCCACGGCTGCCATCAAGGAGAGTCTGGCGGAGGTTTTCGAGAGCCAAGCCCTAACCACGAAAGGCTCGCCTCCAAGCAAAGAATGTGACGCGGTTTGGTGACCGTTAGGCGTATGAAACCCTGGGGATGGTAATTAGTCTACGGTAGCGGGGGAATAGGAGATCCTTGAGTTGGAGCACAGCTCCTTGAACGGTAGTTGCATTGTGAATGGGCCATGCCCGATCGCCTAGCGACACGACGTGCCGCCGCGGAAGCGTCCAAAAAGCGGGCAATGGCGGCCCAGAGGCGAAAAAAAGGACTTCAGATGAGAGATAGATAGCGGAAAACGAAGAAAAAACCCCGGTTTGGGGCCCCCTCCCCTTTTTCTAAACGGAAACGCCTATACGGAAATGCATTTTCGCCTCAGATTGGCGTATTATCTTCTGACGACGTTCTCCGGTATGTGTCCCGGAGGTTCTTCCGTGTCTTCTTTTGAGTTATACTCGTACCGGCCAACGCAGTACAGTATCCCTGCAGAGGTTTGTCAGTGAGAGACGAGATTGTCCACGGCATAGAGGATATCACTTTGACGGGTCATGATGGCGTCTGGAGCTTCCATCAATAGTTTACCGAAAGGTGTGATGAGATTTTCAGTTTCCAGAGTTGTCGTCGCTTTTGAGGTGGACGGAGAAGGAAATTTCGCGGGTGACCACTGAGGTGCGGTGGCGGGCATTCCTGAAGGGTTAAGTATCGGACTCTCGTCGCCCGATCACGGGAAACAATGTCCGGAAGCCTGTTTACCTCAACGGCGATAGTTTCCTTGTAGGTGTTCAGGACTTATTAAGGCCCTGAGGTGTTCGGCGCCAGCTTGCGCGTGACATCTGGCGGTTCATGGATGTCTGCCCATATTGTCGAGGAAAACCTCGTCGCCTTCCTTCAGGTGCATGACGTCTTTTACATTCCGATCGAAATCCTGTTTATATCTGCTCTGCGAGGCTTTGCATTTCTCCTTTGTGAGGGAGAGTACGTCCTCACACTGCCTTAAGATGAAGCGTTTTGCTTGAGCCGCTGTTGGTACCTATCGCCCATCCGCCGGGTGCGCCGTGGCGTGTGCCGCAATGAAGGCACAGAGCGGGATGAGCGACAGTTCCAGATTAAAATGAGCGGTCCGCATGGAGTGGTGCACCTGCAGGTTGTATGCATACGTGGACGGGCCCACGTATGCCTCCAAATACATATGGTGATCTGCGACGTAATGTTTCAACCTTTAGGCGATGGTTTTGTCAAATCTCTCCGCCTGTTCATTGGTCTGGGGGTGATATGCAGTGGTAAACAACTGCATCATCCCCAGCATTCCAGCGATAGAGCAAAACAGCTTCGCAGCAAACTGGGAGCAAAACAGCTTCGCAGCAAACTGGGGCCTGTTGTTCATGCAAAGATACAACTAGATTCCATATGGGTAAACCCAATTCTTTAGAACGGTGGCGGTAATTACGGTTGCAGTGGTGCTCCGGAGGAGAATTGCGCGCGTGATATCCGAAAGCCGACCGGTGTTCACGAGGATAAATCGGTACCATCTCTCTGACTTGGGGAGAGGGCTCAAAATGTCCATAACCACGAACTTCAAGGGTCCTGAAGACGGGAACAGGGAGATCGACATCCAGCGTCGGCAGATAGTCCCCCAAGCGGCGGCGCACGAATGACAGTCCAACACCGTTTGGAAGGCTTCACTAGCCACTTTCGGCCATTATAACTCTCTTCTCATCGTTAAATGCATGCGCAGTTCGGCGGGGCGCTAGGCAAGGCGAGGGGAAGGCGAAAGATACAGCACCCTCGCAGATAGGCTCGTCGGTGCCACCTTTTGGAGAGGTCCGTGAAGAGGAGCGCGACGTACTAGTACGCCGTCTCGGGCTACATAGCATGACGATGATAGAATTCCCACAGTGGCGAGGCACTCCTTACAGTACCCTTCAATGGTGCATGGTCCGTCCCCGAGGTGAAATGCGCGCTTTACAGGTACGGGCGTAAAAGCAACACCGCCCATACGATGGCGAAATATTCGCGCTCCGATGCGGAATAATTCCGATTCGCGGTTGAAAGGCTGCGACTCCAGTATCCTATAGGTTGCATTCCACCTCCAGAGTGTTTAGTGTAGGAGGGAACAGCCAACCTGATATTTACAGGCGCCTGTGTCAAACACTGCTCGACCGTTCTGCTTCGGAAGATCCAAGATTGGCGGCTCTGTTAGACTCCTCTTTACCGTATTAAAGGCTCCAAACTCTTCGTCCGTCAGGAACGCCAATTGCCTTGGCTTGTCGTTCTCCAAGACGCGACTTAACGGCGCCGCAATGCGGGAGAAATTCCGGACAAAGCTCCGAAAGACATTTCGGAACCCAAGAAGGAGTGAGGCTCCATCTGCTTTGTGGCAGGTTGGGCTTCGTTGATGGCATCCTGAGTTTTTGTGAAAACCTGTAGGCGGCCCGGGAGCAGAACGTGCCCCAGGTAGCCCACCAAGGACATGAAAACGAAACACTTCACCAGCTTCAACGTGAGTCCAGCATCTTTCAGAAGTTGGAGCACGTGCTTCACATGCATGAAGAGCTCCTCCACGCTGCGAGAGTATATAATGTCATCCTCGATATACATAAGGACGTGCTGCCACTTCACCTTTGACAGTATTATGTCCACCGCTCGTTGGAACGTAGTGGGTGCATTCTTCAATCCGAATGGCATCCTTAAGAGTCTGAAAAATCCACAGTGCGAGGTGAAAGTGGTCTTGTCCGTATCCGAGTCATCCATCTCAATCTTCCAGTAGCCGCTGTTGGCTCCCAGCGTGGAGAAAACGGACGCATCACCTAATAAGTCAATACATTCATCCATACGGGCTATCGGGTACGAATGGCGTACTGTCACCTCGTTAAGGCGTCTATGGTCAGTGCAAAATCTCTAGGATCCATCTTTCTTCTTTAAAAACACCACTGGGTAGGCCCATTCGGAATTGGACGGCTTGACAAAGCCCTTGTCCACGATCAGGTGGACCTCATTGCGTTCAAAATCTCGCGCATGGGGCCCAGCCATTTTCGGGAGTTGGTATACCTGTTTCGCATCAGGTGTGAACTTAATCCGTGGGGCCAAGGCTTGACAGTAAAGAGCCACGCGTAGCCTCTGCGCGTGATCCTGAGAATTTTCCTGGATAAAGGGGATTGAAGTGTCAATATGGGATAGCTGCTGCGGTTTCGCATCAAGATGCCACGTGTTCTGCTGAGGAGAAACCGGTCTGGGTACTGGACTGTGCACTGGCGTCGTACGTGCAAGTGGGACAGGCTGCAATCCAATTGGAACGTGGTAACCGTAGTTTCCTTGAAGGGAGCGGATATCGTGATACGCGGTTCGATAACTTCCGCTCTCGCTTGATGTGTCCTTAAGGTTCTGGAAGTTCTTTTCCCGTTCCTGCAAGATGGCGGCTCTCATTACCGGGGTTAAAGTAGTACAGTTTACTGGCTCTCGAGACAAGCTAATCCTGCAAGTCGGTAGATAGCCCCAAGGGTTCGGGAATCAGACACTCCTGTAAGATCCTGCCGAGGGGTACAAGGTGGAAGACGAGGGTGTCCTCGTCCTATACGGTGCTCCCTGAGATGAGGCGTATGTGAGAGCAAGAACCTCTTGCTCTCTTTCGAGCGTGAGCTCGTCGAGCTCCCCTGAGGTGCTGGAGTCCAACGTCAGGAGGGGTGCCCGACGGTTCCTTAAGGCCGTCGGTTTGTCCGAAAACGGAGCATGGCTGAGACCAGCGGCACGTTGGGTATCCCCATAGAATTCTTCGAAATGTGCTAGCTCTGTATAGGTGGTCCTTGGGTGCGTTTTCAAGCGAATACGCACCCTGGCGCGGATCGAAGGAAGAAGTCGCTCGACATGCTAATCTTTAACCGCCGTTTAGAGTACGCGTTCCCACACCGCAAGGCCTTCGTCCACAGCTTCTGTGAGATCTCCGTTTTTGTCAGTCCCGTATTATGCCTTTAGAAGGTGCCTTAAGCGTCAGCATCGGCTCTCACCTTGTCCGTTGTGTACATCTTGAGGAGTAACTACACCACCTCCGGGCACGTCGTCAAGATCTCTATTCCAGGATCATCCACAATGGTGCTTACACCCGTGAGGCGCGGCTGCATTAGCGAGTGCGCTTGACCTGTGAGGTGGAACTGAAAGCACCACACGGCGGAACCTTCATGGACACCATTGGTATTACACGCTGAACGGAAGCGTGTGAAAAAATTAAACGCAAATAATGGGTCTTCACCTCAGAAGGAGCGCTTTTTTGTCCGAATATCTATCCAGCCCTGGATCGTCGTGAGTCATTTAGCGACCGACTCGTCGTAAAGAGTGGAGCTATCATTCTACCGGTAGGCGTCATAAACTACCACTTTGGCTATGAGGTCGTTACGTGGGGCGACCTTCCTGACTCGTCTGCTTTTCTCCTTCGGATGTATACTGTCCTTCGAGCTGGGGCTTTTTACGAATTCAGTATCTGAGCTTCTCTCTAAACTGGTGTCTTGCTTTCTGCTTTTCTCCCTCCGTTTCTTTCGACGTCTTTCTTTTAGGGTTTTTTCGTGCCTGGCGTTACCTCTGCTATCGCGATTCACCAAAGGAGTATCCTGTCCTTCTGTTTTGCTTGTGAAGTACTTTGCAAGCGGTATTCTGTCCTCCTCCGTAAAGCGACAGGTCCAGACGTTGTATAGCAATATTCATGAAGTGTTCCTGTTTCCCTACGGCAGTTTGCTTTTCTCCTCTGGCGTAGGGGGTGGCAGTATCCTGTCCTTCTCTGCCTGAAGTCACATTAAATTTTGATAGAGGGAACCTCTCCTGCACGGAATAATGACTTTGAAACGCAGCTGCGGGGAGTAGATGCCTGGTTTGGGAACGAACCTCTAAACTGGTAAAATCTGAGATCACCCCTAGGAAGGGGTCCGAATCCAGCAAGGCATCCAGAACATGGTAAGCACTTTCCGTTGAGATTTCACGCAGAAGGGCGTGGCGGCACGCTCTAATACAGTCTGTTTCAAAATCATAACAAGTTGGTGTCAAAGTAAAAAAATGATGATTTTGGTACTGTACGGCTACAAAATTGAGTTTCAAAATAAATTCAAGTCCAAAAACCGTTTCAAAAACATAACATCTTTATCAACTTTAAGTCTCTTTTGGCGACTCAGTAACTACTTTTCCCACCTTTTTGCTAAATAACGCTAATACAACGTTTAGGCATTGAATTGATGTAGCCATTAATTGTCGAAACTGAAATATTGTCCCAGCAATTCTTAATACGGTTTTTTAAATCAAAAACTGTGCTGAATTGCCTGCCATGGCTATAAATCATTCTTGATAATAGACCCCATACATTTTCAATGGGGTTCAAGTCCGGTGAGCGCGCTGGCCATTCCATGACATGAATGCTTGCTTCTTGTAGCCAGCCTGACACCAATTTAGATTTGTGTACCGGGGCATTATCTTGTTGAAAAACAAAATTTTCTCCGTGTACACAATATCCAAAAGGTAGCATGTAGTTATAAAGAACTTCCTGATAGCGTGCAGAGTCCATACTTTCATCAATAAAGGCAATTTCTGTTTTTTCATACTTTGATACACCAGCCCATACCATTACAGAACCACCTCCAGAATGTCTTGTATAAAATTCTGAACGTTTCTTTCTAAGATCATGCCAGTAATACTTAAAACAATATGGACGATCCAAGTTAAACTTTTTTTCGTCAGAAAATATTGCTGTGCTCCATTGATCTTTCCAGCGGGCCATGTTTGCACACCAAGATATTTTTTTTGCTTATGATGTTCTTTCAAAAAGAAAGTTTTCCTCATCCTTTTATACTTGAACCAATTTTTTATTATTAATTTCCCTCCACATTGTTGACTTAGATACATTAAGGTTTTAGTTTTTTGCAATATTTTTGCACGAAACTTTTCCTCGACAAAGTTACCGTTTACTACCACGCTTATCTGCTGGACTGAGAAGATTGGGACGCCCAGTACATTTTTTTTCTCCATAACTTGCTGGGTTTTTAAGAAACCAGAGATTGGTAGCAGAATGACGCTTCAAATGTCGGCCAATTTTGGCACATGATTTTCCGTTAGCGTTCAATTGTATAATTTCAAGCTGTTCGGAGCGCGAAAGAGTCGATCCTCAAGCCATATTGATGGATGTTGATGATGTATTGTTATTATCATGTAACGGTTTTTACTTATATGCTCTGCAAAAGGCGCACTGCAGTACTACTTCGGCGCGTTTTTTAGGCGTGGTATGATTCTGAAACGCACTGTATGTGCCTCAACACCTGCAGTAATTCTTTTGATCAGCTCCTGTGAGATCCAATCCGTAACGATCGGGGCCATGTACTCCAGAAGGACGTTAGCCGGCGGGTCTTCCCATCCCTGCAGTTCCTAGGGTGGCGGCTGCGATGCCTTGCGAGGATCTTCAACCTCCACGTCGGCGTTCTCCAGAGGTGTCGCGGGGGATTCCGCTTGCCTTAGATCGTGCACTTTCCTATGGCGAATCCTGAAACGCTTCACAGAGAATCTAGGATTCCTAAGGAGACTTTCAGCGTCCTCCAGTCTAACAGCCATCTCCTTGGAAGCGCTGCGCGTGCTGCGCCCACCAACGGAGTTGGTCGCTTGAGGGTCCTGTAGAAGGGTTTCCATTCGGGGTTCTGAGTGGTATACATAAGAGTAGGTCGAGGGTGATTTTATCTCACTTCCAAATCCTATTAACGAAAAATTTAAGTTTTTGGTTCAGATCGTTGCAGACTAGCAGCGCCGGTCTGTCGTGACCCTTGCGATTTCTTTAGGAAACTGACCTTATAAGTCGAAAACCAGTTGTGGTACCGTCAATTCTCCTTTAGAGGTAGTAGTGCACAACGTCCGGTAGTAGTTTTTCTTTACTTCAAAGGTGCGAGTTCCTAAAGTTGCTCTCCGGTAATCGCTGTCACGAGCCGGGGGAATCCTGAAAATAGATCCGCAAACACCAAGCGGAGAGGGAGGTTGACTGCGCGGACAATGCTCCTACGGGCGCTGCTACGAGGGGACCTGGGGATTGGCGACTTGGAAACCTAAGGATATTCGACGAGAGTTTCCAACCGAAAAAATAGACGCAGACTCAAGGGTGCCTGGTTTTCTTCGCCAGAGCGGGAGCTCGACCGGCAAATTAAGTACCACCCTGGAAGCCCGCCACGGCAGATCAGACTACTGTAGTAATTACTTGCACCAATTAGCTAAAAATAAATCTAAATTCTACCCTTCCTCAAGGGTACTGTAGCGCATGTGGGCCGAATAATGCACCACGCGGCTCAGTGAATAAAATACGAACCTTGCTTAGGAATATCCTGTCGTAAAGCCCCGTGACAATATTAACTTAGGATCCACTGCAGCGCGTGCCTCCAACCCGACTTTTGAGACAATCTCACGACTATTGTTGTTATATTTCTGGCAACGCCGTCGTATTTCACCTTCTCTTGGTCTTTTTTTTTGTGCTGTGGTACGCATCGGAGTTACGCCTGGCACAGTGCTCACCATGAATTTTGCTGAAGCTATCCACGACTTTTTAAGACTACAATAACATTCGGAGCCAACAAAACCAGCCAAAACTAAGCAGAATACCACAATATGAGTTTCATATATAATTATTATTCCCTATTACAGTACAGCTACAAAAGCAATAGATTGCTGTAGCACCCTGGAATGTAACGAATAGCACAATGACAAAAACGAGTCACAAAATCTGTCCTGCAACTCTCAATTGAATCACGGTTTTTCATCTATATCATAGTGATTGTCTTTATTCTTTGATAATATTGATTGGGCTTGATAGCTCTACTTTTCAAAGTTTAATGTAAAACTTTGAACCCATACATAACTATCACAAACCCCATTTTTAGAAAAGTAATTAGCGAATTTAGGAAAGAAGCATTAACTGATGGTGCTCTCGATCACTAAACGCAACTGAATATTCCATTGTTTTTGGCAGAGTACCACCTGACTCGAGAAGCGAACTATTTTTTATGTACAATACATTAATAAAACAAGAAAACAAAACATCTTTTGTCTGCATGTTCTTTGTCTTCTGCCTTGATACGCATCAAAGGCAAATTGTGTTCAAAGTTCTACGCACCAATACATATGTAGCAGTTCGTATGCCATCTGATATAAAACTTATGGCATTCGAACGGCATCTACCTCGTGTCCTCCAGCTTTTCTGGAAGTATACTACGTGGAATATGGTTTAGAACCGTAACGGGAGAAACTTTGAATCTAAATTACAAAATATGTTTCAAAATGGGTCGATGCATGAGCAATCGGAAGGAAATATTTTGGTTTTTGTCCCAAATGACATGCGAAATGTCTCTTCCATAAATGCACCATACGCTATGCATAACGCAATAGTTGTCACGTGAAGAAGGTTTTGTAGAAAACTGCAAAATACATAAGATAAATTTGGAGCCTGTTATGCAATGGATTCTGAGGGCCGTTCCTAACAAGCACATGAATGTGTGTGCTTTATTGAGATTTTTATATTACTTTCTGCTCTCATCCAAGCAGAAAGACGCCTTATTTGCCACCCAGGTCCACAGTAAACCTTCTGAAGGTCTTGACGGGCAATGAAGACGTCATATCCGCCCCGTCGTTCTCTACAGGCCAGCCAGAATCCCACAAGTGCCCGTATTCCGCAGTACCGCACATTCTCCTTACTTGTCACCCCGTACTGTCATCCTCGTATATAGTCAATGCCGCTGTGTCTGCTTTGTTGTACGGCCAGTTTCTCGCCCAGTGCACGTTATATGCGTAATTGAGGTTTGCCACAGACATCACTTGCGCGCCGGTGTCCTCTGCTTGAATAATGTGTACCGGCGGGGCCTTGGCATCTTCCGCCAAGCCGTCCATGGGTAGGAAAGAGTGCGCCCGTGAATTGATGTTATACTTCCAAGCATGATCGTCGATTCAAAACGTCTTGAACGCAATGAGAGTGGAGATGCCGCGGTCGGCATCGTCATTCCCGGGGAACATTGCGTCGGGATACGCATCGAAATGGATGTAAATCGCATTCCCCGCCTTGCTACTTCTTGCGATGAGCAGCCCACAACGGGGGCTTAACTACCAAGAGAAAAGTGCTGCAAAAATTTTGCTTAAGACCCTGCGGGAACTTAACATACTTCGCAGTGCCATGTTCCAGCCCCAGCACAGTGACAGGCATCACGTTTTAGATCCAGTACATGCGACACGGGTTGTTGTTCTTAAAATGCTTTCCCATTCTCTGTCTCCACACCATCTGTGGCAGCACGCCGTCGGGGTAGACGAAGTTGAAAAGCGCCGCCCACGCAGGATACAATATCCCGCCGCCGGACGAGTTAACGGCAATCCCGGTACACTGCCACGCTTCCATCATTTGCGCTACGTTGTGGACCCGCCAGGGTAACCTGTCAGTGTTCATCATATTCAGCTCCCTCCGCCCAGCCCCAACCAGCGTGAGCGGGCCTCGCAGTGCGATAAAGGAAGTGTACCAGTCTTCAAACATGGACCCATCCGGGTGTATCTCGTGAGTCATGTACGCTCCAATGAAACACGTAAAGCACTGTTCTAGGCTTGCGATGAACCCCGTATATCCGCTGGACGACAAAACAGCCGACGCATACGTATCAAACTCCTGTTCTTCGTCAAGCTCTAAGTAAGAAATGTACAGGTGCCCAGTTGCTGGGGATGCGGTGCAGGTGTTGTGCAGCGTTGGGTGACGTTCGCAAGCTCTGCAGCGCTGTTCCCCACGGCGTTTTTGATATTACTGAACTGCTTCTTCAACATAGTTGCCGGAGAAAATGTGATGAGGCGTTCGTTGTAATTTGCATCACTAATATGTCACCTATATTTCTCAACTTTATCTACTGATTTGTCACTAAACCTGCTTTCAACGATTCTCAAAAACAACTCTTTCTTTACGTAGGCACCAATCTGGTTTCTCGTCAAGTTCTATCCAAAATCTTCTATCAACTCAAAACGTGCTCTTTCATCGTCATGAAGCAGTTCGAAAACTCAAGCAATTTCATTCAGAGAAAATTGTTGTCCAGAATGTCCGCCATGCTCTTCAAAATTGGGTTGTTATTAGTTGATTTCAGATGAATCTTCCACATTTGCTATTCCTTGTTTTATTTTCGAAGCTCACGACGTGCCTTCCCTCTTTCTTTTTCAGGTTAATGATTCAAATTGTGTTCTATATCTGGTACGTTTATAATCAAATCCTTCTTTGTAGTACTTTTTTCCATGCATAAAATTGTTTTGCAAAATTCTTTCGCTGAATAAACTCATCCAAAATCTTATCCTTGCGTTTTTGTACAAAAAAGAATACCATTGCTCTCGATAATGATTCATTTTTGTTATGATGGCTTATTCTTAGAACTCACTTCTTATTCAAAGCCTTCAAATAGTTTCTTGTCAAAGATTTCAAAAATGCGTACCAATGAATCATTGTAATGCAATTACGGTAGCTTGCTAGACAAACAATGCATTCAACTCATTTATGTTATGTATTGGATGGAAAATATGGTTTTGGACTGGATTACCTTCTTTCAATTTTTTATGTGGATGGGCACAAACTTTGTCATTAGCCTTGCCAACTTTCGTCCATTCATGCGTAGGACTTATTACACTTAAACAGATGGGGTGCATATTATCCCACCGGTTGCAATGATTTTAAATAAGGGCCTATTTTTCCATCCACAGATTGTTAGATCGTAACCGGTAGGTGTTGCCAGCAAGAGGAAGAGATCGATAAAGATCTCGATCTGGTGCCATACATGTGAACGCCGGTCCAGTGCTGGAAACGGATTCGTCACAATGAAGCCAAGTGGCATACTTTTAATAGTAGAGAAAAGCCATACTTACAGCGCACCCCATCAGGGTACGATCAGGGACTATCAGGACAACTTTAAGAAAATGTTTCGCTGGCCAATAAGAACGCTGAAATGGGCGTGCATCCGCAGATTTGCGCTTGTTCGGAACGGCCCTGACTTTTGTAAGGTGTGGCACGCAATGGCTTACTGGACCGACGGGCCGACTCATAGAGGCAATTAGAACTTAGATGCAGTTGTGGCTGAAGCTTAATCAGCGACCTTGTTAGCCGGTTGTAGTGGCAACGACGGCTTGATAGAACAACTTTGAGCCGCGGCCGAATGCTCAGCAGTAGCTGTGTCCCGCCAGTGACTAGAAGAAGTGTAGATGGACGTTGACCTTGATAGGTGGGGACGAAAGAAGACGGCAAACACTACACCATGCCATTGACGTCGGGGAGTGCAGAGGTCATTGGCTCTTGGTGAGCTCCGAGCAGTTGTAACAGATCTACCGAAGTCCAAGCGGGCTTCGGCGTATTTTGGAGGTCGAGATGAGTAAATATCATAGCTAAATGTCAAATGGATCAATTTGAAATATGAATGGTCGAATGCATATACCCGTGTAGAGACGGTTTGCATTATTGACAAATGTGGGCTGCAAGTGTGATGCTGCGCCAGCGCTATGCTAACGCAGCCCTATCGATGCGCCATAGTACAACACTTCTTCCATGAGCACGCTTGTGTCAAGAAGGCGAGAGTTTTCAATTGTAAATGACCAGCTGGTGCTTTGGTTTAGCGACGAGCTTTTTCTTTCTTCATTTCGAAAGTAAGTGGGGGACTTTGTTGGGTATGGTGATGTAGAGGATAGATGCACTCTGTCAGTTTCAGTGGCGTTTGTCGGGCAGTCCTTTCCAAATGACTCAAACCCATAGACCGTCATCGTCTTCTCCTAAGTCGACAATCTTGTCCACAAATTCATAGCGAAACTCGATTTTTTCTGCTGGCTCTATAGTTTCTTGGGAAACTTCTGAGCCTTGCAGAGAGTTTCCGGCGTTGAAGACTCCGTCAAGTATGCAAACAATTAGACCTGATGCTGAATTGGTCCAGTTGGCGATGAGCGTAGAGACGTCAGCAACGCCACCATAGTGACAATCGGCAACGGCAAACACCTCCTTGGAGTCGAGACCTAGCTCTTCAAGCATATGGCGACCGAGGAGGGGCTCGGCACCGACATGAGGCGTGACGAGCCAACGAAAGCCGCGCAGGAGGAGTGCAGAGCCGTGTCGAATGTGAGGATTTTTGTCGACTGTGGCAGGCGTATCACAGGTGATACTGGTCGATGTGAAATATTTGTGCGGAGCTACGACACATAATGGACACATTTTTACAAACCCCATCGTGATCGCGGCTACAATACAGTACACAAAATCGATATATAGTATTTATGTGTAAAATACAGTTTCGTGTGCCCAGATGCACTCAACACGCCATAACTGCGCTGGCAACGGAATCTGTCAATTCTAGAAGCGAGTAATTCTCGTCACGGTTTACGTGCATGGATAACATTCAAGCATGTAAGAGAAATCTAGTTGAAGTAAGTTCAGAGTTTTAGAACAGTATACAAAGAGGAGACCGGCAGAAACGTTGCCTACGTCTCTGAAATATTAAAAACGTATAAATGTAACGCTATCCTATCGGGAGACCGCGCATACTTTGCAACTACAGCCTATCAGTCGCACGACCCACGCAATACCTTCAAAGGCGTATACGTTTGAAGCTACGACAGATACGTGGTAGATCCGGCATTTCCGTTCTGACTCAGCCTCATAAAGAGGCCTTCAGTTCTCTCGTACCTGTGAGAGTAGTTTTCTTTGATTTACGCAGCTCAATAGGGAGTCGCGGATTACCAGATCTACTGGAACATCCTCATTGAGCCTCAGCACTTCTGATGATATTTATCCCCACCTTTGACAGTTGAGGATCCACTACGGTTCTTGGCTTCCATGTCGAAGTTGCGAGGAGGGTCGAGCTTCTCAACTTTGACATCAGAGTCTGAATTTTCGCTTTCCCTCAGCATTTTGGCGTCCATAAGCCTGATGGCAGAGCCGATTTCCGCTCAAACGGTGATGCGCTCCTTGTATGAAAAGTGTCAGTGAACAGCCCGGTTGGGTGCGTATCCTTGCAGTCAACGTGAGTTGTTCGCCTAACCGCGTCCTTTTTTTGCTATCAGTGTAGTACAGTGGCTCCTACGGAAATACGGTGGTTTGGCCTTAAGGTATAATATTCCTAAGGGGGATTCGTACTTTATTTGGCTGAGCCACGCGGTGCATAATCTCGCCCGCGTGCGCTACAGTAACCTTGAGGTACGGTAGAATTTATTATTTATTTTAGATATTTTATGCAGGTAAATAGCACAGTAGTGAGACCAGCCGAGGCGGGCTCCCGGCTTGATACTTAATCTGCCCATTGAGCTCCACCTCTGGGGAAGTAAAGACAAACACCCTTGAGTCTTCATCTACTTTTTCGGCTGGAGTCTCCCGTCGATCAACTCAGGTTTCTGAGCCGCCGATCCCCAGGTCGCATCATAGCAGCGCCTGTAGGAGCATTGTCCGCCCAGTGAACCTCCCCCTCCGCTTGGTGTTTGCGGATCCCTTTCAGAATTCCCCCGGCTCGCGACAGCGGATACCGGAGACCACCTTTAGGAATACGCGCCTTTGGAGTCACTAAAAACTCCTAACGGACGTTGTGCTCTACTACCTCGACAGGAGGGCTGACAGTACCACAACTGGTCTCCCGACTTAGAAGGTCACAGTTCCTAAAGGATTGGCACAAGTCGCAGCAGAACCGCGTTTCTAGTTTGCAACGACCAACCCCCAACAGTGGAATTCCTCCTTAAGGTGATCCGGAAGTGGAAGCAAATCACCCCCGACCTACTCCTCCATGGACACCTCAGAACATTCAATGGAAACCCGCATACAAGATCCTCAAGCAACCGGCTCCGTCGGTGGGCGCAGCACGCGCAGCGCTCCCCAGGAGATGGCCGCCACTCTGGAGGACCCTGAAAGTCTCCTTCGGAATCCTGGTTCCTCTATGGAGCGTTTCAGGAATCGCCTTAGGAGAATGCATGATCAGAGGCAAGCGGAATCCCCCGCAGCTCCTCTTGAGAACGCCGACGTGAAGGTTGAAGAACCGCACAGGGCATCGCAGCCGCCACCTCAGGAGCTGCAGGGACGGGAACACCCGGAGGCTAACACCCTCTTGGAGTCCTTGGCCCCACGCCTTACGGATTGGCTCTCACAAGAGCTGGTTGAAAGAATTCCTGCAGGTGTTGAAGCCCTCTTCGGAGCGCGCCGTCACGCCCTTATGGAGGACATCGCATCGGAGAGCGCTCACCGTGCTGTGGATGCTTTGCTGGATTCCGACCCCTTCCTCGAGGTGATCTCAGATATTATCCGTGCAGAGGTTCGCTCCCAAACCGCGCAGCTGCTCCCCGCAGCGGCGTCTCAAAGGTATTCATCCGTACAGGATAGGTTCTCTCTATCAATACGTAAGGTGACCCCGGGCAGAGAAGGACAGGATACTGCCACCCCCGATGCCAGAGGAGGAAAGGATACTGTCGTGGGGAAACGGGACCACCTCAGGAATCTTGCTTTGCACCGTCTGGACCTGACGCCTCGCGGAGGAGGACAGGATACTGGTCGCGACGAAGTCCACCTAAGGAGAGAAGGACAGGATACTCCTCAGGTGGATCGCGATAACGCGGGTACCGTCAGCAACCCAGATCACCTGAAGGAAAGAAGAAGAAAGAAACGGAGGGAGAAAAGACGCAAGCGAGACACCGATTCGGAGGGAAGCTCAGACTCCGAATCTGTAAACAGTTCCAGCCCGGAGGACAATACACCTCCCAAGGAGAATAGTAGACGGATTAGGAAGGTCGTCCCGCTTAACGACCTTTTCGCCAAAGTGGTGGATTATGACACCTACAGGTTGCATGATCGCTCCACACTGTAAGACGCGTCGGTCGCTAAACGACTCACGAAGATGCAGCGCCGTATGGATTTTCAAATGAAGAAGCACTCCTTCTCAGGCGAAGACCCCATCT